>QGSO01000475.1:622729-632961 GCA_011037825.1 Carya cathayensis
AAAAAAAAAAAAAAACAGCAAACCAGCAGCAGGAAAACAAAGAAAAACAGAGGAAAATATAAAGTATTTTACGAGAAACCTCAATCCTACTGTTCACGGATTGATTCTAAATGTTCTACTATTCATATTCCATTAATCATGCTTATAAAGACTTACATAGAGACTTACAAAATACATTAATGCAGAAATCCAACTTCCCAAACCAGCTAACAATAGCAAACACTAATAATAGTAAACTAGAAAACTGAAAAGATTCTGAAAACATAAATTAACTTCAATAAGATGTAGAAATGGTCCCTCATCGCCAGATGACCACAAACATTTTAACTCCTCACATGCAAAAATAGTTAGATCTTCTGCATTTGTCAGCCCCTGCATTGCAAATCCTCCTATTTGAGATGTGAATCTTAAACTTTTAGAAAGAAACCCGAGCTCTAATGAGCTGATGCCATCCATACTTCTGCACACCACCCCTTTTGATCCCTCGACTTCTAGTTCACAGAGATCCGGAAAGTTTGAAACTAGGATCAGTAACTTCCCACAACCATCTATCTGAGCCTTCTTTAGCAAAGGAAGGTGGTTCGGTATATTTCTCGATAGCTTGGGACAACGTCTAAGTGAAAGCTCACATAAATTTGGGAATCCTTCACAAGAATTCTAGCCCTCCCACTCTTTCATATCTTTGAAATGCAAAGTCTCCAACGATCTAAAAGGTGAGACACCAGCCCCAAGAAACTCAGGACCAACATTCTTCACTTTAGCCATGCCGCGGATGTAAAGGACTTTTAGTGCTGGTAATTGCCCGATTGGGGGCAATGACTGGCACTCTTTACAATTCTCAATTGTCAAGACCACCATATCATGAAAGGAAGGACTTTTTAACCAACTCAGAAATTATGTACCACCATAGCATCTAATAGTAAGCACTTTCAAACCGTTGTGAGGCTGTAGCATGTTGAGTACATTTAACTCATTTGTTCCATCGCTAGTCATGCTTTCACTCCATTCCAACAACAACACCCTAATTTTGGGCTTATTTATTAAATCTGCGTCCCTTGCATGTTGGAGTTCAGTCACTTTCTCCAAGTTTGAAATGCAGAGTGTCCCTTGAAGATGTGACAAAGATGCTAGATCTTTTATTCCGAAGCAACCACTGTCTCCAATAACCACATTAGACAGTGTTTGGAGAAATTTTAATTGACCTATTTTCCGAGGCATTCCTTTCAAATTAGTTGCTCCTAGAATATTGAGGTGGCGAAGGTTGACCAGGTTCCCAAACATCGAAGGCAATTTATCTAAATAAAAACAATCCTCTAACAGTAATGTTTGTAAGTTGTGGTGATCAGTTATTGATTCTGGCATGCTTCTGATCCAAGTTTAAAGGTTGAGGTACCTTAGGTGCTTTAACTTACCAATTGAATCAGGTAGCTCAGTTATGAGGTACCCCTTCAGAGAGAGAACCCTTAGGCTTTGTAATCTTGGGTGCAAATGAAGAAGAACACGAAAATCCAGATAACAAGTGACTGGAGATGGCAACATAAGAGGTAAGAAGGTACGTAAATGAGTGAGTTTAAAAAATACCTCAAACTTGTCAAAACTATCGTATTCGCCACCAGAGTAAGACATGTGGCGGACCTTTTCAAAATTATTTTGATCTTGGTCATTGCCCTCAGCTCTCTCCTGCATTCTAAAACATGTATCCCTTGCTGCCAATTTAGCAAGATAATTGATGATCTCATGCATTAGAAATCTTGATTTGTCCTTGCTACACTGTTGAAAAAGTGACCATGAAACCAGATTGTCAAAATACTCCATACCCAAATCTTCCATTTCGATGTTCTCTTTTTGTGGAATCAAACCTTCTGCCATCCATAATAGAACCCCATGATTCTTCTCAAATTCATAACCTTTTGGGAATATAGAACAATATGCAAAGAACCACTTGAAATGTAAGGGGAGATGATGATAACTTGACATAAGAATTGAAGCAATTCCACTTTCCTCTAATGTATCCCATATCTTTCTGTTTAAAACTAAATCCCACTTACTTTCTTCCTTATTGTGCCAGAGGTTTCCGACTGCTTTTACCGCTAGAGGCAAGCAGTAAAAGTTTCTTACAATTTTCTGACTAATATCTTTAAGCTCTGGATGCGCTAAAATCTCTTGAATGCAATGCATGTTGGGCAAATAGAGACAAACAAGCATCATTTGACAATGATCTTAACCTGTAAGGTTTAACTTTAAAGGGGGTACTCATCCGTGACGAGACTTCTTGATCACAAGTTGTGATGATAATGCTTATTCTTGGAGCCATTGTGTTAAAACTTTGAAGGAAAATAAAATGAGAAACACAAAACTTTGCTAACGCAAGTGTGAACTGCTTTTCATTTGAATTGTTGTTAATAAGTGTCTTTATATGAGCTCCTTTTATACACATCTTAACAAAGTACAAAAGCTAGAAAGTAAGGAAAAGACAAGTGCTTTTCTATTACTGCTATACAAGGTTTCTTTTACACTTTACACTAATGCACTGAAACACATAATCATCTTCACATTAAGGACAAGTTAAAGTTTCCTGATGCCTTGGTGTGCTTTCTGCTATGCAGACATTGGAGTGTGCAAGCTGCAATATCTTTTGCTTTGATGCTGCTACTGTGCTTCATTAAGGTGGCTGCAGGATCTTTAGTTTGCTTTCTCAATTTTGAGACTTCCCCTCAAGATGGGCATAGATGTTTAAAATGCCCGTCTTGGACAGTAAAAATTTGAATGGTGCACTTCCTAATGCCTTAGTAAAAATGTCAGTAAGCTGGAACTTTGAGGAAATATGCATGGGGTGAATGACCTTGGCTAACACCTTTTCTCTAACAAAATGGCAATCTAACTCAATGTGCTTGGTTCTTTCATGGAAAACAAGATTTCTTGTAATGTGCAATGCTGACTAATTATCACAGTAAAGGATGGCAGGTTTGGTGTGTGTGATACCAAAATCTTTTAACAAAGAAATCACCCAAATCAATTCACAACTTGTTTGAGCCAAGGTTCGATACTCTACCTCTGTAGAGGAGCGTGATATGGTGGCCTGTTTCTTTGGTTTCCAGCTGACCATTGAGTTTCCAAGAAAGACACAAAATCCAGTCACGAATTTCCTTGTTTCTGGGCAAGCTGCCCAGTCTGAATCGCTATATGCCTTTATGTGGAGATTAGATTGGGAAGAGAGGAGAATACCTTGACTTATAGATCCTTTTACATACCTTAAAACTCAATGTGCAGCTTGCATATGAATTTCACTTGGTCTGTCCATAAATTGGCTCAATATGCTTACTGCATAACTGATGTCAGGCCTTGTTATAGTGAGATAAATCAGTCTCCCTATGAGCCTTCTGTAGCTTGTAGGATCTTTCAATAAGTCTGAGGGTGAGTGTGAGAGTTTGTGGTTTAACTCAATAGGTGTATTTGCAGGTTTGCACCTGAGGAGACCTGCAGAATCCAAGACTTCTAGGCTTTATTTTCTCTGACATAAATGAACTCCAGCAGTGGACCTTGCAATTTCTATGCCCAAGAAAAATTTGAGGGTTCCAAGGTCTTTGATTCTGAATTGAGAGTGCATATATGCTTTGACTTGGTTGATGGCTTTGATGTTGGAACTGCCTATGATGATATCATCAACATAGACAAGTAATGCTATGAACCCTTCTTTAGTGTTTCGAGTAAAAAAGAAGTAATGAGACTTAGAATGTTGAAATCCAATAGAAATAAGGGACAGTTGTAAGCTTGGCAACTGGACTAAAGGTTTCTTGATAATCAAACCCCTCTCTTTGGGTGTATCCCTTTGCCACTAATCGAGCTTTATGTCTCTCTATGGATCCATCAGATTTAAGCTTGATTTTATACACATATTTGCACCCTACTGCCTTCTTTCCTTCAGGCAACTTAGTCAAAGTCCAGGTTCTATTGTCATCTAAGGCTTTTAACTCAGCATTCTTGGCATCTTGCCAATGCTTTGATTTGACAGCTTCTTGATAGGATTGAGGTTCTTGAAGAAGAGAGATTGAGAAAGCAAAGGATTTGTATTTGGAAGATAGATTGGAATAGGTGAGATATTTGTGTAAAGGGTGTGAGATGGACTTGGTATGAGCTAGTTGGCAGTGATAGTCATGAAGGTAAGCAGGGGGGTTTCGTGATCTGTCTGATCTTCTAAGGTGGACAGGTGAGGTGCTTGGAGAGGAAGGTGAGGAAGGGATATCTAGGTGTTGTTCAATGTTTGGTGAATGGGGATTAGTGTTGAGAGTCAGAGTTGAGGGATCAAGGCTTTGGTGTGTGAAGGTTGAGGGTGTTGGTTTTGGTATGGGAACTGGGAGGACCGGATTTTGGGTTGGAGCTATGAGTTCAGCAACTTGTTTTTGAAATGGAAAAATTGATTCATAGAAGACTACATCCCTTGAGACAAGGCATGTATGATCCTGAAGGTCATAGACTTTATAGCCTTTAATTCCAGGAGGGTAGCCTATGAATATACACTTTCTGGCTCGAGGGTCTAGTTTTCCTCTATTGTTCTTCACAGTAGAGACAAAACATAGGCATCCAAAGACTTTTAGGTGGGAATATGATGGAATGGATGAGAAGAAGGTCTCATATGGGGATTTGTTGTTAAGCATAGGGGTTGGGATTCTGTTAATAATATGTGCTGCTGTTAATACATCATCTCCCCAAAACTTTAATGGAAGGGATGCTTGAAAAAGAAGGGATCTAGCAATGGAGAGGAGGTGTTGATGCTTTCTTTCTACTACCCCATTCTGTTGAGGGGTGTATATGCAAGTCTTTTGGTGTATGATGCCATGTGAGTTATAAAAGTCTGTCATTTGAAATTCCAACCAATTATCAGATCTCACTTGTTTGATTTTAGCATTAAATTGAGTTTCACACATGTGAATGAAGTTTTGTAGAATGGTCCTGGTTTCTGATTTGAACTTCATTTGGTAGACCCAAGTTACTCGAGTTTTGTCATCCACTATGGTTAGAAAATATTGATGACCTTGAATGGATGGTTGAGAATAGGGTCCCCATATATCACAGTGAATTAACTCAAGAGGAAAAGATGTAGAAATGGTGCTCAATGGGAATGACTTTCTTTTCTGTTTTGCTAAATGACAGCAAAAAGTAATACATATATATATATATATATATTAATTTTGTCACCTGCAACGGCAACATGTGAGCATTGAATCCTAACAAATTGCTTATCACATTCTACAGCAGGCCAACAATCCTAGCAGATTGAACAAACTACTTATCACATTTTACAACAGGCAACAAATTCCGTTGCATCAACTAGCTTGTTTTGGCGGTCACCAAGTACCCGGAGCATTGTGTTGGGGAGATTTGGGACAGCGGCGCAGCGAAGCTCCAAAAGCCACTGACGTTTTCCTAAAATAAGGTGCTCAGATTTCTATGCGATCTTTGTTTTTGGTTTTCTGAATTCGTGTAGTTTTCTTATTTGGTGGATTGATTGCATGCATTGGCACCATTTCTACTCTTAAATTATAATATTTTAAGAAAGATTCTCAAAGTTGAGAAAGTAAACTAAAGATCCTGCAGCCACCTTAATGAAGCACAGTAACAGCATCAAAGCAAAAGATTTTACAGCTTGCACACTGCAATGTCTGCATAGCAGAAAGCACACCAAGGCAGCAGGCAACTTTAACTTGTCCTTAATGTGAAGATGATTATGTGTTTCAGTGCATTAGTGTAAAGTGTAAAAGAAACCTTGTATAGCAGTAACAGAAAAGCACTTGTCTTTTCCTTACTTTCTAGCTTTTGTACTTTGTTAAGATGTGTATAAAAGGAGCTCATGTAAAGACACTTTCCAACACAATTCGAATGAAAAGCAGTTCACACTTGCTTTAGCAAAGTGTTGTGTTTCTCATTTTATTTTCCTTCAAAGTTTTAACATGGTATAGAGCAGGTCTGAACCTGCTACTCTCATCACCTTATCATTCAATCATCTTCTCTCTTTTTTTTTCTGCTTCACTTCATTGTAAATTCATTGCTCCTATGGCTGAGGCAGCACCACATCACAAGTTCTCCATCTGAAGATCCCAATAGCCCATTTTTCTTACACCACAGTGACAATGCATGTGGTGGTCACACCTCATCTCACGGGACCAAATTATCTTTCTTGGAACCGAATCATTCACCCTAGCTATTTCAATCAAAAATAAACTTAGTTTTCTAGATGGGACCATTGAGACCCCTCAACTCAACAACACCCTTTATGTGCCATGGCTTCGATGCAATAACTTGATCCTTTCATGGATCTTGAATTCCATTTCAAAAGAAATTGCATCAAATGTACTTTATGTCAGCTCAGCCAAAGAAGTTTGGGAAAAACTTAAGGCTAGATTTGCACAACCTGATAATGTGCGCATATATCAGCTGCAGCAGCAACTAGGATCCATTACTCAAGGAACACAACCTGTGAGTGACTACTTCACACAACTCAATGCAGTATGGGAAGAACTACACAACTACAGGCCTTTGCCACACTGCTCATGTGGTCTATGCACCTGCAAAACATTGGATACCGTTGGTGAAATTCAACAAACAGATTCAGTTTTCAAGTTCCTAATGGGACTCAATGATACCTATGATGCCATTCGAGGACAAATCATCCTCATGAGTCCTATACCCTCACTAGACAGAGTTTTTTCCTTGGTTTTGAGGAAGAGAGGCAAAGGCAAGCAGGACCTTTGCATTACCTCTTAAATGAGTCCTCGTATTGGCTGTTTATCATGGCCAGAACAAGAAGAAAGAAAAGTTAGAAGTCACTTGTTACTCATTGTGGGAAGATGGGCCACACAAAGGAGAAATGCTATCGACTAGTTGGATTCCCACCCAACTTCAAGATTCACCAAGTCTAAGTAAGGATATTTACCTGGAAGTCACTCAGTGAGCCAAGTTACTACTCAGGAACATGAGAGCAGCACCTCAAAGGACTCCACAGCTTCCCCTGAATTGAAGCACAAATTCAGCAAATTGCAACTCTTGTCAATGCTCAAACTTCTCAGCTCAACTTGAAGTGAAAGGAACTCACCAATCAATCCACCCAGCAATGATTTTCAACCTCCACAAATGACCAGACTCACACTCTACCACTCTTCCAACATGGCAGGTACATCCCCTCAAACTAGTAGTGAAATTTCTCCACAAACATGTCTTGATTCTTTTGCAAATCACATCAAAACTCACACACACATTGGATCTGGACACTGGGGCTCACAGACCATATGGTCTGCTCCATTTCATTACTCACTAGTATCACCTCTAAGAAACCAACTCGAGTTCACCTCCTAAACAAAACCTATGCTGAAGTCACACACATTGGTACATGCAAAGTCTTAGACAAACTTATTTTGAATGATGTTATGTATGTGCCTAGTTTCAGCTTTAACCTCATATCTGCTAGCAAGCTAACCCAGGATTCCCCTATATGTCTCATTTTTCTCCAAAAATTTGCTTCATGCAGGACCTGTCTTCATGGATGACGATTGGTCTTGCTGAAGTATCAAACGGCCTCTATTTTCTCAAGCCTGAAACCCCTTCATGCCATGCTGTTCAAAGCACCTCAACAAACCAAAACATCCATCTCCCTCACAATGAAGACTCAAGCTGTAACCAATCACCAGATTTTGATTTGTGGCATTTTAGATTAGGACATGTACCTCACCAGAGGATGAATATCATTCAATCTCATGACTCAAATGTAAAATGCAATGGCAACATACAATGCACAATCTGTCATTTAGCAAAACAGAAAAGAANCAAATCACAATCAAAACTCACACACACATTGGATCCTGAGAACTGGGGCTCAGACCATATGGTTGCTCCATTTCATTACTCACTATGTCACCTCTAAGAAACCAACTCGAGTTCACCTCCCAAACAAAACCTATGCTGAAGTCACACACATTGGTACCTGCAAAGTCTAGACAAACTTTTTAATGATGTTTGTATGTGCCTAGTTTCAGCTTTAACCTTATATCTGCTAGCAAGCTACCCAGGACAGAAGAATCAAGACATGTTTGTGGAGAAATTTCACTACTAGTTTGAGGGATTGTACCTGCCATGTTGGAAGAGTGGTGAGTGTGAGTCTGGGCATTTGTGGAGGTTGAAAAGTCATTGCTGAGTGGGTTGATTGGTGAATTTCTTTCCTTCAAGTTGAGCTGAGAAGTTTGAGCATTGACAAGAGTTGCAATTTGCTGAATTTGTGCTTCAGTCAGGGGAAGCTGTGAAGTCTTTGAGGTGCTGCTCTCATGTTCCTGAGTAGTAACTTGGTTCACTGAGTGACTTCCAGGTGAATATCCCTACTTAGATTTGGTGAACTTGAAGTTGGGTGGGAATCCAACTAGTCGATAGCATTTCTCCTTTGTGTGGCCCATCTTCCCACAATGGTAACAAGTGACTTCTAACTTTTCTTTCTTCTTGTTCTGGCCATGATAAACAGCCAATACAGAGGACTCATTTAGAGGTAATGCAAAGGTCCTAGCTTGCCTTTGCCTTTCTTCCTGCAAAACCAAGGAAAAAACTCTGTCTAGTGAGGGTAGGACTCATGAGGATGATTTGTCCTCGAATGGCATCATAGGTATCATTGAGTCCCATTAGGAACTTGAAAACTGAATCTGTTTGTTGAATTTCACCAACGGTATCCAATGTTTTGCAGGTGCATAGACCACATGAGTAGTGTGGCAAAGGCCTGTAGTTGTGTAGTTCTTCCCATACTACATTGAGTTGTGTGAAGTAGTCACTCACAGGTTGTGTTCCTTGAGTAATGGATCCTAGTTGCTGCTGTAGCTGATATATGCGCACATTATCAGGTTGTGCAAATCTAGCCTTAAGTTTTTCCCAAACTTCTTTGGCTGAGCTGACATAAAGTACATTTGATGCAATTTCTTTTGAAATGGAATTCAAGATCCATGAAAGGATCAAGTTATTGCATCGAAGCCATGGCACATAAAGGGTGCTGTTGAGTTGAGGGGTCTCAATGGTCCCATCTAGAAAACTGAGTTTATTTTTGATTGAAATAGCTAGGGTGAATGATCGGTTCCAAGAAAGATAATTTGGTCCCATGAGATGAGGTGTGACCACCACAGTATTTGCATTGTCACTATGGTGTAAGAAAAATGGGCTATTGGGATCTTCAGATGGAGAATTGTGATGTGGTGTTGCCTCAGCCATAGGAGCAATGAATTACAGTTGAAGTGAAGCAGAAAAAAAAGAGAGAAGATGATTGAATGATAAGATGATGAGGGTAGCAGGTTCAGACCTGCTCTGATACCATGTTAAAACTTTGAAGGAAAATAAAATGAGAAACACAACACTTTGCTAAAGCAAGTGTGAACTGCTTTTCATTCGAATTGTGTTGGAAAGTGTCGTTACATGAGCTTCTTTTATACACATCTTAACAAAGTACAAAAGCTAAAAAGTAAGGAAAAGACAAGTGCTTTTCTGTTACTGCTATACAAGGTTTCTTTTACACTTTACACTAATGCACTGAAACACATAATCATCATCACATTAAGGACAAGTTAAAGTTCCCTACTGCATTGGTGTGCTTTCTGCTATGCAGACATTGCAGTGTGCAAGCTGTAAAATCTTTTGCTTTGATGCTGTTACTGTGCTTCATTAAGGTGGCTGCAGGATCTTTAGTTTACTTTCTCAACTTTGAGAATCTTTCTTAAAATATTATAATTTAAGAGTAGAAATGGTGCCAATGCATGCAATCAATCCACCAAATAAGAAAACTACACGAATTCAGAAAACCAAAAACAAAGATCGCATAGAAATCTGAGCACCTTATTTTAGGAAAACGTCAGTGGCTTTTGGAGCTTCGCTGCGCCGCTGTCCCAAATCTCCCCAACACAATGCTCCGGGTACTTGGTGACCGCCAAAACAAGCTAGTTGATGCAACGGAATTTGTTGCCTGTTGTAAAATGTGATAAGTAGTTTGTTCAATCTGCTAGGATTGTTGGCCTGCTGTAGAATGTGATAAGCAATTTGTTAGGATTCAATGCTCACATGTTGCCGTTGCAGGTGACAAAATTAATATATATATATATATATATATGTATTACTTTTTGGCTCTGCTCTGATACTATAAAATAATATATATATAAAGTAATATATAAAATAATAATAATAAGTAATATATATATGGCTATGGTCTAATACCATAA
>QGSO01000475.1:633048-769720 GCA_011037825.1 Carya cathayensis
TATATATATATATATATATATATATATATATATATTACATTGTTTTCAAAACTCACACGGTGGCTTATATATATATACATATACATATATATAGATATCAAGATATTACTTTAGTGTTCCCACCTCTCAGGCGTCGCCTTCCCGCCTGACTTTTGTTCCCACTTATCAGGCCAGACAAAAGTAATATGTACATATGTCTATACATATTTAATATATATGACGTATATATATATATATGTCATATATATAGATATATATCTACATATGTCTATATACATACATACATACATATATGTATGTCTATATATATAGACATACATATATAGAATATATGTACATAAATACATGTATATATATATTATAGACATACATACATATATATATATGTGTGTGTATTATATGTGTATTATAGACATACATATATACATATTCCTTTTGTCAATTCCTTCCTATCAGGTGGGACCTGACCTTTTTTTTCAAAACTCACGCGGTGGCTGAGGGACATTATATAATTATATATATATTTTCATACAAATCCGGCAGATTATATTGATTTGAAAAGTGAGATAAGAATTTTTAATTTTGGATAAAAATTTAAAATATTATATTTTAATATTATTATTGTTTTATAAAAAAGTTAAATTAAGATTTAAAAAAATTAAATTATTTATTATGAAAATTTAAAAAAATTATAATGATGAAATGAAATAAAAATTTTAAGTTTATGCCATAAATGGAATTATCAAGGATTTCTATGAATTGAGAAAATGCTTGGGATTTTATTATTATTATTTTTTTACTTATTGATTAAGAAAGCGTTATTTAATAATATTATGAATTTTTTTAAAAAATATTTAAGAATGTTAAAAAAAATGATGTAAAAAAAAAATAGTAAAAAAATGTGGTTTGTTTCAATGAGTTAACAATACAATTAACAGACTGCAAACTTGTTTTAGCCCCACCTCCAAAAGTGAGATCTGGGATTAGGACTGTAAATGAACCAATCTGCTCGATAGCCCGCTCGGTACTCGCTCGGTTAAATTCGAATCGAACTCGACTCTTAAAAAAAAAGCTCGTTTGTGAAAGCAGATACCCGCTCGATTTGTAAATGACACATACCCGACAAAACTCGACTCGACTCGATTAAGGCTCGTTTAGGCTCGCTCGTTTGGGCTCGAGTCGACTCGTTAGCTCGACTCGATTAAAACTTATTCATATATTGATAAATATATACATACACCTATGCATGTATATATGTATTAGCTAATAATATAAGCATACAACTTTTATAATTAAATATATAATATGTATTCTAATTACTTATGCCTATATAGTGAATATATTTTATAGGTATATTTTATAATTTGTATAATAATTAGTCGATAAAATTTAATAATTTTATATACTAGTACGTGAGAACCATATATAAAATAGATATATGCTATCATATTAAGTGTATGTATTAATAATATATGTAGGCATATAATATATTGTTATTTTGGATAAATATTAACTAGTTAGATATTAATTATTTATAAAATTTTTAAAATTTTATAATTTAATAGAGATTCTATTTGTTAGTTGTATAAATTCAATATTAGTTCTTTTTTTATTTATTTAATTTATTAATTATTAAATCTTATTAAAAAAAACAATTCAAGCTCGAACTCGGCTCGACTCGAACTTGTTTGTGGGACGAGCTCGAGTTGAGATTTTAACTTATCGAGTCGAGTTTGAACAAAGATTTCGAACTCGACCTCAAGTATTTTGAGTCGAGCCGAGCTCGGCAAGCCAAAAATCGGCTCGGCTCAGCTTGATTACGGCCCTATCTGGGATTAGCAGCGGGTTGAACCCCACCTCCAAAAGTGAGATCCTGACTTCTTTGGCTTTTGACATTCTATTGTTCTCTGGCTTCTGACATCAGCTTTTCTATTGCCAGCTAGCGGCCAGAACCCCACCTCCAAAAGTGATGTCCGTTAAAGGTTGCCACAGCAGACTTATGAAGACCCTAGAATGGAAAAGTCCAGTATTTTTACTCCAATAAATCCAGCTCTAGTATTTTTCTGTACTGGGAATGTAATTTCATCGAGCCTGCAAGGGAAAACTCTGCTTCTTTTCGGGATTGGTCCATATTCCTTGACATCATCTCTGTAAAATTTACAAACTACAAAAACCAAAACAATGCACTACTTGTCAATCCAACATAGACCAAAAATGTGTCCCAATGATACAAGTCCAGAAGATAGAGCAAAATGATATCCAAAAGACTCAGGACTACTTGCCTGGAAATTATCAAAGTCACGAGCAGGGATGTTATCAAGAAACCCTCCCATGCTTTCCCAAGGCCCATCTCCAACCCCAACTAAAATAATTGACAAAGGATACTTGCTGCAAATTGTAAAGCATATTAAATAAGCGGCTTGAAGCAGAGTTTATGATCATAAACAGGCAAACAAGGCATTACCTCGCTTTTACAATTGCATCAAAAGTTTTCCCTTCATGTAGCGTGTCTGACTGCAAAACTTTCCAATCAGAAACTGAAGCTTTTGTAGTTGTAAGTAATACAATACTAATTTCGACCTTTCTGTGTTAAACTTGAACTTGTAAGCTTTTCATTTTTAGTATTAGTTAGCTCTACTTCCTCAAAGACAAAGTTATCAATCCAATGAGATGTTATTTCTCTCTAGGATTCTGCTTCAAATGATAATCCTTTTATCAACGAGGGAATTCAATGGCAACTACTACAAGGACCATCGGGCGTCTGCAGCATATATGTATGAGTGGAGAATCTTTTTATTTTTATTTCTTTGATAAGTAAATGGGTGGAGAATCTGTATGATTAGCCCTCAACAAAGATATCTACAATTCTTGGTGCCCAAGGACCTTTGCAGTTTCTAGTCTTACCATACTCTCTCAATTTTATACAGCTTAAGTTATTCACAATAGAACGCAAACTTAACAATCTCTTTAAGTATGGAATTCATGCCATAATTATGCTGTTTAATACAGAGGTTTTTTCTAATGGATACACTCATATTGACAATTTGTAGATGTTTATTTCTGAAGTTCTTTGGGCTAGATGTCAGTAAGTACGGAAACATATCAGAATTAAAAGAAAACTTCTTAATTTCTTGAAATATAGCCCTTNTCACTGCAAGTTGTAAAGCACATTAAATAAGTGGCTTGAAGCAGAGTGTCTGATCATAAACAGGTGATCAAGGCATTACCTCGCTTTTACTACTGCATCAAAAGTTTTCCCCATGTGTAGTGTGTCTGACTGCAAAACTTTCCAATCAGAAACTGGAGATTTTGTAGCTGTAAGTAATACAATAATAATATGGACCTTTCTGTGTTAAACTTGAACTTGTAATCTTATTATTCTTACTATCTGTTAGCTCTAACTTCCTCTAAGACAAAAGTTATTGATCCATTGATATGTTATTCAACTCAAGGATTCTGCTTCAACCGCTAATCCTTTCATCAACGAGGGAATTCAATGGCAACTACTACAAGAACCATTGGGCGTCTGCAGCATATATGTATGAGTGGAGAATCTTTTTCTTTTTATTTCTTTGATAAGTAAATGGGTGGAGAATCTGTATGATTAGCCCTCAACAAAGATATCTACAATTCTTGGTGCCCAAGGACCTTTGCAGTTTCTAGTCTTACCATACTCTCTCAATTTTATACAGCTTAAGTTATTCACAATAGAACGCAAACTTAACAATCTCTTTAAGTATGGAATTCATGCCATAATTATGCTGTTTAATACAGAGGTTTTTTCTAATGGATACACTCATATTGACAATTTGTAGATGTTTATTTCTGAAGTTCTTTGGGCTAGATGTCAGTAAGTACGGAAACATATCAGATTTAAAAGAAAACTTCTTAATTTCTTGAAATATAGCCCTTTGACTATTTAAATCCAAAACCTAGGAGGCACAGATAATTACAGAATCATTTTAGTTTGTAAATTGTGCGCAGCTAGATCGGGATTCTTGTAAATAGGTGAAGTAAAGATCGGAGACAAAGTACCTTTCCATCAGCTACTATCAGTAACACATGATACTGGCCGCCACTTTTCTCAATGACCGAGATGGCCATTTCAATGACGGGGGCAAATGATGTTGGCCCTGTCCAGGAAAGGGATAGAAAGTACCACAAGGAAAGGAAGAAGAACAGAGAAAATAATAAGAGAGATTCAAACCTGCTAGCTGTACATAAGGTGCCAATTCTCTATATCGTCCCAATACTTCTTCATATCCATTACATAGCCTCTCATCTGGATAGAAACTGAAAACTTCTTGGGAACATGTTGTTGCTGTCAATGGAATTGTGTATATCCTTAGCTATCTACAGGACGAATTTCAGACAAAAAAAGAAGAAGAAAGAAAGAAAGAATCTAAAACCAATACAGAAGAAATACCATCCCCATATCCAAAACAGTGAATCAAGTTGTTCCCATTAGAGGAAGCCAATGCCTTTCCAATAATAGACATCACCTGTTCATAGGGATTTTGTTCATCTCCAATATGATGCAAACTTCTCCGGTTGAATGACTCAGTGCCTAATACAAAAGCAAGCGTATTTCACTCAACTTTGAAAGAAAGTATGTATGCACCAATATGAGACCATACCTGTCCATTCATTGCTCTTGGTGAAGTCAATACCAACAATAAGATTGGGAGACTCCAGGCCAGCCTGTGCCAATGCTTCAAGAACCTAAGGTCAGTAGAATATCTCAGAATTAATGTCATAAGATTACAGTAATTAAGATCAACATTACATCACACCCAGTAATAGGCATCACTGAGAACAATTATCTGAAAATACATGTTTTCTTCAAAGATAGAGATACCAAGATCAGCTAAATATAGACAATTGTAACGCGCCAGTTGCATTTCCAATTAGAGCATACACCAAGACTTGAAAATGAGTTGAGACGCAATAAGAATAAAGCAAATGCCTTTTTCTTCCTCTCAGTGAACTTGGGTGCTTAACAAGGTTTTTCATACATACAGAGAAACAGATGCATGTGCGTGCGCGTTTATAACATAACAAACAGGAAAAGTGAATTTATACAATATATTATCCCATGTTCCTGCCCATGGTTGATCATGACCAGAACATGTCAAATACCACCACAGATCCTCCAGAAGATCACTCATAACACAGATCAGATTTTTAGCACTCATCCAACAACAGAATGCAGAGTCAAATGCCTCACAAAGGCACTATCTCATGTCTTGTCATCAACAGAAAGGTACCAACTAATCACTGAGCACAGAGGCATACAAGTCTTATGAGAATGCCAGGTACATTTTGGTATAGACCATATAGTGTCATGTTGTGATAGATAGGAAATAACACCAGTTCAGTAAGATTAAGGATTTCCCACTTAACACTCTCCCAACTCATTAACATATGCCATGGTAGTAAAGTATTAAGCATTTCACACTTAGCGCACTCCAAACTCATCAAAGTATGCCATGGTAATGATGTCTGGACTATAATAATATTAAGCGTCTCAAATATTATTACGGTGTAGACAACATTGAACTTCTTTTAAAGGCCAACAAGGTCAAATCTCCAACCACTTCAAAATGCAAGCCAGAGTGTTTTTCAGGCTGAGGCCAGCATTGAAGGTTGAAGCCGTTTCCAAAAGCAAGCTAAGACATTAAAGACCTAAATGATGCTTACGTGTTTGGAAATCCATCTCTATTTTATTTAGCTGTACAAGTCTATATACAATAGTTACAAGGATGAGTTTTTTCCATACATCAGTATCCTATATTTGAAACCCGAAAGAATAAAGATAACCACGTAGTAGCATTACCATCATCTCCTGGTTTGATCTTGGTTCAAATTTTAAGCGATTTAATTTCCTGGGTTACAATAGATTACTTATCATCAGTAGACTTCAACAGAGACTGGCTACATCTTGTCATTCTCCAATAACACCAGTTCATTCACTTAGAAACCGAAAATACTGCATTACCGCGTCCAGGCTATCATGACGGACAACTATGTTTGAATGCTCCACATTGTTGTGAAAAAACGATGACAATAAAGTGTAAATAAAGAATATGAAAGAGAAAACAATCACACACGACATACAGATATACGTGGTTCGGCAAATTGCCTACGTCTACGAGAGCTACAGAGGATTTTATTACTTGAGGAATCACACTACAATGGAAGGGCGAAATACTGTTCACCAACAATGTTGTACAGTACGGCCGTAGGTGTATAAAACACATATAAATACTTAAACGGCGGAAAAAACCCTAGATGTGAAAAAATACGATGTTCGCTCGAGCGGCGTGTCGAGCGGACATCGAGCGAACTCCCTTCCACAATCGCTCGAGCTCAGGGTCGAGCGGACATCGAGTGTTCAACTCTGCCTGATACTGCAATATACTCAGCTTCTTTAGTAGACAAAGAAACTGTTTTCTGTAGATTAGAACCCCATGACACTGCAGTACCACCAAGAGTATAAACAAAACCCTTGGTACTCTTTCTACTATCAATGTCTCCAGCTAAATCAGCATCAACATAGCACTGCACCTCTAAACTCTCTCCTGATAAACACAAGCACGTTTCTGAGGAGCCTTTTAGGTACCTCAAAATCCACTTCACTGCTTCCCAATGTTCTTTTCCTGGGTTACTCATGTATCTACTTACAACTCCCACTACATGGGCAATATCCGGTCTTGTGCAAACCATAGCATACATAAGTGAACCAATAGCTGAGGCATAAGGAACCTTACTCATGTAGTCTTATTCCTCTTTTGACTCGGGTGACTGATTCTTGTTGAGTCTGAAGTGACTGCCCAAGAGTGTGCCAACTGGTTTGGCCTTGTCCATATTGAACTTGCTGAGTACCTTTTTCATATACTCAGCCTGTGAGAGTCTCAACGTACCTCTGACTCTATCTCTGACAATTCTCATGCCAAGGATTTGCTTTGCAGCTCTCAAATCCTTCATTGCAAAGTGCTCTAACATCTGCTTCTTCAGATTATTGATCTCATCAATACTAGCCTCTGCAATAAGCATGTCATCCACATACAACAGTAGAATAATATAAGAATTTTCAAAATGCCTGACATAGCAACAGTGATCTGCCTGACATATGATGTACCCTGCATTGCGCATGAAGTTATCAAATTTCTTGTACCATTGTCTAGGAGCTTGCTTCAGGCCATACAAGCTCTTCTTCAGTCTGCAAATTGAATCTTCCTTTCCCTGTACTACAAACCCCTTAGGCTGGTGCATGTAGATGTCTTTTTCAAGGTCTCCATGAAGAAAGGCTGTCTTCACATCTAACTGCTCAAGAAATAAATCTTCGGTAGCAACTATAGATAGTACCATCCTGATGATTGTGATCTTCACCACAGGAGAAAAGATCTCAGAGTAATCAATACCCAGCTTCTGCTGAAAGCCTTTTACAACAAGTCTAGCCTTGTACCTCTTACTGCCATCATGCTCAGTTTTCACCCGATACACCCACTTGTTGTGTAATGCCTTCTTCCCTTATGGAAGTTCTGTCAACCCCCATGTCTGATTCCCTAGTAGGGAATCCATCTCATCTTTCATGGCCAGCTCCCACTTGCTAGAATTTTCATCTTGCAAGGTTTATTCATAACTCTGCAGTTCTCCACCATCTGTCAACAAAATGTAGTTCAAGGCTGGTGAGAAACGTTATGGAGGACGTATAGTCCTAACTGACCTGCGAACTGCAGCTGTAGGAGTGGACGGCTCTGAAACTGACTGCGGAATAATAGGAATGGGTGCACTGGACCCACTCTCCTCGTCACTCACATCTCTACACTGCACTGTGACCTCTGGTAGGTCATCCAATCTTACGAACTCGAACTTCTGAGGAGCTACTTCAGAAGCTGTACTAGACTTGTCCTTGTACACAATCTTCTCATTAAAAATCACATTCCTGCTTTTTATGATCTTCCGACCCTGATCATCCCATAAACGATAGCCAAATTCCTCGTCTCCATAGCCAATGAAATAACATTTCTTTGACTTAGCCTCAAGCTTACTACGAGCATCAGAATCAATAAGAACATAAGAAAGACAACCAAAAGTTTTAAGGTGAGAAAATTTGACCTCTTTCCCGCTCCAAACCTCCTCAGGCAATTCACAATCTAATGGGACGGATGGCCCCCTGTTGAGTAGGTAGACAGCAGTGCTGACCGCATCTGCCCAGAAAGTTGGTGGTAGTCCGGCGTGCAACCTCACGCTTCTAGCATGCTCATTTATGGTTCTGTTCATACGCTCCGCAACTACATTTTGCTATGGTGTCCCAGGAATGGTCTTCTCCATTCTGATACCCTGAGCTGTACAGTACTCTTTGAACCCACCATCAATGTACTCACCACCATTGTCAGACCTCAAACATTTCAATTTTAAGTCTGTCTCTGTCTCAACCATGGCCTTCCAAGTTTTAAACACATTAAATACATCAGATTTATGCTTCAAAAAATCCATACCTTCCTACTATGGTCATCAATGAACGTGACATAGTAACGAGAACCTCCAAGAGATGCCACTGGAGAAGGTCCCCACACATCTGTGTGTACAAGATCCAGTTTTCCTGTCTTTGGCGTTCTGCCACATTTCAAGAAATTGACCTTCTTCTGTTTTCCCATAATGCAACTCTCATACATGCTAAGATCAACTGACTTCAATTCTGGTAGCTTGCCTCTGGACAAAAGTTCTTTCATACCCTTCTGACTCATATGGCCAAGCCTATAATGCCACAAATCTGTTGTGCTCTCTGCAACGGTAGTAGCAATAGTATTAATCAAACCGGTAATCATATATAGTGTACCAGTTTTCTTACACCGAGCCAGTACCAATGCCCCTTTTGTGACCTTCCAGGCGCTATATGAGAACACTACTGAATGACCACACTCATCGAGCTGCCCAACAGAAATGAGGTTCTTCTTCAACTCAGGAATGTGTCTGACATTTTGCAAGGTCCATTTGTTCTTGTTAGGGAGTGCAATGTCAATGTCTCCCATCCCCACCATGTTCAAAGCCTCTCCATCAGCAAGATACACCTTCCCAAAATCACCTGCAACATAATTCCGCATTAACTCTCAGTGGGAAGATGTATGGAAAGAAGCTCCTGAGTCCAGTATCCAGTCATCAACTGGACTATGAACTGCAAGCAATAGTGCATCATGTACTTCTTCAGTTACAACATTAGCACTATCATTCTCGGTCTTCTTAGGATTTTTACAGTTCTTCTTTATGTGGCCAGCTTTGCCACAATTCCAGCAAGTTGCCTGATGACTAGGCCTTGACTTGCTCTTGCCCCTGTGCTTTGATTTTGATCTTCCTCTATTTGAGTTCTTGTCTTGTGATCTCCCTCGAGAATCAACATTCAGTGCTGAACTCGAACCTGAGGTCTTGCCAGAATCTTTCCTGCGCACCTCCTCAGCCAAAATTAAATCACGAATATCATCATACTTTAATTTAGATTTACCGGCAGAATTACTAACAGCCATTCTCATGACTTCCCAGCTATTTGGCAATGAAGCCAACAATATCAGTGCATGTATCTCATCATCAAATTCAATTTCAACAGACGACAATTGATTTGTGATAGTATTAAAATCATTCAGATGTTGTGTAACAGACATATCATCCGCCATCTTTAAATTGAATAAATTTTTCATCAAGTGTACCTTGTTATTCGCTAACGGCTTTTCATACATATTTGACAAAGCCGCTAAGAGATCCGCAGTCGTCTTCTCCTTGATGACGTTGTGTGCAACGGATCTCAACAGGGTTAATCGAATAACCCCCAGAACCTGTAGATCCAACAAATTCCAATCAGCCTCATCCATCTTTTCCGGTCGCTTTCCCAATAATGGAAGATGAAGTTTCTTCCCATAGAGGTAGTCCTCTATCTGCATCAATAACCAAAATCCGTGCCATCAAACTTCTTGATCCCCGATACCTTCACTTCATCTCCAGCCATCGTTTTCCCTCAGACCCGAACCTTGGCTCTTGATACCAATTGTTGTGAAAAAACAATGATAATAAAGTGTAAATAAAGAATATGAAAGAGAAAACAATTACACACGACACACAGATATACGTGGTTCGGCAAATTGCCTATGTCTACGGGAGCTGTAGAGGATTTTATTGCTTGAGGAATCATACTACAATGGAGGGGCGAAATACTATTCACCAACAGTGTTGTACATTACGTCCATAGGTGTATAAAACACATATAAATACTTAAACGGCAGAAAAAACCTAGATGTGAAAAAATACGATGTTCACTCGAGCGGCGTGTCGAGCGCGCGTCGAGCGAACTCCCTTCCGCAATCGCTTGAGCTCACGGTCGAGCGGACATCGAGAGTTCAACTCTGCCTGACTTCGCTCGAGTGGCTAATGCCTCCACTCGAGCGAACTCCCTTCCCGCAACCACTCGAGCTCACTGTCGAGCTGCCTTCGAGCGTTCGACTCTGCCTGAATTCGCTCGAGCGGCTAATGCCTCCGCTCAAGCGATGTGGACCAGACTCCACAGTACTCAACACACATATAACCTCCTTCTTGGCTCGGAAGCCCCACTAGCAACATATATTGGAGGTGCAGAGGCAAAATGCTGCCTTGGCTCAAAGTCCTGGCTTGGTGAAACAACTGTAACATGCCGTGAAGAACAGGCCCCACCCATCAGTTCTATCCTGCAAATAAGACAGATCATTTGAAGCAAATTTAGAATTCTTTTTGGCCAAACTCGACTCCCATTAATACCACTTGATTAAAAGGAAAAAAAAAAAAAACTAAATGTAGGTTTACTCATTTGGGGAACGAATGGGGTTAAATGAAAAATGTTCCTAGTATCAAATCATGTCAAAATTATGTCATGAACTTTTTTGAAGAGGAAGACCAATTCAATTAGCATTCCCAAAAAGAAATTATATCGTAGAGTACCCCTTCTATCTTAGAGAGCTGAAACTGAAGGCAATTTTTATTCCCTAAAATAAGAAATGTATTGCGTGATGCTAACCGAATAATACGTAGTTTTATATGTCCTCTTCTTTGATCTCAATCCCAAACCATAATCTCATAAACTACAATCCAAAAATACACAAAATTATAAAGTTTCCCACTTTCATTCAGAAAATAATATGTAGCACAGAAACTTCTGTAGCTAAAGAGAGAATAACAAAACCCCAAGATTCTCCCAAATCCAACACTATCTGTGAAGAAAAAGAGCGTGTAGAGAGAATCACACACTGACACTGGTGTTTGAGTAATTTGGCCCGAAATAAAAAGGGACCAAACGAGAATGTTCAACCGGATGGAGGTACCGGACCGAAACGAAGATGATCCGGTAAGATAACTGACGTATCGGCTGTCTAAATTATTAGAGATGGAAAGAGAAAAGCCATGAATATTCTGGGTACCTAGTAAGCTTGGATAAGGGGGTACCATCTCCATCCACGACCCAATAGGATCATACCAGGAATGCTCTGTTGCAAAACAGAGGCATACCAAAAACAAGAAAAGGGATTGACAAAAATAATGGAAGCCTATGGTGGAAGAAATGAAAAACAAAAGGGCCATAGAACCATCTTCGATGGAGCGGGCATATTTAGTCGCTTAGAGGAGGAAGAGAAGCTGCAGGTTAATGCACTATT
The DNA here is from genome assembly GCA_011037825.1 of Carya cathayensis. Taxonomy (NCBI): domain Eukaryota; kingdom Viridiplantae; phylum Streptophyta; class Magnoliopsida; order Fagales; family Juglandaceae; genus Carya; species Carya cathayensis. Next base: position 644,724 of record QGSO01000475.1, read on the forward strand.
GATGACAGCTCTGATGGCCGCCACTTAATAGGGCCGACACTTAATATTTGCCCACAGTAGCAAATACGGCAGCTGAACTTCAGCGTCTTACATCTCTCCTTAGCGAGCTCTGCTTTCCAGTTACCTCTGCCCCTATACTTTGGTGCGGCAAGATCGTAAGCGCATGCCAGTCCTTTCAGGCCCGCACCAAACATATCAAAATCGACTTTCATTTGGTTTGGGACTGGGTTGCTCAAGCCGCTCAACAAAAGCATCCGTCAAATTTTTATCCAGAAAATACCAATTTCGGACATTCTCACAAAGCCACTGTCTCGTGCTCGTTTCAGTCTCCTCAGGAACAACTTTTAACGTCTTCTAACTCCCGCTAATTTAAAGGCCGGCGGGGCATATTGATCGGCCATCTCCTGAGTCTTCGGCTAAAAACCCAAGTTACAGATCAGATGAAGAGATATCACTCATCAATCTGTAGTTTTCAAGTGATGAAGGAAACGCGCTAGACTTCTAGTTTGGGGTGGTCACCGAACAGGCACATATGCATGATACAGAAAATAGAGAAAAATACGGGGAAAGAAAATAGCCATCTTTCTTATAAGGTTATAATTTAAGAGTAGAAATGGTGGTCATGCATGGAATCAATCCACCAAATAAGAAACTACAGAACTTCAAAAAACCAAAAATCTGACCACCTTATTTTAGGAAAACGTAAAGTGGCTTTTGGAGCTTCCTGCGCTGTACCAAATTCCCAAAAGCGGGTACGTGGTGACCGCCGAAACAATCTAGTTGATGCAATGGAATTTGTTGCACGGTTGTTAAGGAGGTGATGGAATCTTATTATTTTTATGAGTTCTTCTATAGAACCTCCTCCTGTAACTCAATCCACACTCCCTTCTATGCAACCTCCTCCTGTAGCTCAACATCCACACTCCAGACCACGTGATTTTTTTTTTTGTTTTTTTCTTATTTTTTATTTTTTTTAAATCTGAAAACTTGCGTTTTTGTTGGTTTCAAATTCTCACGAGACATGCTAGGTACAGTTTTTGTCCAAATTTTCAATGATATTTACAATATCTTTTTATATACAATTTCATATAATTATATTCTATTTTAAATTAATCTAAATTTATAAACTAAACCAAAATATAAATTGATTAAAAAAAATTATATTAATTATGAGAATATTCTAGAAGTATATTACTTGTTGACAGCAATGCATTCGTTCGTGTCTCCGTGTTTTTTGTTCCCTCCGATCCTGCCTCTCATATTGACACGATCGTATTCTTGCGTTGGAGTATAGCCTCTCACAGGATAGATTTCTCCCCTTAAAAGGCCTAATAGGAGGAATATGGTAACTCCTTATAAAGCTCATGATTAGTTTATTTCTAAGCCATGTGGGACTTCTCAATATGCCCCCTCACGTGTGGGACGGTATTTCCGGTACCATCATCATGGGTAGGTCTTAGGAGCCCATCATTGATCATAGGTTAGCCTGCTCTGATACCATATAGAAACACCAATTTCTCCCCATAAAGGCCTAATAGGAGGAGTAGGGTAACTCCTTATAAAGCCCAAGATTAGTTTGTTTTTAAGTCATGTGGGACTCCTCAATAGGATTGAAGTCAAAGGCAGTGCAGATACAATTATTGTTTCTATGTAGTATTAATATTAAGGAAAATGGTATGTATCCCGTTCAAAGCTTCCGCTGGTAGCCATCGCTGCAAAAAATAAAAATAAAAATAATTTTTTTTTACTTAATAATTAAGAAAGTATTTTTAAATGATATAGTGATTTTTTTTTTAATATTTAATAGTGTTAAAAAAAATACATCTAAAAAAATATGGAAAAAAAAAACTTCACACTAACGGTGGCTTTTAGCAGGAGCTGAGAGCAGTAACCATAGTATCATCCAAATATTAAAGGACGTTCTTGTATTTGACGTCAATTACTTCATTTTGTTCAAGTCAGATTACACAAACCCTCGAGTTCTCCCAACTATCTTTGGACCCACCACATGAGGTCCTCCCTCTCCGTATCTCCAATCCTTGATTTATCTTGGACCCACTACGTCGGGTCCTCCTTCTCCGTCTAGCCTAACTCCCGATAACTGATATTGACAAAAGAAAAAAAAGCTACACAACTAGGACTATAATTGAGCCGAGCCGGTTTTTGGCTTATTGAGCTTGGCTCGACTCAAAATACTCGACCTCGAGATTTTTGTTAAATCTTTGTTCGAGCTCGACTCGATAAGTTAAAATCTCAACTCGAGATCGAGCTCGTCCCACAAACGTGTTCGAGTTGAGCCGAGCTCCAACTCGAGCTTGAATTGTTTTTTTTTTAATAAAATTTAATAATTAATCAATTAAATAAATAAATAAAGAACTAATATTGAATTTATACAACTAACAAGTAGAATCTCTATTAAATTATAAAATTTTAAAAAATTTATAAATAATTAATATCTAACTAATTAATATTTATAAAAAATAACAATATATTATATGCCTACATATATTATTAATACATAGACTTAATATGATAGCATATACCTATTTCATATATGGTTCCCACATACTAGTATATGAAATTATTAAATTTTATCGACTAATTACTATACAAATTATAAAATATACCTATGAAGTATATTCATTATATAGACATAAGTAATTAGAATACATATTATATATTAAATTATAAAAGTGATATTATTATATTATTAGCTAATACATATCTAATTGCATAGGTGTATGTATATATTTATCAATATATGAATGAGTTTTAATCGAGTCGAGCTAACGAGTTGACTCGAGCATAAATGAGCGAGCCTAAACGAGCGTTAGCTGAGTTGAGTCGAGTTTTGTCGGGTATGTGTTGTGATGACCCGCTTTTGAGTGTATTTTCACTGAAGGGGTGTTTTTAATTTAATTAATATTATAGTGCGTTTATTTTAAATTATCGAATTTTAATTGGATTTTATTGCTGTTGAATTTAAAATTGCTGTTTAATATATTTTAGCTTTACGTTGTGTTTAAAATATTTTCTTGGTGTTTATTTATTTATTTGATGTGGTGTTTATTTTATTTTAGTCGTTTATGTTTTTAATATCGTTTTCTGCGAATCAGTTTCTAAATCCTGGAAGTGAAGTTTGGACTTCATTTCTTTTCCCCATCTTTTCTTTTTCCTTTTTTTTCTTTTTCCTTCCTTTTTCTTTTCCTTCTTTTCTTTTTTCTTCTTTTTCTTCTTTCTTTCCCCCGTCACCCGCGCGCACGTCTCTCCCTCTCTCCCTTCTCTTTTTTTCTCTTCCGCGCAGCCACCTTTGACCGCCCGTATCTCCGCCGTCCGGTGGAGGTGTCGTACACCACCCCCGCCATTCTCTTCCCCTCCCATCAGACTACATCCCCACCAATTTTCAGGACCATCGGACCCACCGTTAGCCGCCACGAGCCCCTCAAAGTTGCGGCACCAACCCAGTTTTTTCCTCTGTCCACGCTACCTTCAACCGCCCAGAACCGCCGCTCTCCGGCGGCACAGCTTCCTACACCCACCCAGAAATCTTCCCATCCCTCCGGCGCACCACCCCACCAAAGATCTCCCCCAACCGTGCCGCCGTTTGGCCGGAAAAGCGCATCTAAGCCGCACGGTTTTTCACCGTTTTCGGCGCCGTCGCACCACCTCCGGCCACCATCTCTTCACCACTTCTTCCCCTACCTCTTGCCGACCTAACCCACCCATTTCCGGCCTAGATCCGTCGCCGGAGCAGCTCCCACAAGCTCAACTTCGATTTGGCCGTTTTTGCCCTCCACCGCCGTTTCCACTGCCACCCACGGCCAAAACTCACTTCCACTAGCTTCATAAACATCCCTAGACCATTCCCTATCAATTTGGTGTCTTGGTTTGTCCCCGTTCAAAAGTGGGTATTTTGCGACCCACGGCTACAGTGCATTTGCACTGTTACGTTGCTTTTCGCTCATCGTATGCCGTGCGCCGAACCTTCTAAAAATCATATATAGCGCTGTAAGTATTTTCCAAACTCTACTTTTAGATTTAAATATATTTTGCTCTTACAATAAATTATTTGGTTGGTTTGTTGATTCTAGACTGAGTCCGAGGAGTTTGGGGGTCGGATGGATGGAGGACGGAGTTACTTGATTTGTTGATTTATGGTTGGTTGGTTGTGTCGTGCATAGAGATTGCATTTACATGGTGCATGCATGTGCATTTTATTTAATTGGAGAAAATCATGTTTATTGGCGTAAATGGATTTTCGGGTGCGTTTATACCACGACCCCAAGCCGGGATGGGGTATTATCTCAGTGGAGCTCCTCTGGTCACTCAGGAGCGTAATATACTGAGTGACGTCCCCTGAGTCGGGGCTTGGCTACGAACACGCCGGGCGTGGAACCGAGCGACAATGGGAGCGGGGGCTAGAGGATGCTTGGCTACGAACGCGCCGGGCGTGGAACTGGGCATCGCTCTATGCACCGACTCCGTGGCCCTTCGCTGGCGAGGGCTAGAGGATTTTTGGCTACGAACGCGTGGGGCGCGGAACTGGACATTGCTCGTTTAGAGGATTTTTGGCTACGAACGCGTGGGGCGTGGAACTGGACATCGCTCGTTTATGTGTCATACGCGTGGTGGATGCCCGCGGTGTGGCACGGGAGCCAGGGTGTGAGGATGATCCCTAGGGGAGGTCATGGTGCACACAAATTAATGGGTTTTGGATTGAGTTGGATAATGGGCCAAATGGACTTTTGGCGAGACTTTTTGTAAAGATTATGTTATGGGCCAAATGGGATTTTTGGCGTGCGTGGAAAATATGGTTTTATGGGTTTGGTACATTGGCATTCTCTCATGCATATTGTTTGAGTTATCATATGTTTTTATCTAGTGGTATTTGGATTTTACTTACTTGCGGCACCATTTTTGGTACCGTAGATTTTGGTGCAGAGTTCGAGGAGAAGGAGGAGGCTGAGCCCGAGGATGCAGCTCCGTCGGAGATCTGAGTTGAAGTTAATGTATTGGTTTTGGCTTTGAAACAATATTTGTGGTTTGTAATATTTTATTATGTATCTCTGAACCGCTTTGTATTTTATTTAAGAAAAATTCTGGTACTTAGTTTTATGTCTTTCCTATCCGCTGCGTATTTCTTCATGCACATGTGTCGCTTGCACACACTTGGCACTCGTCGATAGGGTGGTGACCCGTGTTGTCACCATCCGGACGTCTCAATTTCCCCGTGTTTGTACGTGGGGATTTGGGGGCGTCACAGGTGGTATCAGAGCGGTTTGGCTCTGGGTAAAACCACATGTCCCATAGGAGCGGTACTAGAAAGTTTTTAAAGTTGTTTTTTAAAATTTATTTTAAGTAAAGTTGCTTTTTGACGTGTTTTATTTGTTTTGAATTTATTTGAGCTAGTTTGCTTGTGTTTATTTGTTTAGTTATGTTATTGCATGCTGGTTTCTTTTTGTTTCTTGTTATGTGGCTTGGTTTTATATTGTTGGTTTTATTCGTTTTTCTTAAAGGGGGTCAAAGGTTGTGGTGGCAGGAAAAATGGTGAGACCAAGGAAATCTACTCAAGGGCCACGAGACGATACACAGAGAGATGATTCCTTTGCCCAAGCTATACGGCAAATGACGGAATTTATGCAACAGAATTTTAGGCCTCAACAAGGAAGGCCTTGCCCACAACCTGGAGGTCCTTGGCCACAGCAAGGAGGGCCTTGGCAACAAGGAGGGCCTTGGCAACAAGAAGGGCCATGGCTACTACCGAGAGGGCTTGGTGGAGGAGTGCAAGCTGGGTGCACCTATGAGCGTTTTCTGGCGCATAGAACTCCACACTTCACTGGAGACGAGGATCCACTTCAAGTTGGAAAGTGGATCAAAGACTTGGAAAGGACTTTTGAGGTATGTGGTTGCACTGAGGCGCAACAAGTACTCTACGCCAGCTATCTGTTGCAAGGCACTGCTTTTGATTGGTGGGATACAAAGAGAGTAATGCTGGAGTCAGAATTGGGGTCTTTTGCCGCTGTGACCTGGCAGCGCTTCAAGAAAGAATTTAATGATCGTTTCTTTCCCGCTTCTGTAAGGCGGAAAAAAGCAAGAGAGTTCTCACACTTGGTCCAAGGGAGCATGACCGTGGAACAGTACGCCCGAAGATTTGTAGAACTTGGGAAATTTGCTCCCCACCTCATCGCTACAGAGGAAATGCAAGCTGAGCGTTTCTAGGAGGGTCTACGCCCTGATATACGCCGTATGGTAGTCAGCCACCGGATATCCACTTTTCAGGATTTAGTGGATGTGGCCACTCTCGTGGAGCGAGAAAATAATTTCAGTATGGGTTCCCCTCCAGGACATAAAAGGCGGAGTTATACTGGAGAAGGAAGTAGCTCTGGATTGCCTCAGAAAATTGTTCAGCGGTATGGAACTCGACCACAAGCTGCCTCAGGAGTGCGTATGGGAGGCCGGGTGCCAATTTGTAGACTTTGTAATAGAGCCCATGAGGGCGAGTGTCGGCTGAGTGGTGGACCCCAGTATTACCGATGCGGCCAAGTGGGACATATTGCTCGTGAGTGCCCCATTAGAGTTCAAGGAAGCTGTGGAGGTAGAAGGGGTGGAAGAACAAACCCAAGACAAGCAGTGCAAGCCCGGGTTTATGCTGTCACACCCAAAGATGTTGATGATGAGGCGCCAGCGACCCATGATGCCGGAGTAATTACAGGTATGGATCTAATTTAATTTAATGGTGGCTTTGATTTTTGGCGTATTTTGGTTTCTCCTTGGTTTTTGGATTTCATGGGTTAATGTATTTGGTTCAGGGAGACTCCGTTTATATGAGTTTTATGCTTGCACTTTATTTGATTTCGGGGCATCATAGTCGTTTGTATCTCCCACTTTTGTTCGGATGTGTATTTTGGTCACGGAACCTTTGCCGAAGTCCTGGGTAGTGGCTCTACCCAATGGTGAAATGGTATGGTGTTCCAAGGTTGCCTTGGGCTGCCCATTAAATTTTGATGGAAGGTTCTTAGATGCTGTTTTGGTGGTGTTTAAGCTGTTAGGTTTTGATATCATCCTCGGGATGGATTGGCTATACCAATATTCTGCGAGTATTAATTGTAGAAGTCGTGTAATCAGCTTTCAACTTCCAGATGGTGATTATCTGGAATTTATGGGAAGTAAATTAAAAGAAAGGCTGGTAGTTGTATCGGCAATTCAAGCAAGAAGAGAGAATGGCATGATCTGGGTGATCTTTTAGGGAAGTAGAATAATTGAGTTCTTTGGTTCCGTGGAGTTTATGAATTGGTCTATAACGTAGTAGGTTGTAAGTTCAACAAATTTCAAGAATGGATTTTATGAAGTTTCAACAAAGTTTTAAACTTGGGACCTTATAGATTTTAGGAATATAGGTTTATGGTAATTAAGGTGTTAGGTTCGACAAGCTTTGGGGGGGGGGGGATAATTAAATTTCGAGGTTTAGAATTCTGATTCAGATGAGTAATTTTGTGGCAATTGGGGCTTTAGATTTTACTAGCTTTTAAGGTGAATGTTTTGGATTAAAGTCACCAATTTTGAGAATTTCGAAAAATGATTTATTATCTATTAATGTTTTAGAATCTGAAAGATTTGGGAGTCGTTTTTCTATTATGGGATGTAAGCTCATTGATCTTAGAAGTTCTAGAAAATGATCATTATTTGATTTAAGGTTTTAGAATTGCAGAGTTGAATGACTAATTTATAATAAGAATTGAGTTCTTAGTTTTACAGACTTAGTGATGTAGCTTGATCTACTATAGTGAGTGATTAGTTTGTAACCATTAAAATGGGGTTGATTAGAATTGAGTTACTGATATGAAAATTTTTCTAGAGTAGATTTCTTTGAGGATTGGAGGTAATGATCTAGTTCATGTATTTCTTTGAGGATTGAAGATATCAAGCTAGTTTAGAAAAAAAAATAATAATAATAATAAAAATTTATTGTTAACTCGAGGTTGTAGTAACAGATCTTAGGAAATGATTCTATCTATTCGAAAGATATAGGTCCATCAGAGTGTTGGAAATAGTAGATTTTTTGTGTTGGCATTGAATACGATTGAATTTGAGGTTATATGGTCCGTAGACTTTTGGGAATGGATCACTTGTACGTTTGAATGATTTTTGGTGTTGGCAAAGAGTGCATGAGATCGATGAGTAGTAATGGTACGTATGTATGGATTTCAGAGAGTGCTGGTCCTAGTCTCATCTATTTTTTTGGCTTGGTAGGAGTTGAAGAGGAACCTGTGTGATAGTATAAAAAAATCAAGAGATCTTAAACATCGAGTTCTTGGTGAGTTGATCGGAGTGTACAGTTGAAGTGGGTTACCAATTGGAGTGATGGTTGGCACTAATAGTTGAGACTGTCTTCAAGAATTAGTCGTGACATGAGGTCACATAGGAATTTAAATTTTGAGACTATACTTTCCTTTGGAGTTTAAGTGTCTAGTTGGAAGAATTACAGACATTTTTATTTAACTTGAAAAGAGATTGTTGGATCGTCATGTGTGGTGTATAATAAAATCTTGAAAGTGGAAGCTTGGGAATCAACGATGATTAGCCTAAACAGGTACGAGAGGTAATAAGCAGTAGGACTTAGGAGTTTAGTGCTATAGTTTTGATGGATTGGAAATGTGAAAAGCATGGCCTATTTTGAGATTTAATTTTGTAAGCAATTGAAGGAAATAGTCATGCTACTACTAGGGTTATGGGAATGGAAGTAGGTAAGTGAGTTTTCAAGAAGGGTGCATTGAGGTTATGGTGAATTTAATCGTGGTTCGTAATGAATTTAGTCATCTCTAAATTAGACGATATTTGGATTTTAGGTGATGATCTTGAAAGTGTGGATTGTCAGGTAGGAGTTATAGGCGCACTTGTTGGTTGGCCGAGAAGGACTTGAGGCTTTTTGGATATGTTCCTTATCTTTATAAGGGATGTGTATTTTGGAATGATGTTATGTGTTTTCAGTTTGAGGCATTGAGATTGATCGGCATTGATTTTTGTCATCAATTAAGGAATGTATTTTAGTGGAATGTTGATTTTGATTAAAACAACAAGAGCCAAATGATGAGTGGGTGATAAGTCGTGGTATTGGAGGTATTTTGTTTTCTATCGAAGTGGGGTAAATGATTTCCTTATTTCAGGCATTGAGTTAGTTGTACCCAATGGTGTGGACTTATGAGGACAGTCTTTTTTGTATCTTGGCGAGTTACCATAGTGCGCACGGAAGCGTGATTTTGAAGAATTAATAGTGATTCGAACTTTGATGGAAGATTAATATTTTTGGTTGAGCAAATTATGTTGATTGAGGATTTATTTTGAGAAGTGGCTATTAGGTTACCAAGGTATAGTATACAATAAAAGTTTGGAGATTTTAGCAAAGGAACTGATTGAGGTTAACACATTTTATTGTAAGAAGATGCTAATTGTTGGAATTTACTTGGGTGCGGTTTTGAAGTTCTTGTGGATATGGTGATTTCGGTTTACGTGGCCGCTTTAAGAGTTCTAGACGTGGTGCGTCTTTGGGAAATTAGAACGAATATGATGGAGTTGCTTATAGGAGTATTTTTGGGAAGTGCATTCTTCATTCTTGTGTGGAAATGGTTGATGGTATGATTTCCTCAAGTATAATCTGAGTTGTGTATGGTATCCTGCTTGGTGCTGATGTTTAATCTCGCAAATTTCGAGGACGAAATTTGTTTTAAGGGGGGGAGGATGTGATGACCCGCTTTTGCGTGTATTTTCACTGAAGGGATGTTTTTAATTTAATTAATATTATAGTGCGTTTATTTTAAATTATCGGATTTTAATTGGATTTTATTGCTGTGGAATTTAAAATTGCTGTTTAATATATTTTAGCTTTACGTTGTGTTTAAAATATTTTCTTGGTGTTTATTTATTTATTTGATGTGGTGTTTATTTTATTTTAGTCGTTTATGTTTTTAATATCGTTTTCGGCGGATCAGTTTCTGGATCCTGGAAGTGAAGTTTGGACTTCATTTCTTTTTTCCAACATTTCTTTTTCCTTTTTTTCTTTTTCCTTCCTTTTTCTTTTCCTTCTTTTCTTTTTTCTTCTTTTTCTTCTTTCTTTCCCCCGTCACCCGCACGCACGTCTCTCCCTCTCTCCCATCTCTTTTTTTTCTCTTCCGCGCAGCCACCTTTGACCGCCCGTATCTCCGCCTTCCGGTGGAGGTGTCATACACCACCCCCGCTATTCTCTTCCCCTCCCATCAGACTACATCCCCACTAATTTTCAGGACCATCGGACCCACCGTTAGCCACCATGAGCCCCTCAAAGTCGCGGCACCAACCCAGTTTTTCCCTCTGTCGACGCTACCTTCAACCGCCCAGAACCGCCGCTCTCCGGCGGCACAGCCTGCTACACCCACCCAGAAATCTTCCCCTCCCTCCGGCACACCACCCCACCAAAGATCTCCCCCAACCGTGCCGCCGTTTGGCCGGAAAAGCGCATCTAAGCCGCACGGTTTTTCACCGTTTCCGGCGCCGTCGCACCACCTCCGGCCACCATCTCTTCACCACTTCTTCCCCTACCTCTTGCCGACCTAACTCACCCATTTCCGACCTAGATCCGTCGCCGGAGCAGATCCCACGAGCTCAACTCCGATTTGGCCGTTTTTGCCCTCCACCGCCGTTTCCACTGCCACCCCCGGCCAAAACTCACTTCCACTAGCTTCATAAACATCCCTAGACCATTCCCTATCAATTTGGTGTCTTGGTTTGTCCCCGTTCAAAAGTGGGTATTTTGCGACCCACGGCTACAGTGCATTTGCACTGTTACGTTACTTTTTGCTCATCGTTTTCCGCGCACCGAACCTTCTAAAAATCATATATAGCGCTGTAAGTATTTTCCAAACTCTACTTTTAGATTTAAATATATTTTGCTCTTACAATAAATTATTTGGTTGGTTTGTTGATTCCGGACTGAGTCCGAGGAGTTCGGGGGTCGGATGGATGGAGGACGAAGTTACTTGATTTGTTGATTTATGGTTGGTTGGTTGTGTCGTGCATAGAGATTGCATTTACACGGTGCATGCATGTGCATTTTATTTAATTGGAGAAAATCATGTAATTGGCGTAAATGGATTTTCGGGTGCGTGTGTACCACGACCCCAAGCCGGGATGGGGTATTATCTCGGTGGAGCTCCTCTGGTCACTCGGGAGCGTAATATACTGAGTGACGTCCCCTGAGTCGGGGTTTGGCTACGAACACGCCGAGCGTGGAACTGAGCGACAATGGGAGCGGGGGCTAGAGGATGCTTGGCTACGAACGCGCCGGGCGTGGTACTGGGCATCGCTCTATGCACCGACTCCGTGGCCCTTCGCTGGCGAGGGCTAGAGGATGTTTGGCTACGAACACGTGGGGCGCAGAACTGGACATTGCTCGTTTAGAGGATGTTTGGCTACGAACGCGTGGGGCGTGGAACTGGACATCGCTCGTTTATGTGTCATACGCGTGGTGGATGCCTGCGGTGTGGCACGGGAGCCAAGGTGTGCGGATGACCCCTAGGGGAGGTCATGGTGCACACGAATTAATGGGTTTTGGATTGAGTTGGATAATGGGCCAAATGGACTTTTGGCGAGACTTTTTGTAAAGATTATGTTATGGGCCAAATGAGATTTTTGGCGTGCATGGAAAATATGGTTTTATGGGTTTGGTACATTGGCATTCTCTCATGCATATTGTTTGAATTATAATATGTTTTTATCTAATGGTGTTTGGATTTTACTTACCTGCGACACCATTTTTGGTACCGTAGATTTTGGTGCAGAGTTCGTGGAGGAGGAGGAGGCTGAGCCCGAGGATGCGGCTCCGCCGGAGATCTGAGTTGAAGTTAATGTACTGGTTTTGGCTTTGAAACAATATTTGTGGTTTGTAATATTTTATTATGTATCTTTGAACCGCTTTGTATTTTATTTAAGAAAAATTCTGGTACTTAGTTTTATGTCTTTCCTATCCGCTGCCTATTTCTTTGTGCACATGTGTCGCTTGCACACACTTGGCACTCGTCGATAGGGTGGTGACCCGTGTTGTCACCATCTGGACGTCTCAATTTCCCTGTGTTTGTACGTGGGGATTTGGGGGCGTCACATGTGTCATTTACAAATCGAGCGGGTATTTACTTTCATGAACGAACTTTTTTTTTTTTTCACGAGTCGAGTTCAATTCGAGTTTAACTGAACGAGTACCGAGCGGGCTATCGAACAGACTGATTTATTTACAGCCCTATACGCAACTGTCTCAACCTCTACTGTACACACGACATTTTTTTAAAATTCTAGTATTGCTCTTCTAGTAAAGCCCTCCCCCCTCTTGATTAGAAAACAAAAAAAAAAAAAAAAAAAAGCAGCCCTCATCCGTCTCTCGTTTAACAAAAACAGAAGTCCTCATCTTTCGAATTGTAGTGAAGTCCTTCTCTTTCCGCAGTGCAACGTGGCGCAAAATGGAACATTAAATTCTTAAATTCTTTAAAAACAGGCTGTCCATGTCCAAAATTTATATTTACCTCTTGGGAGCATTCATAATAGATTTTATAAAATTTATTTTTATGTAAAATTTGAAAGAAAATAGTTAAAAAGTGCATCTAAGACTAAGAGCTAGTACTCCCAATGATTTCTTCATCCAATCTTATAAAATACATCATTAAAATTTACTTTTATTTATTTATTTTACATATTAACTTTTACAATATATCATCTATTAGCTTCTCTACTTTTTCTTTATATCATTTAAATATTTTACTTTTTAATATTTTTTATTCATTTCAAATATTTTTTCTAATTATCAATGATATTCTCATATCTTTTGATATTTACAATATCTTTCCATATACAATTTCATATAATTATATTCTATTTTAAATTAATCTAAATTTATAAACTAAACCAAAATATAAATTGATTAAAAAAAGATTATATTAATTATGAGAATATTCTCGAAGTATATTATGAAAATAGGAAAGATAATATACAAAACGTACAACTCTTCTACTGTATACCCACCCTCATCCGAATAAGAGAAAAATGCTAGTCATAGAATGTGGCAACACTCAAAGGTGCAGGGTTTTATTTTATTTCTTTTTACAATGATGCCATTAAATGTTAAGTATTATGATACATCTTTCTGAAAGTGCAAGAAAGCGCAAGAAAGTGCAATAAAAAGATCCAAAGAAGGACCTTTGATGAGCTGGGTACTAATCGGTAGTTGCACCCTTGAAACCCAAAGCTTCTTCGGCATCAAATGATCAAACATGGTAAAGGTGCGTGAATGAGAGAGAAGGGATGAAATGAAAATACGAAATTGAGAGTAGAGAGAAATTAATTCAAAATGTTTTAAGGTTATGAACAGTATCCTCTACATTTAGATGGATTACGGTAGTAAAATGTAGAATAAAATGATATACAAAATCTATTGGAATGAACTTTTGAGCAACTTGCTTTATATTTTACAAAAAATTATATTTTACAAAAGCAATTAAGAGTGCTCTAATGGATTATTCATTTCATTTCTATTTTCAATTTATCTATAATGTTGTTTTTACATGTAAAAAGAACTGTACACAAATATAAACATTATTTTATTTATTTTTCGTCTCTTGTTGTACTTTGCCTCTTATAATAATTTCTCTCTTTGTACTTTTTCTTCTATAAAATATGAAAAAGTATAGTATTTAAAGGATATGAAGAAAAAATAGATAAATTGATATATGGTATATTATAAAAATCAATATGTAAAATAGAAAAAGTAAATTTTAATGATGTATTTTAAAAAATAAGATGAATAATCTATTGAGAGTGCTCTTAGAGGATACAAGTATGGCTGTAAATAAATCAGTCTGTTCAATAGCCCGCTTGGTATTCGCTCGATTAAACACATATCGAACTCAACTCGTGAAAAAAAAAACTCGTTTGTGAAAACAGATACCCGCTTGATTTGTAAATGACACATACCCGACAAAACTCGACTCGACTCAGCTAAGACTCGTCAAGGGCCACTCGTTTATGATCAAGTCAACTTGTTAGCTCAACTCAATTAAAACTCATTCATATATTGATAAATATATACATACACCTATGTATACACACACACATATATATGTATTAACTAATAATATAAGCATACCACTTTTATAATTAAATATATAATATGTAATCTAATTACTTATGTCTATATAGTGAATATACTTCATAGGTATATTTTATAATTTGTATAATAATTAGTTGGTAAAATTTAATAATTTCATGTACTGTATATGAGAACCATATATGAAATAGATATATGTTATCATATTAAGTGAATGTATTAATAATATATATAGGCATATGATATATTGTTATTTTGGATAAATATCAATTAGTTAGATATTAATTATTTATAAATTTTTTAAAATTTTATAATTCAATAGAGGTTTTACTTGTTAATTATATAAATTCAATATTAGATATTTTATTTATTTATTTATTTTATTAATTATTAAATCTTATTCAAAAAATAAATAATAAATAATTCGAGTTCGACTTGAACTCATTTGTGGGACGAGCTCGAAGTTAAGTTGAGAGTTTAGCTTATCGAATCGAGCTCGAACCAAAAAAAAAAAAAAAAANTAAAATTTTATAATTCAATAGAGGTTTTACTTGTTAATTATATAAATTCAATATTAGATATTTTATTAATTATTAAATCTTATTCAAAAAATAAATAATAAATAATTTGAGTTCGACTTGAACTTATTTGTGAGACGAGCTCGAAGTCGAGTTGGGAGTTTAGCTTATCGAATCGAGTTCGAACAAAAAAAAAATCTCGAGTTCGAATTCGAGTATTTTGAGTCGAGCCAAGCTCGACAAGCCAAAGACTAGTTCAGCTCGATTCAAGAGTATAAATCTCATATGGACTTTTTTTTTTTTTTTTTAAAAAATGAGATCACATGTCTAAGAGTGATTCCGGCTCACTTTTATTAAAAGAAAAGCCTTACTTTAGGCGGAGAAATACCCTAACATCATCCAAGATCCACACGCTTTACAAATATAAAAGAATAACAAACCAGCCCATTAAACAATGACCAAAACAAAAAGAAAAAAAAACCAAAACCCACAAAAAAAATAAACCAGGACATTTATTACCGTGCTCTATACAAAGAATATTGAGAAAATAAAATTCAACCGCAACTCAACAAAAGCCAAAATCAGAACGACGAAAACCAACATGCTCCAGCCGTCCACTTCTTAACTCGTTCTAATGCTCGGTAAACCACATTTACCCATTCGTAAAATCCCTCTGAGCTCCCGTGGACTCTTTTGAAAACAAGTGAGACCTACAGTAAAAAGCTGAACTTTATTGAGTGAATCCCACTTTTTTATTTAAGAAGTTTGCGTCTTCAGCTTTCAAAACTCATTTTCCTTGAATATACGAAAATGTGGTGCCGGGATTTTAGCAACAAATGATGTGGGCTTTTGGGTTCAGAACTTACAAAAAAAAAAAGACAAAAAAAAATGTGATGATCAAACCTCTATATATATTTTTTCATACAAATCCTAAAGATTATATTGATTTGGAAAGTGAGATAAGAATTTTTAGTTTTAGATGAAAGTTTAAAATATTATTATTGTTTTAGGATTTTAAAAAGTTAAATTGAGATTTTAAAAAGTTGAATTATTTATTATGAAAATTTAAAAAAATTATAATGATGAGATGAAATGAAAATTTTAAGCCTCATCCTGTTAAGGATGTGTCCCACTTCCCTTTTGCAACCGTTCAACCACATCCTGTCAAGAGACTCTGGTGTAATCCACTTGGGAAAACTTCGATGCTTAAGTCAGTAAATGCAACCAAACGATTCAGAATTCAAAAGAGTTCGATCCCTTACTATCAAGGGTTACCTAGTATATATAGACTCATACATAATGCTTATCTTACTCAGAGTTTATCGGTATGGATTATCACCCGATACCTAGAATGATCACGTAACTGCATGAAATCTCTATCTTTTTGTGAAAGCTGGCGTGGTGCATGTATAATTTTGATGAACTTTGGACTCCCTAACTTCCTTTAATCAGCCATGAATCTTTCCTATAGGCTTCTCCCATATTGGGCTTTTAAGATACCTCGGCTTAAATAGGTCGTCCAAGCTACCCTGCTAATTCTCTTCGCCCCCCAGCCGTAGGGAATTTATATTTATTAATCCTGCTGCCTTATAAATGTCGTGAGCCTCGCTATGGGCCTCTTTCTTTTTTCCAACCCTATATCTTTTGATGGTTTATCACGGGCTTGGGTGCACGGAAAATGAATAACTGTTGATACAAGCCCAGCCCATCTATGGACCCTTGAGTGTCGACCGACCTTTCATATTCTTCTTCTTGTGCCATTTCACTTTTTCAAAAATCGAGGAGCCCCCATGGTTTCTCGTTGTCATGGTGAAAAGGGAGGGGAGCTTTCGTGCGACGGTTACTTTTCTACTTCAGTGCTAGAACATGATGCCTATGGCTGTTGGCATTCCATATTCGTTCCTCTTTATATACCACTTCCCTAACTCCTTTAATTTTTCCTCTGCCAGCTTTTCTTCCTCGTGCTTCCTTTCTTGCGTTTGTTTCTTTCCCACTTTGTCTTCTTTGCCTCCTTACTTCCTTTCTCCTTTATAGTTTCTATGGTTGAACAAGGCGACAACTTCGTACAACCTTTCCAAGTCCTAGAAGGTATGACCTTCGATGGGTATGGGTGGCACTCAAGCCTTCGAGAGAAACATTTACCACGGATTCGGGAGGAATATCGCATTCTCGAGACAACTGTGATGGAGGCTCCCTTGTCTGGATGTTGTGGTGATGAGGGTTTTGCTGGTAAAGTTGCCATGACCATATCCCTTTTGTCACATGGGTTGCGACTCCCCTCTTGCCGCCCTCTTCACGATATCTTGGACCTTCTTGGTTTGGCGTCGGCTCAATTTCACCCCTTTGTGTTGAGGGCATATCTTTGTGCTTGCATTGTTTTCCGTATGGTATTGGAGCCTCTTGGCGATATCCATCCCTATTTGACTGCCCGAGAGTTTTTGGCCTTTTACAATGTGAGGGTTGCCACCAAGGGCAACGTCGTCAGCTTTCACAAGAAAAATAACGGGCAGACCTTGGCTCGGTTTGAGACCCAGTATTCTAATGCCAAAGCTTGGACAACCAAGTTTTTCTTTATTACCAGTCAGGGCTGGGAATTTCCAGCCCAAGAAGACATTTTTAGAGACTTTCCAGTTAGAGCGATATGGCGCCCTTTACCTGATGATAAGAGCTTGTGGGCTACCATGGAACATTTGTCACGGCAGGAAATGACTCGAATTGAAACCGTCCGTTCCTGGGCTAAAGCTCATCCTGATGATCTCTGGACCGACTTTTTGTTGACGCCTATTTATATCGATCGGTTTCTGATGTATCCCAACTGATCCAATGTTCAAGGTCATTCATTCATTATTTCATACACTATTCCCCCTCCTCCTCTACCAAAATTCTTCAAGAAAAGTAAGAGGCATGACCACGCCATACCAGAAAAGAAAGAGAAAAAGAGGCGATCTGAGAAGGAGGAGAACGCCAAGAAGAGGGAGAAAATGAGCAAGAAAAAGAACAAATATGAAAGCCAAAGAAAAAGGACCCGCTCTGAAGACTCTCCTCTCCCTTTGCCTCCACAAAAGAAAATTTTGGCGCCCTCAGAGGGAGCCCGTGCTCAAATGCCCATGGTCGCCAACCACAATTGTGCCTTCAGTACCATTACCCACAAGAGCTTTGGTAGCCTTGGAGGGCACCCAGGTTCGTCCACCTGTATAGCCAGCCACTGCTACGTTTTCTACGCCGCGATTAGAGGAAACTGTTGCACCCTCAGGGGGCGATCATGTCCAACCGTCCACCCCACTAGCTATTGCCACGCTTCCATCACCCCACGGGTTCCCCACCCAGCCACGCTCCTCCTGTCTGAGGGACATTGAGGGTTTAGTCAGCATGGTCTTCTTTGATCTGGCCCTTCCCTTCGAGTCATGCCCATCCAGCAAGAGTGCCCTTTGCATCCAACCTTGAATTTGAGTTTCCTATTTTAGAGGGTCCGGTGAGGGAAGGCGAGCTGGATGCTGATTGAGCTGAGTTATTGCATTCTTAATGCTTTTAGAACCAATATATCTTAATTCTTTCATTACTTTATCATTGGTTTTATATGAAAAAATGAATAAATTAAAGTTGTGATTTTAATTGATTTAAAAGCATGAATTTCTGCTGAAATTTTACCAACTATTGATTACTATGGATTCTGATCCATATCGCTCGAGCGAATTCAGGCAGATTCAAACGCTCGACTGCCGCTCGACAGTGAGCTCGAGCGGGTGTGCGGGAAAGGAGATCGCTCGACCGAAGGCATTTGGCCACTCGAGCGAAGTCAGGTAGAGTTGAACGCTCGATGTTCGCTAGACACTCCGCTCGAGCGAATTTAGGCAGAGTCGAACGCTCGATGTTCGCTCGACACTCCGCTCAAGCGAACATCATATTTTACAGATTAGGATTTATTCCGCCGTCAGAATAAATATATGATTTTTCACATCTTATGGCCAACTCTTGGCCTGGGAAAACTCTGTTTTGATTAGAGAAACACTTAGAATTCATTTTTCCATTGATTTTCATTTAGATTCGGAGAAGAGGATTCATACAAGCGATCATTCACGTAGCTACACAATTTCCACTGGATCATTCACTCACACTGCAACAGATTGAAGA
Organism: Carya cathayensis; assembly: GCA_011037825.1. Taxonomy (NCBI): domain Eukaryota; kingdom Viridiplantae; phylum Streptophyta; class Magnoliopsida; order Fagales; family Juglandaceae; genus Carya; species Carya cathayensis. The sequence continues at coordinate 663,495 of QGSO01000475.1, forward strand.
ACTCCTTGAGGGGTCCAATTGCTACTGTAGTTCAGCCTCCTCCACCCGCTTCGAATCTTCATCTCCATTCAATTGGCTTGATCTTTTTAATTCCCTACTTACTATTTCATTTCAGTTTTAAGTTTCTGGATTATTTTGGAGAATTTTGATTTAGATGTTTGAGTAATTTATTTGTTATTCATTTAGTTCATGTTATTTATTTTTCTCGTTTCGTTAAGCTTTCATTTTAATAGTAATTACAATTGCTATGGTTTTATTTGAGAATTTGTGATTTGAATACAATGATGAACCCTAGAACATTGATTTTGAGGCTTTTCAATTTTCAGTGCATGTTTTGTCAATTACTTTCTATTCTAGTTTAATTTTTAACTTAGTATTATTAATTTCTGAGTTTAATCTATTAGTCCTTTACATTTCAACCCGACAATCAAAATCTAAAAATACGAATCTATTCCATGACTAGTAACCTTTTCTATCCATTGCACATACCATCATTTTATTTTCTATTTGTGAAGTTTTTCACCTTTTTTAACGAGTTTGATTTTTAAGTAACTTTCCCTGAAGAGACGATTTAGGAATTTATTCCAAATTATTTCACGACATCCTCCTGCACTTGGAATAGCCTTAGTGCTACTCATTTTTGAGTGAGTCAAGTTTTTTGGCGCCGTTGCCGGGGAAAGTATTTTAACTTAAATTTAAACTCGTTATTTTTGTTATGCTCTTTAAACTGATGTTTCATGTCATGGGTGAGAGATAGTTCAAATAGGTTGCTTAGAGTCACATCGTGTGTTGAAAGTAGTATACACAGCTTGGAGATAGATAGCTCTTCTGTCTTTTCTATGAGTGAGTCAGGTGAGGAAGTTGAAATTGAACCAGAAAACATGGCTGCACCTGCACCACGCACTCTTAAGGATTATTTGCAAACCACTCGCACCACTACACCTTCATGCATTGTTTTACCTGAAAATGCATCTAATTTCTCTATTGAGCATGGCATAATGTTAGTGATACCTCAGTTCCACGGAATGGATTCTGAGAGTCCTTACCAGCACTTGACATATTTTGAGTTGGCTTGCACTACTTTTATTACTAGGGCTGTTACTGATGAATTCATTAGACTTCGTTTATTTCCCTTCTCTTTAAAGGATAAAGCGAAGATTTGGTTTAATTCTTTGAGACCTAATTCTATTTCTAGTTGGTCTGATATGCAGCGTGAATTCTTACAAAAATTTTTTCCTTTTCAGAGAACTCAGTTTTTGCAAAAGCAAATCAGCTAGTTCAATTAGAGACCTGATGAGACATTTCAAGCCAGTTGGAAAAAATTTAAAGATTTGGTGAACATTTGTCCACATCATGGTTTTGAATCTTGGAGGTTGGTGAGCTATTTTTATACTGGTCTCACTCCAGAATGCAAGCAGTTTGTTCAGACAATGTGCAATGGGGAGTTCTTTAGCAAGGAACCTGATGCAGCTCTATCATTTTTTGACTACCTTGCTGAGGGCACACAAGAGTGGAACACTCGTACTGATCGAGTTCCATCAGCAGCACAGCCACTGAGGGCTATTTCTTGAGGGAGTAGATACGAGCTTAAGGAAGACACTGATGTTCAAGCCCGAATAGCTGCATTGACTAGAAGACTGGAGGTCATGGAAATGGAAAAAGTGAAGGCTGTGAAAGTAGTAGAAGCATGTTCTATATGTGATGATTCAAACCATAAGACCCAAAACTGCCCGATTATGCCAGTATTTCAAGAAAGTGGGTCGGAGCAGATGCAATCAGCTAACTGGGTTAATAGAGCACAGAATCAGCCTTTCTCCAACACATATAATTCGGGGTGGAGGAATCACCCAAATTTCTCATGGAGAAATGATCAGTTTGGTCGGTCCCCACCACCTTAGCAGTAGCCATTCAATCAGGGTGCTCCTCAGCACCAGTTTTCGCCATATCAGAGTCCTCAGAGCTATCCTTTTGTAGCTCCTCCTGGATTTCAGCCTCATGTAGTTGCACAGAGTTCTCAGCCTTCATCATCTGCAAAGAAGACTCTAGATGACAGTATGGCATAAATGGCCACTACACTAAGCAATTCATACAGATTCAAGCCACCACAAATAATCAGAACACTCAGGCCATAAATGAGTTGCGAGGCACCATTAATAAGATGAGCACGACCTTGAGCACCCTAGAGAAAGGGAAATTTCCAGCACAGCCTTAGCCTAATCCTCAAGTATACAGGTAACAACGACAGCAAGTGCATAATGTCTCAGGAGATGTTATTGAAACAGCGAAGGCAGTTCTTACTTTGAGAAGTGGGAAGGAAGTTCCCCAACCAGAGATGCCTATAGAGACACATGTAGTTGGTCCTACACCTGAAGATGTAACAGAGACTGATGAAGTTGAGAAAGAACCAGAGCTAGTGAGATCAGAGCTGAAGAAGCCTATGAGTGCAGATGTTGAGACTAGTAAGGGATACCAACCTGTGGTTCCCTATCCTCAAAAATTGGCAGCTGGCCAAAAGAACAAATACCACACGGAGATTCAGGAGATTTTCAAGCAAGTGAAGATCAATATTCCACTCTTGGATGCGATACAACAAGTGCCTTCGTATGCAAAATTTTTGAAGGACTTGTGCACAGTGAAGAGAAAGTTGAATGTAAAGAAGAAAGCTTTACTAATGGAACAAGTTAGTGCATTGATATTGAGCGAGACTCCTCAGAAGTTTGGAGATCCCGGCTCCCCCAACATTTCTATTATGATCGGTGAATCACGCATTGGGAGAGCTTTACTTGATTTGGGGAGTAAGGTGAACTTGCTACCATTTTCAGTGTATGAGCAGTTGGGATTGGGTGAGCTGAAAAAGACCTCTATCATGCTACAGTTGGCTGACAGATCAGTTAAGGTACCGAGGGGTATTGTAGAGGACGTGTTGGTCCAGGTGGACAAATTCTACTACCCAGTAGATTTTGTGATTCTTGATATGCAGCAGCCAGTCTTCACTATATACCAAGCTCCTATCATCCTAGGAAGACCATTTCTAGCTACATCAAATGCTTTGATCAATTGCAAAAGTGGAGTTTTGAAGCTTACCTTTGGGAACATGGCACTTGAGTTGAACGTTTTCAATGCTTGCAAGATGCTAGCACATTTTGATGACACAAGTGATTTGAATGCTGTGGAGAGTTTGACACCAACAGAGTTTATTTGCTCAACTTCTCCCTTATCTGATGATGATTATATTTTTCAGACACCTGAATTTTTACTTGATGAGAAAATTGATCATATCAATGAATATGACTTTGATTTTTTTTGATTGTTTTGCAGATTCTTCTTTACCACTTGAAGTACAATTTGCGGGAGCAAGATGGAAACCCCAGTTTGAAGCTCTACCACCACCAGACATGCTTAAATCTTCAGAGGAAGAAGTTCCCCAGTTGGAACTGAAACCACTTCCTCAAGATTTAAAGTATTTGTTTCTTGGTCCTGAAGAAGGCACTTTTCCAGTGGTGATTTCCTCAAAACTAAATCAGAAGGATTAAGCCGAGTTGATTGAAGTATTAAGAAAGCATCGAGGCTCAATTGGTTGGACAATAGCCGACATCAAAGGCATTGATGCCACTATATGTACCCACAGAATCCATCTTGAAGACGATGCTAGACCGGTTCATGATGCTCAACATAGGCTCAATCCTACCATGAAGGAAGTTGTAAAAGAGGAAGTGTTTAAGCTACTCGCAGTGAGTATCATTTACCCCATCTCAGACAGTAAGTGGGTAAGTCCAACTCAAGTGGTACCAAAATAATCTAGTTTGACTGTTGTCAAAAATGATAAAAATGAGTTGATTCCAACTAGAATGATTACTGGCTGGAGAATGTGCATTGATTATAGAAAACTTAATTCAGCCAGTAGGAAGGATCATTTTCCTTTACCATTCTTGGATCAAATTTTAGAAAGAGTAGCTGGTAATGCATATTATTGTTTCTTGGATGGCTATTCTGGTTACTATCAAATTGCTGTAGCGCCTGAGGATCAGGAGAAAACCACTTTCACATGTCCTTTTGGCACTTTTGCTTTTACTAGAATGCCTTTTGGTTTGTGTAATGCTCCAGCTACTTTTCAGAGATGCATGATGAGTATTTTTTCTGACATNTGGTCTCACTCTAGAATGCAAGCAGTTTGTTCAGACAATGTGCAATGGGGAGTTCTTTAGCAAGGAACCTGATGCAGCTCTATCATTTTTTGACTACCTTGCTGAGAGCACACAACAGTGGAACACTCGTCCTGATCGAGTTCCATCAGCAGCACAGCCACTGAGGGCTATTTCTAGAGGGGGTAGATACGAGCTTAAGGAAGACACTGATGTTCAAGCCCGAATAGCTGCATTGACTAGAAGACTGGAGGTCATGGAAATGGAAAAAGTGAAGGCTGTGAAAGTAGTAGAAGCATGTTCTATATGTGCTGATTCAAACCATAAGACCCAAAACTGCCCCGATTATGCCAGTATTTCAAGAAAGTGGGTCGGAGCAGATGCAATCAGCTAACTGGGTTAATAGAGCACAGAATCAGCCTTTCTCCAACACATATAATTCGGGGTGGAGGAATCACCCAAATTTCTCATGGAGAAATGATCAGCTTGGTCTGTCCCCACCACCTTAGCAGCAGCCATTCAATCAGGGTGCTCCTCAGCACCAGTTTTCGCCATATCAGAGTCCTCAGAGCTATCCTTTTGTAGCTCCTCCTGGATTTCAGCCTCATGTAGCTGCACAGAGTTCTCAGCCTTCATCATCTGCAAAGAAGACTCTAGATGACTGTATGGCACAAATGGCTACTACACTTAAGCAATTCATACAGATTCAGGCCACCACAAATAATCAGAACACTCAAGCCATAAATGAGTTGCGAGGCACCATTAATAAGATGAGCACGACCTTGAGCACCCTAGAGAAAGGGAAATTTCCAGCACAGCCTCAGCCTAATCCTCAAGTATACAGGCAACAACAACAGCAAGTGCATAATGTCTTAGGAGATGTTATTGAGACAGCGAAGACAGTTCTTACTTTGAGAAGTGGGAAGGAAGTTCCCCAACCAGAGATGCCTATAGACATACATGTAGTTGGTCCTACACCTAAAGATGTAACAGAGACTGATGAAGTTGAGAAAGAACCAGAGCTAGCGAGATCAGAGCTGAAGAAGCCTGTGAGTGCAGATGTTGAGACTAGTAAGGGATACCAACCTGTGGTTCCCTATCCTCAAAAATTGGCAGCTGGCCAAAAGAACAAATACCACACGGAGATTCAGGAGATTTTCAAGCAAGTGAAGATCAATATTCCACTCTTGGAAGCCATACAACAAGTGCCTTCGTATGCAAAATTTTTGAAGGACTTGTGCACAGTGAAGAGAAAGTTGAAAGTAAAGAAGAAAGCTTTACTAACGGAACAAGTTAGTGCATTGATATTGAGCGAGACTCCTCAGAAGTTTGGAGATCCCGGCTCCCCCAACATTTCTATTATGATCGGTGAATCACGCATTGGGAGAGCTTTACTTGATTTGGGGAGTAGTGTGAACTTGCTACCATTTTCAGTGTATGAGCAGTTGGGATTGGGTGAGCTGAAAAAGACCTCTATCATGCTACAGTTGGCTGACAGATCAGTTAAGGTACCGAGGGGTATTGTAGAGGACGTGTTGGTCCAGGTGGACAAATTCTACTACCCAGTAGATTTTGTGGTTCTTGATATGCAGCAGCCAGTCTCCACTATTTACCAAGCTCCTGTCATCCTAGGAAGACCATTTCTAGTTACATCAAATGCTTTGATCAATTGCAGAAGTGGAGTTTTGAAGCTTACCTTTGGGAACATGGCACTTGAGTTGAACGTTTTCAATGCTTGCAAGATGCCAGCACATTTTGATGACACAAGTGATTTGAATGCTGTGGAGAGTTTGACACCAACAGAGTTTATTTACTCAACTTCTCCCTTATTTGATGATGATTATATTTTTCAGACACCTGAATTTTTACTTGATGAGAAAATTGATCATATCAATGAATATGACTTTGATTTTTTTGATTGTTTTGCAGATTCTTCTTTACCACTTGAAGTACAATTTGCGGGAGCAAGATGGAAACCCCAGTTTGAAGCTCTACCACCACCAGACATGCTTAAATCTTCAGAGGAAGAAGTTCCCCAGTTGGAACTGAAACCACTTCCTCAAGATTTAAAGTATTTGTTTTTTGGTCATGAAGAAGGCACTTTTCCAGTGGTGATTTCCTCAAAACTAAATCAGAAGGATGAAGCCGAGTTGATTGAAGTATTAAGAAAGCATCGAGGCTCAATTGGTTGGACAATAGCTGACATCAAAGGCATTGATGCCGCTATATGTACCCACAGAATCCATCTTGAAGACGATGCTAGACCGGTTCGTGATGCTCAACGTAGGCTCAATCCTACCATGAAGGAAGTTGTGAAAGAGGAAGTGTTTAAGCTACTTGCAGTGTGTAACAGCCCGCTAAAATTATCAGTTTTGGATTCTTTCCCGACAGCAATCACATCTCTCTCGTCTTAACCCTCTATCTTTAGTTATTTATGTTTAACATAGTTGATTTGGTTGGCTGTAGACTGTGTAGTTAGTGTTTGTGGAGTTCGCTGCGTAGTTGTGAAACGAAGTGTGGTTGTGAAGTGTTAGGCTTGATTTTGTAGTTTTGTGGACTGTGCTGTGAAGTATAGGCGTGAGATGGATGCCGTAGATGTGATACGGCGGGTTGTGTGAAGAGAATACGCGTGTAGCGTATTCTGTGTAATGCAGCGACGCGCCGCGCGACATGCGCTGTAGTGATGTGGGTCGTAGAAGGAAGGGAGTACGCATGTAGTGTACTCCGTGTGGTATGGCGATGCATCGTGTGATGTGCATCGTGTTGATGAGTGTTGTAGCGAAGGAAGTACGCGTAGCGCGTACTCCGTGTCGCGTAGCGATGCACCGTGAGACGTGTATCGCAGTGATGGGTTTTGTAGTGTGAATGGAAGAGAGTTCACGTGAGTGTACTCTGTACTAAGTCGTGATACACCGGATGGCGTGTCACGAAGGGTTGAATGGCGTAGCAGAGAAGTGTGGAGCGTATGGTGTAATGTTGGGAAACTGTATGACAGTGTCCCGAAGCAGTGATGATATGGATTATAGTCCGGGATGACTGGTGTCATCTTGTGGTTGACTATGGCTAAGAGTATATGGATTGAGAAATGAGTTGTTTGTTTGGTTGTTATTGATAATTTTAATGAACTTGTTTTAGTGCAAAGGCTTTCTGAAGTCAATTTATCTCTTCCGAGTATAGTGAAACCTCAAGTTGGCCGTGGTGTTGCAAGTGCTTACAATATGGCAATTGAGTTCAGAAGTGAAAATCTTAAGGACTTGAGTGTTCCTCTTCCAGCTGTTGTGCAGTTCCTCGTGTCTCGCGCTCTATTCTCATAGAACGCGACGATCNGGTTTTTACTGGCCTTCCATGTTTAAAGATGCTTATAATTTTTGCAAGGCTTGTGAGCCTTGTCAAAAATTGGGATCCATTAGCAAAAGAGACATGATGCCTCTTTCCCCTATTCTTACTTTAGAAATTTTTGATTGTTGGGGAATAGACTTCATGGGACCTTTTCCGGTTTCTTTTGGAAACACATATATTCTATTAGCTGTGGATTATGTTTCAAAATGGGTGGAGGCCATTGCTTGCAAAACAAATGACCATCATGTTGTCCTGAAATTTTTGCAATCTTTGTTTGCTTGTTTTGGCATGCCAAAAGTTATTATAAGTGATGAGGTTTTCATTTTTGCAATAAACCATTTTCTACACTTGTGAAGAAATATGGTATCACACACAGAGTTTCTACCCCTTATCACCCTCAAACAAATGGGCAAGCTGAATTGGCAAACAGAGAAATAAAAATTATTTTAGAGAAAACCATCAAGCCTAATAGGAAAGATTGGTCGGTTAAACTTCTTGATGCTTTGTGGGCTTATAGGACAGCTTTTAAAACAAATCTAGGAATGTCTCCTTATCAATTAGTTTATGGTAAAACTTGTCATTTACCTGTTGATATTCAGCATCGAGCTCTTTGGGCCATAAAATATGTTAACACGTCACTTGATGAAGTTTCAGGGTTCAGAAAATTGCAGATCAATGAATTGGATGAAGCTCGTCGGAATGCTTATGACAACGCCCAGCTTGCAAAGGAATGCATGAAAATTCTACATGATCAGAAAATTCATCCAAAGCATTTCACACTTGGCTAGGAAGTTCTCCTTTACAACTCTCGCTTGCATATTTTTCCTGGTAAGTTGAAATCCCGATGGAGTGGGCCGTACATTGTAAAGACCGTTCATCCTCATGGCGCGGTAGACATTGTCAATCCGAAGAATGGTAATAGCTTCACTCTCAACGGATAACGTCTAAAGTCATTTTTGAAGGTCTTTGATCCACATGAAGAGATCTTGCTTATGCAAGACCCCAGGGAAGTGTTTTGAATTGCTTTTCCTTCTTTACAATTTTCTTTACTTGCATTTTTTTTTATTTGTTCTTTTGCTTTGGTTTTAGATTTCATGTTGATTGTTTGTTTTGCTTGCTTAGTTCTGTGCACTTTGTTTTCTTTCGTTCGATTCATTGAGGACTATGTCTCTCACTAGTTAGGGGTAGCATGTGTGCAGTCTTATAATAATAATAATAATAATAATAATATGATATCCATTGATACATTTACGATTGAGCATCTTGGTGGAATTTGAGCATCTTGGTGGAGTAATTGAGCGGGATCATTTGTGAAGATTTATTTTCAAGCTTAAACATAGCGCATGATTTTTGATGCATCATATTTTGTTGATGTGTGGCTTGAAACACCGGGATGTTATACCTATTGAAATGAAACCTGATAAGATTTTTGTAGAACGAAAGGCAAAGTTTGAAGGACATTTTGCACATGCTTACGCTTGTAGTGTTCCTTATTTACCATTCATTGATTTAACACTGGAGAAATAAACTGCAGGACTACCGAGCCATGCCAAAAAAGAAAAAGAGAAAGAAAAAGAGGAAAAGAAAAGAAAAGAAAAAGGATTTGAAAAAAAAAAGAGAGAGAAAAAAGGAATAAAGGCGACTTAGTGAGCTTTCCTAAGTAAAATGGCTAAAAACAGTTATCTAAAACTTTGAGAGTTGAGTGTCCAACCTTTAAAAACAGAGCTGGCGTGAAAACTGCTAGTCCCTTGGGCTTTGAGATAGGTAGAATCAGTAATGATTAATCTTAAGGTTAAAAAATCCTATGACAAATCATGGCTAGTAATGAGGAACACACAACCAGTTTAGCTCCACACACACATTTGAGTTCTGAGACATTTGCCTTAATTTTATGTGAAAGATTGTTGAGATAGTCTTGGTGGGTATAACCCTTGGGAGTTGAGTAGTAACGTGTCACTTTTGTGAGAATTCAGTATTGTGTTTGATTGTTTTTGTTTGAATTTCGATCTTTATACAATATTCATCTCAATTAATTTTTACTATTTTGCTCAAGGATTAGCAAAATGCTAGTTGGGAGGTGTGATTGAGCTGAGTTATTGCATTCTTAATTCTTTTAGAACCAATATATCTTAATTCTTTCATTACTTTATCATTGGTTTTATATGGACAAATGTATAAATTAAAGTTGTGATTTTAATTGATTTAAAAGCATGAATTTCTGCTTAAAATTTACCAATTATTGATTACTATGGATTCTGGTCCATATCGCTCGAGCGGCGGCTTTTGGCCGCTTGAGCGAATTCAGGCAGATTCAAACGCTCGACTGCCGCTCGACAGTGAGCTCGAGCGGGTGTGCGGGAAATGAGATCGCTCGAGCAGAGGCATTTGGCCACTCGAGCGAAGTCAGGCAGAGTTGAACGCTTGATGTTCGCTCGACACTCCGCTCGAGCGAATTTAGGCAGAATCGAACGTTCAATGTTCGCTCGACACTTTGCTCGAGCGAACATCGTATTTTACAGATTAGGGTTTATTTCGCTGTCAGAGTATATATATGATTTTTCACATCTTATGGCCGACTCTTGGCCTGGGAAAACTCTATTTTGATTAGAGAAACACTTAGAATTCATTTTTCCATTGATTTTCATTCAGATTCGGAGAAGATGATTCATACAAGCGATCATTCACGTAGCTACATAATTTCCACTGGATCATTCACTCACACTGTAGCAGATTGAAGAACTCCTTGACGGGTCCAATTGCTATTACAGCTCAGCCTTCTCCACCGCTTCGAATCTTCACCTCCATTCAATTGACTTGATCTTTTTAATTCCCTACTTGTTATTTCATTTCAGTTTTAAGTTTCTGGATTATTTTGGAGAATTTTGATTTAGACGTTTAAGTAATTTATTTGTTATTCATTTAGTTCATGTTATTTATTTTTCTCGTTTCGTTAATCTTTCATTTTAATAGTAATTACAATTGTTATGGTTTTATTTGAGAATTTGTGATTTGAATACAATGATGAACCCTAGAACATTGATTTTGGGACTTTTCAATTTTCAGTGCATGTTTTGTCAATTACTTTCTATTTTAGTTTAATTCTTAACTTAGTATTATTAATTTCTGAGTTTAATCTATTAGTCATTTACATTTCAACCCGACAATCAAAATCTAAAAATATGAATCTATTCCATGACTAGTAACCTTTTCCATCCATTGCACATACCATCATTTTATTTTCTCTTTGTGAAGTTTTTCACCTTTTTCAATGAGTTTGATTTTTAAGTAACTTTCCCTGAGGAGACGATCTAGGAATTTATTCCTAATTATTACACGACATCCTCCTGCACTTGGGATAGCCTTAGTGCTACTCATTTTTGAGTGAGTCAGATGCTCAAGTGGTTGTTGCCCTCAACCTAGACTTTATCAAGAGTGTAAGGGCTCGCCCACCCCCCTTGACCGGAGTTGTTCGTGGAGAGGTGGCAAGTGCCTTTCCCATCGATGGGGCAGATGAAGCTTCCACACTCCCAGAGGGCGACCATGTCAACGTAGCAAAGTGCACGCCCTCTTGTCGTGAGGATGTATGTGATGAGATCGGGGCAAAGCAAACCACCCCAGAGACCCCACCAGCCACTGTCTCTAGAGGAAGCACTCCTTCGCCTGTTGGCAATGGTGAAGGCCTTTCTCTTCCTCCTCTCCACGCCTCATCCTTTGGGGGAGACACTGACTCCTTCTTTGAGGAGGAGTGGGGCAACCTTTTGCAGGAAAATGCCCACCTGATCGAGGCCGACCTGGCTTACACCACCCACCCCCCCTTCCACATGCATGCCTAGGGGTGTCTGTCAAAAAAGGCGGCAGATTTATCTCTGAGGCTTGCAAAGGCTTCCTTGCTCGAGATGGTTTCAAGCCCTAGGGAGATCCTTGGGGGCGATGCTAGTGGCATTGCCCCCTTTATTTCTGTTGGTGCCCAAGCTAAAGCCATCGCTCAGATGGCCAATCGTTTAAAGGACTGGTTCTCTGAGTTACAATGCAACTTGTTTTTCTTCCTTTTGTGCTTACACACCATTTCTTACTTTGAGTTGTTTCACCTTCTTTTCGCAGGGCATTAACAATCTGGCAACATGGATTGTGGCAGATCGTGCCCTCCTAGAGGAAGAGATCAGCGAGCGGTGCAAGTTATGCTACGTTGCCAAGCGTGCTTCTGAGAAGTGGCGGGTTAATAGGGCTGAGTTGGAAGCCTTGGCTGAGAAGAAAAAGAAGCTAGAGATTCTGCTAGAGCAGTCAAAAGGCTACTCCCACTCGTTGTAGAGTGACTTGCAGATGCACGAGGGAGAAGTCCTCGAGCTCCGTGAAGCTGCTCACCTCGCCCAAGAGGTGAAGGTCAGGGACGACTTTGCCCTGACACTTTTTCAATACGAAAGGGACTCTGCTAGGTTCTAACTTTTTGAGGCTCAAAAGAGTTTTGAAGCTGAGAAGGCCTGCCTAAGCTCTGAGCTTCTCGCCCTCGACAAGAAGTTAAATTCAATCTGTGAAGAATTAGCTCGCTCGCAAGAAAGCCGTAGCAAGCTGTCACAAGAGTTGGTGGCCACCGTGGAGAAAGCCCACCTTACTACCCTTGACCTTACAGAGGCACATGGGTCCTTGGTAGAACTCTAGAATCACCAAAAGCAGTACAAGGACAACAGTAAAGACCTTGATTAGGATCTTAGGAAGGCAAACTTGGCTCTTGTTGCTAAGCATCAGAGGCTGATTGAGAAGGCGAATGAGCTAGCTGCTGCTCAGGCAGAGATCGCACTGCTTCGTGTCCAATTAGCTCACGTTCTTGCTACTAGGGATCACGCATTTGCTTATAGCCATGGCTCTAGCATTCTGAGGCTCCGGAACCACCTTCTGGCCGACCCCGCCACTAATCTTGAAACTCTAGATTGGGGTTTAATTTCTCCTGAGGAAAATGCCTACCGTCGAATCGACATGTTTGGGCGTGATGATATGCCTAATGCTTTTATAGGCGTTCCTCTATTACCGCCTCTCGACGACGCTTCTTAGCGTCCTAGCCTCATTTCTTTTGTTTTTATGAAAATTGTGTACTTTTCACACATTGTAATATTGCTTTGTTATTAAACTTTGGTTTACAACGATGAGTATCTGTTACTTCTACTATTGCACATCTTTGTTCTTTGGTCTTATGTTTATGCTTAGATTGTTCTGTCTTCTTGGTTTTTTGTTTGTTCTTGGTCAGTTTATGGTGGCCTCCATGCCATTTTTCATAGCACCAAAAGCTGCTAAAGCTTGCTTTTGGTGTTTAGGGGTGGGATGGTCTTGTGACCTCAGCCCCCTTTTTCATGGCACCACAAGCTGCTAAGACTTGCTTTTAGTGTTTAAGGATGGCGTGATCTAATGACCTCCGCACCCTTTTTCATGGCACCACAAACTGCTAAATCTTGCTTTTGGTGTTTTCGGGTGGTGTGGTCTGGTGACCTTCGTGCCCTTTTTCATGGCACCACTAGCTGCTAAGGCTTACTTTTGGTGTTTACGGGTGGCATGGTCCAATGACCTCCGCGCCCTTTTTCATGACACCACAAATTGCTAAGCCTTACTTTTAGTGTTTAGAGGTGGCGTGGTCTGGTGACCTCCACACTCTTTTTTCTGACACCACAAGCTGCTAAGACTTACTTTTTGGTGTTTAGGGGTGGCGTGATTTGCTGACCTCCGTGCCCGTTTTTATGGTACCACAAGCTGCTAAGGCTTGCTTTTTGTGTTTAGGGGTGGCGTAGCCTGCTAACCTCCGTGCCCCTTTTTCCTGGCATCACAAGCTTCTAAGACTTGCTTTTGGTGTTTAGGGCTGGTATAGGTGCTGTTAAGGCTTGCTTTTGGTATTTACGGGTGCCATGGTCTACTGACCTCCGCAACCTTTATTGTGGCACCACAAGCTTCTAAGGCTTCTTTTGGTACTTTTGGGGTGGCATAGTTTGATGACCTCGGTGCTATTTTTCTTAGCACCACAAGTTGCTAAGGCTTGCTTTTGGTGTTTAGGTGTGGCGTGGTCTGATGACCTCCGCACCCGTTGCTTTTTGTGCTTGCCAGGCTTTGCACCAATGTCTGCCCTTAGATGTTCTTTACCTTTTACCGAAAAGTTAATAATAACGCTGAGTACAACCGTTTTAAGCAGTGATAAGCGAACGTAAATATTTCCACAACTTGGATATGAATGTAATATTTTAAATATTGATGAAATAAATTTGACAGAAATGACAATGCTATAAACGCTATCGATAAAATTTTCTTAAGGGCTCCACATTCCATCGATGTGGCAACTCCTTGCCTTGGCTGTCTTTCAAACGGTATGATCCAGACCTGTTGTTAGCTATCACAAGATAAGGCCCTTCCAATCGGGGCCCCATTTTTCCCTCACTTTGGGTAGTCACTCTAGCCTTCTTTAAAACCAGATCCCCAACTTTAAAAGTCTTGGGTCTCACCCTCTTGTTAAAGTACTGCTCAATTCTTTCTTTTTCTCACAACATTCTGGCTTTCGCTATCTCTCTTTCTTCCTCTAATAAATCGAGGTATTCCTCCATCTTTTTATCATTTTGGGCAGTCGAGAAGTAGCTCATTCAGTAACTTGGAAGCCCCACTTCGACTAGTGGGATTGCCTCGCACCCATATGCCAATGTGAATGAAGATTTCCCTGTTGGAGTTTTGATTGATGTTGTATATCCCCAAAGTACCCCTGGCAACTTGTCGGCCCAATCTCCATTCTTCTCTACAACCTTCTTCTTAAGGATTGAGAGTAACGCTTTGTTTATTGCTTCTGCTTGCCCGTTCCCTTGGGGGTGGCCCAGCGAGGAGTAATTTGTCTTGATCTTCAACTCAGCACACCATTCTTTGTAATGGTCGGAATCAAACTGGCGTCCATTATCTATCACTATGCTTTGCAGGATTTCGAATCTACAAACAATGTTTTTCCACAAGAACTTTGTTACGACCTTGCTTGTCACAGTCGCTAATGGTTCTATCTCTGCCCACTTTGTGAAGTAATCGATGGCAACTATCATGAATTTCACTCTCCATTTTCCTTGTGGGAAAGGTCTTACCAGGTCTATGCCCCACTGAGCAAAAGGCCACAATGATGTCACAGATGTTAACTAGTTTGAGGGGGCATATGGTATCGGCGCATACGTCTGGCACCTAACACACTTCCGGGTGAACTCCCGAGCATCCCTTAAAGCATTGGGCCAGTAGTATCTTGCCCTGACTGCTTTCCTGGCCAAGGCCCTTCCACCAGAATGGTTTCCACATATTCTTTTGTGTATCTTTGCTAATACATACTGTACCTCTTGTGTAGAAATGCATTGTAGTAATGGGGAGGAGAAACCCCTTCTATAAAGGACTCCGTCTAAGAGCAGGAATCTTGCCACTTTCCTTCTTATCCTCCTCGCCTCTTCCTTTGCTTCCGGTAGTTTTCATTCGTCTAAGTACTCAACCATCCCTCTTGCCCAATCTGGAAAGTTGAAGCCCAAGGTGCCTACTTCTGCAGTAATGGTGGGGACCTCGATGATTCTTCTTTCAACTCACCATGGGAGGGGTGCCTCCTTCATCCCTAACACTATTAGTGCCAATTTGTCCATGACTTCGTTGCCTGCCCTTGATATCTAAGGTATAGTGAAGTATGAGAAAATGTCATGCACCTCCCAGATTCATGCTAAATATTTTCTTAGTTTCTCGCGTTTGGCAGCGTATAGGGCCAACACCTGATTCACCACTACTTGCGAATCCAACTTGGCCTTTATCTCGATTGCCCCTATCCTGGCGGCTATAGAAAGTGCCGCTATGAGTGCTTCATACTCGGCCTCATTGTTTGTCACTTTGAACGCCGGTGTGGCCATGTAGTGCCGTTCTTGGCTGTCAAGGCTTAACAAATGTATTCCCAGGCCCTCGCCCGGCTGGCAGGATGAACCATCTATGAAAAGTTCCTATGGCTTTCCCAATGGGGCTACTGCGTCTTTTTAAAGAAAACCTGTGAACTCCGCCACAAAATCTGCCAATGCTTGACCCTTAACTACCTTTCTTGGCTCAAATTCTAAATCAAACTCGCTCAACTCGATTGCCCATCCTATCAATCTTCCTGTGTTGTCTGGCTTCCTCAAGGTTTTTGCTAATGGAGCTTCCATAAACATCTTTATTGTGTGGGCTTGGAAGTACGAGCAAAGCTTTCTAGCCGCCGTTACTAAGGCAAAGGCTAGCATTTCCATCCGAGTGTACCTTGCTTCTGCTCTTCTAAGAGCCCTACTTACATAGTACACGGAATGTTGGGCAATCCCTTCCTCCTTTACTAGGATAGTGGACACGGCATGCGGGGAGACTGCTAGATATGCGCAAAGCACATCACCCATCTCTAGCCACTTCAGAAGGGGTGGACTAGCTAGGTACTGCTTCAACTTCTCGAACGCCTCATCACACTCTTCATTCCTAGGATGCACTTTTCGCAATACTTGGAAAAAAAGGAGACATTTGTTCGTTGACTTGGCTATGAATCTTCCCAAGGTGGCTACTCTGCCAGCCAACCACTGGGTTTTGTTTAGACTTCTCAACAGCTTCATGTTGAGTATAGCTTCTATATTTTTTGGGGAGGCTTCAATTCCTCTTTCAAACACAATAAAATCCAAGAACTTCCCCGATTGGACTCCAAAGGCGCACTTTGCAGGGTTTAACTGATGGGAACTAAGGTGGAGCTATCCTTAAAGATCCTTTGCAAGTTCCAGATGGGCCAATTACAAGATCAAGAGCCAAGAAGATCAAGGAAGCAATGCAAGGATTGGTGCAATCCACTTGGGAAGAAGCTAGGAAGGGCCCAATACTCAAGATGGGTTTGAAGGAAGAAGAACCGGTTTTGATCCATTTGATACAAGCTATGGAAGACATGACTTAGAGATAGGGCCTATTGTTGTTAAGACTCTCAATTTGTTTAAAGGCTTTTATTAATAGTTTAGAAGAAATGGGCTTGAGGATGCTTGGCCCACATATGTCTTATTTCTAATGGACTAGGGTTTTCTTTGGGAAGGCCTTGTATTTTGGCCAAGGGTTTATTTGGAAACTTATTATTTTACTAGGGTTTAGAAGTTACTGTAGCGCGGCGTACGACACTGTTCACGCTACAGTACCCGAGGCGCCTTCATTAGGGTTTTTGGGGGTTGTCTATTTAAACAACTTATAGCCTGATTTGAGAGGCAGAATATATGGAATTTCTTTGAGAGTTTGAGTTATCTCCTCTTGTTCTTCTTGAACTTTTGAACTTATCAAAGGTAAATCAAAATCTTTGTGGCATTCCTCATTTGTAATTTGGGTTCTTGAGACAGATTCTTCAACGGGTCTAGATTTTAATATAATCTAGGTTCTTGGAACGGGTTCTCATCGGATCTAAATTCTCCATCCATAGATCTGAGTTTGGCTTTCTTGGGGTTGTTTTTCCAATATTGTTGTTGGGTCTCAAAGCAAATCGATTGGAGTTCACATCATTAACCTTATTTTATAGTGGCGTAAGATCCCAAATGTCGTTCGCAGGTCGTCATGGTGCAGGATGGGCTCCTTGCTTTTTATCAACAAGTCGTCCACATAAACCTCTATAAACTTCCCAATTTTTTCTTTAAACATTCGATTGACCAACCTCTGGTAGGTTGCCCTTGCATTCTTCAATCCGAAGGGCATGACCTGGTAACAATACAATCCTTGGTCTATTATGAATGAGCTTTTTTCCTCAACTGCTGCATGCATCCATATCTGGTTGTAACCTGAGTATGCATCTATGAAGCTCAACATACGATGTCCTGCCGTTGCATCCACGATAACGTCAATGTGTGGTAACGGGAAGCTATCCTTTGGGCAAGCTTTATTCAAATCTATGAAGTCTACGCACATCCTCAACTTTCCATTCGCCTTTTTTACCAAAACCATGTTGGACAACCATTCTGGATAACGAGCTTCCCTGATGAAACAAACTACGAGCAACCTTTCTACCTCCTCGTTAATGGCAACGTACTTCTCCGTACTGAACAATCTTCTTTTTTGGTGAACTGCCTTGTGCGCAGGGTCCACACCCAAGCAGTGTTCAATGAAGTCATTATCTATACCAAGTATTTCTTTGTGGCTCCACGAAAGACATCCCTGTTTTCCCAATACGTGTGGTAGTTCCTAGGCCGTACGCATATAACGTCATGAGCTCCAAGTGTTTGTTAACCTCAGCATGCTGCTAGCTCTGGTCATCCCTGACCTCCACATCTTTTTCTAAAGTCACTGCCAAAGATGGTGCAAGGGGTGGTGCAAGCGCCTTGTTCTGCTCTATTATCACACAAAATTCACTTCGGACCTTTCTTAATTCTTACACATAGCACTCCCGGGCTAGAGCCTGCTCGCTCTGTGATTCTCCCACCCCTTTGTCAGTTGGGAACTTCATCTTAAGGTGGTATGTGGACGTCACTGCCCTGAGATGGATGAGTGTTGATCTTCCCAATATGGCATTGTATGAAGATAGGGCTTTCACCACCAATAAATCGGTCATGGTGGTCGTCGTCTGTGTTCCAGTCCCGGCGGTCACCGGAAGGGTGATAGCTCCTATGGTGCTGGATCGTGTCTCCAAAGAAACCCTTAAACAGGGTTGGGGAGAGCCTTAACTTGCCAGTATCGATGCCCATCTTGGTGAACTCCTCCCAAAATAGAATATCGGCTAAACTTCCGTTATCAACTAGTACTCGCCTGATCGTATAGTTAGCTATCACAAGGGTGATTACCAAAGCATCATCGTGCGGGTATAGCACTCTTTCTCTATCCTCCTCTTCGAAAGATATTACCATCCAATCATTACTAAGCTTTTGTTGCTTAGAAGCTCTGTCTACTACATATACTTCTTCATATCTCACCTTTCATGCATACTCCTTTCGACTTGATGCAGAAACGCCGCCCCCAACAAATCCTCCTGCTATTGTCCTTATTTCTCTTATGGGCACTCTATTCCTATCACCTCTTGAGGGCGCCCTGTCTCTATCATTCTGGCATCCACCAGCTTGGTGCCTTCGTTTTGGACTACTGCTCCTCCTGGCCTCATGCTTGGATTCTTGGAGCCTTCTGGGCTTTGCCCGTTCTGCTACCATCCGTTCCAATTTGCATGTCCCCACCAATTCAGCTACTCTCTTCTTTATGGTCATGCAGTCTTCAATCTAATGCGAATCTATCTAGTGATATTTATAGTAGCGACTACCTGTCTTGAGCAAGCTACGTTCTTCCCTATCTTTCTCTTCCTTTCGTACTTTCAAATTACTATGTATCAGTCTAGGACTGTGATATGGCTGCCTTTCTTTTGCTCTTTCCTGCTGACTCACATTGGCCTTCCTGTCAGCCTACCCACTCCTCCATTCGATCTTCTTATTCTCCTTACAAGGATCCACCAAAACTTGCAGCGTATCCTCTACGTTGATAAAGTCATCCGCCCTGTCCATGAATTCTCTAAGGGTGGAAGGGGTCTTTTGGGCCAGCTCCTCCATAAAGGGACTGTGTCGCCATATTCCTCCCAGAATGGCGGCAAGGATAATCTTTTCATCCTAGTCATCCATTGTTAACTGCTCTTTGTTAAAGCGGGTAAGGTAAGCCTTCATGTTCTCATCCTTCTTCTGCTTGACAGTTAGAAGGTAGGCGGCTGGGCGCCGATGCCTTCTGCTAGGCATAAACTGAGTTAGGAACTACTTTGCCAATTCTTCGAAGCTATCTATCGACTTTGGCCTGAGGGCTCTAAATCATCCTCTTGTAGTCCCCTTCAAGGTCAAAGGGAAAGCTCGGCATGCAATCTCACTCGAAAAATCATGGACAGTGATGTGGGCCTTGAAGTTTTCCAAATGATCTACTGGGTCTTTGCATCCATCATACATGTCTATCTGGGGGGGGCCTTGAATTTTGGTGAGAGCAGCATGGCAATAATCTGTTCGCTATACAGCAGATCTGTCTGGTGTAGCAGGCACTCCACTGAGGAGGATCCCCTCATCCTCTTCGCCATCTCCTCGTACTTTCCTACTAGTTCTTTTAATTCGTCATGCATCTTTTCCTTCTCTGTTTACCCCATGTTTGCTTCAGTATTGCAATGTGCCTCCCCCTCACCTTGCTCACTGTGAGTGGGCATAGCAATATCACCAGATTCAACATTTTTTTGCCGCAGGTTGTCATTTTCCTTCTGCAAGATTTCCATGGCTTCCAACGCCTTCTTCAGCCTCTCCTCCGCTGCTGCTAAGTGTGCCTCCATAGATGGTGGCAATGTATCCATCGCTCGGCTTGTTATGGAACATGTTGCAGTTGGCATGTAAGAACCATGCTGGATAATTAAGAATCCCACAGACTGCGCCAATGTTAAGGACGTGTCCCACTTCCCTTCTGCAACCGTTGAACCACGTACTGTCAAGAGGCTCCGATGTAATTCACCTGGGAAAACTTCGATGCTTAATTCAGTAAATGTAACCAAACGATTCAGAATTCAAAAGAGAGTTCGATCCCTTACTATCAAGGGTTACCTGATATATAGGCTCATACATGATGCTTATCTTACTCAGATTTTATCGGTGTGGATCATCACCCGATACCTTGAATGATCAAATAACTGCATGAAGTCTCTATCTTTCTGTGAAAGATAGCGTGGTGCGTGTATAATTTTGATGAACTTTGGACTCCCTAACTTCCTTTAATTAGCCATGAACCTTTCCTATGGGCTTCTCCAATATTGGACTTTTAAGATAGAATGGGCCATCGGCTTAAATAGACCCTCCACATCCCATGCCCCAAATGGAATTATCGAGGATTTCTATGAACCAACGTTTTGACAATAGAAAAGGGAGATGGGAGCAATTTAGATTCCAAATGCGACAAAACAAAAAATGATATTATATTGGAGTTACGAAACCTCAGTTTCTTTTTATTTTTATTTTTATTATTTTTGTTGATATTGGGGATTTGGAGAGGGGATCGAACCCCAAACCTCACTTTTGGAGGTGGGGCTTCATGCCATCAGGCCTTTGGTTGAAACCTCAGTTTCCGATTTAGAAGTTTGACTACACTACTCAGTATGAGCCATGCTACCCAAAAGGAAAACTAATCAATCAATGATGAAAGTAAGGCATATATGCCTAGATTGCCTCCTTATAATTATAGAAATATTTTAGTCACAAAATATTCCATAATACATGGGATTTATTCTTCACATTTGACTGCAACATCATATGACAATGAATATATATATACCTTTCGGAGGACCTTCCTAGTTTTGTATGCTTGCTAAAGTTTGTTGTTTTGCTTCCCACTTGGAGTTGTGCTCTCTTTGAAGTTTGCAATCTGCTAATTGTATTGTTAACCTATTGACATTTTGTTTTATAGAGACCACATTTTTTTTACTAATTTAAATCTTTTCATGAAACTGTTGAAGAAGACTTCTTAATATGCTTGAAGTCGAGTTTTGAGATAAACCTTTGATCTACCTCTCTAAAATTATCTAAATAGTCTAAACAATTCATCTCTGCTCCTGATTCCATTTTTGCCACTCTTCTTGTTTTCAATTTTATTGATTTAGGATATAGACATGGCAGTTTCAAGGAACTAGTACTGGAGCTGCATTTTAATTCATTAAACTGCTAAAGAGGGGGGAGGGGGGGGGGGCGCTGGGTCGAAACACCCAATTCTTCCGAAATTGGTTTTGGGTTGGGTAATTGGGTAATCGGTTATCAGTTGAGCAACAGAATACCTCAATTTCGGGGTTGTATCAGAAGAGTGGTTTTTTGATGATGTTCTTGTATTCTCCAAATTTTTCAATGGATCAAAGAAATGGACTTGCTCTATTTGCTTCAAAAATGAAATTATTCCAGACCAAAATCAGATTCCTTGGTTATGATATTTTTGAAGGCAAAATCAAGCCTATCCAATAGGCTATTGAATTTGCTGATAAATTTCCTCATGTTATTCTATATAAGAACCAACTCCAAAGATTCCTTGGTTCTTTGAATTACATCTCTGATTTCTACAAGGATATGAGAAAATAGTGTCGTCCCTTATTTGCGAGACTGAAATCTAATCCTTCTCCGTAGACTAATGTTCACACGAAACTGATCTAGAAAATCAAGGCACATGTCAAAACTCTTCTGTGTCTTGGTATTC
The DNA here is from genome assembly GCA_011037825.1 of Carya cathayensis. Lineage (NCBI taxonomy): Eukaryota > Viridiplantae > Streptophyta > Magnoliopsida > Fagales > Juglandaceae > Carya > Carya cathayensis. The sequence goes on from QGSO01000475.1 coordinate 685,151, forward strand.
TTGTTTTAAATAGCTTCAAGATTGTCCAAACTGACGCCAGTGACATAGGCTATGGCGGCATCTTGAAACAAGTTGTTTCACCAGGTTCTTCTGAACAAATTGTTCATTTCCACTCTAGAAACTGGAATCATGCACAGTATAATTATAGTACTATTAAAACAGAAATACTATCTGTTGTTTTGTGCATAGCAAAATTTCGATCAGATTTGCTCAATCAAAAATTTCTATTAAGGATTGATTGTAAATCTACAAAAGAAGTTTTAGAAAAAGATGTTAAAAACATTACATCAAAACATATTTTTGCACGATAGCAAGCTGTTTTAAGTGTTTTTGATTTTGACATTGAATTTATCAAAGGATCAGATAACTCCATTCCTGATTTTCTTACTCATGAATTTCTTACAGAAAAACATGAATAAAAAGAAGAAACCGGTGGACTTCCCAGTTCATCCTCTGCATCAAAATTGCTAGTGCCTCCTGCACTAGCAACTATTTCAACCCAGGCTTCCTCCCCACTCTCGATAGCCAATAGATTCACCAATCTTGGACAAGTTCCTAGATTGGTTACCCCTTCATCATTTGCTTCAACCTTAGCCACACCCTTTGACCCATTTGCTAATCTCTTTGCAATGACAGGGCCCCGGCCGGTGAGCAAATTTATCAGTGCCAACAAGGCACCTTATTTCAAGAAATCGCGGTTTGAAAACCTGTTTTATATTGAGAAATCAATTAAAACAGATCCTTTCCAGATCGCGGTGGACTACTTCCCTCGAGATTTCCACTAGATTCCTGACAATCCAGCTAAAGATCTCAAATTCTATCTCAGAATGTTGGTGAAAACCGATTCCGTTATCATAAAACCGATCTTTGATAAGATTGATCATTCAAAGATCATCTTTCATAGTTGTCATATCTTTTCAGTTTTAACGGAAGAAGAATGAGCGACTCACCCTTCTACTCTCAAAACTTTGATCCAAGAATCAGGAATTGTGTATAATTATTATGATTATATTCAAGCCTGGTTAAAATTCCCTATTTATCAAACACCAGATTTATCGCACTCTTGGTTCTTTGCTTTTGACCGAAAGTGTAAATTTAAATTCCGTTTGTGGTTTCAGAAATGGTGGGGTTACTACGACCCTATCCCTGAAATATTTCCTGATGATCTTCAGAAGGTCATCAAACATTTTGCCATTTCAAATAAGGTAAAAGAGCGAGATGCCAAACTCCCCCCCCCCTTATTTTCTTCTGTGCCAGATACAAAACCCCTTGGATTTGTAGATGTCAATATGACAAAAATAATGATTTATTGGTTTGCCATTATTTCATTAAATGGTGGGACAAATTTGGTCACACAGACGAAATTGTCTCAAGAGTATCATCAGATTTTCCACTTGCAGTGCCAAATCTAAAAAACAAGGAGGAATTCCCTTCTCCTTCTCCTATCCAAGCCATAGTTCCCTATCCAGTTCTTACAGGAGGTGAACAGGCTTCAGAATCACAGAGTTCTTCGTCCCAGTAGAAGAAAAAAGCTTCAGCAAAGAAGAAGAATTCTACCAAATCAACAGATACAGCATCTTCGAAAGGCAAGTCACCCATAGACCAGCTATCGAAGAAAGATCTACTTGAACTGTTAAAATCATCCATTGAAAAAGAGAAGGACAATAACAGTGAAAGCTCAGCTGCAGAAGGATCAGAGGCTTCATCAGACTCCGATCCATACAGTAATGTTTTCGGCCATGACTCAGAAGATTATCCCCCTCACCTGAGAGACGATTGAGTAATGACCGACAGATTTCAAAGCATTGAAGAGACTCCCTCCAGAGACTCCAGTGCTCAATAGTTTAGCGTTGAAGAGACTCCTCACAGAGAATCCAGCGCATTGTCCAGCTATCATCCTGATAGCTTCTACTTTTTAGGGGCGGGAAAGAGATGAAATAATTATTTGTTCACTTTCAGCACATTGAAGACAGAGATGCTTTCAGTGCAGAAAGAATATTTCACTTTCGGCGGAAGAAGACAAAACTACTTTCGGCGATTGAATCCAGCACAGCTGAATAGTAACAAAAAGTCACTATTCACTATTTGCTTTTACTTTAATTTCCCGTAATTTATTGGATTGCACTAGTTGTAAAAGAGCTTCCTCGCTCTATAAAAGGACTCTTTATTTCATTTGGAAGGCAGAACTTTTCAAACTGAAGAACTTCCTTAGCGATTTCTAATGTTTGCTCAAACATTCCTAATGCTTTCTGGCGTAGGAAGAAACATGAAGTTTCATTACCTTATATTTCTAGTTTTAATGATTCGAAGATTCCAAGCAAAGCAAGACCTATTCAAATGAATAGAGAAACTTTGAAATTTTGTAAAACTGAGATTAAGGATCTTCTTGCTAAAAATATCATTAGGCATAGTAAGTCACCCTGGTCGTGTGCTGCATTCTATGTCCAGAAAAATGCTGAGATTGAGCGAGGGACACCCCGTTTAATCATTAATTATAAACCATTGAATGAAGTCTTAGAGTGGATTAGGTACCCTATTCCCAATAAACAAGACTTGATACAAAGGTTAGAAGGTGCAGTTGTGTATTCAAAGTTTGACCTTAAGTCTGGATTTTGACAGTTCCAAACTAGGGAGTCAGACCGTTACAAAACTGGATTCATCACCCCTCTGGGAAACTATGAATGGAACGTGATGCCATTTGGGCTCAAGAACGCTCCTAGTGAATTCCAAAATATCATGAATGACATCTTTTCATCATTCACTCTATTCACCATCGTTTACATAGATGATGTTCTTGTATTCTCCAAATCTATTGATGAACACTGGAAACATCTACAAACGTTTATTGCAGTCATCCGTACACTCTGGCTACTATGCCATATCGCAACTACGCATTTGACATCTAAACGAGCGATCTCAGTCTCGTGCCCAGCGTGTATCTAGACCAGGCATCCTCTAATCCCCACCAGCCAAGGGACAATGGACTCGACACGACAGCGTTACCGTATCGTGCGATCCGGTCGTCGCTCAGCGACAACTCAGGGGATGTCAGTCAGTATTATCCACTCCCGAGTGACCAGAGGAGCTCCACCGAGATAATACCTCATCCCGGCTTGGGGTCGTGATACACACGCACTCGAAAATCTATTTACTCATGAAAGCACAATTTTCAGTATCCAACACTCATATATGCATGCACAATGCAATGCAAATGATATGACACAAATTAACCAACAATTCTCAACATCAACAACAAACAAACAACTCCATCCTCAAATCCATCCGACCCCCGACTCCTCGGACTCAGTCCGGAATAACCAACTAGTCACAAATTATTATAAAAGTAATAATATATTTAAATCTAAAATGAATTTTGAAAAATACTTACAGTACTATATGATAATTTTTGATGGATCAACGAGCTGCAAACGGCGAAGAAAAAGCAACGTAACAGTGTAAAAACACTGTCGCCGTAAAATACCCACTTTTGAATGGGAACAAACCAAGACTTGGGATTGATAGGGAATAACTTAGAGGTATTTATGAAACTAGTGGAAGTGAGGTTTTGCCGTGGGTGGCGGCGAAAACGGCAGTAGAAGGCCAAAATGGGTAAAACGGCATTGAGGTCGTGGGGGCTGCTCCGATGACGGATCGGAACCAGAAATGGATGGTTTAGGACGGCAAGAGGTCGACGATGATGTGGTGAAAAGATGGTGGCTGGAGGTGGAGCGACGGCGGTGGAATGGCCCAAAAAGAAAGAAAAGGAAGAAAAGAAAGAGAAGGGAAAAAGAAAAGAGAAAAAGAAAAGATGGGGAAAAGAAATGAAGTCCAATCCTCAGCTCTGGAGTCCAAAAACTGATCTAACGAAAACAACTTTAAAAGCTATAAAACCAAGAAAATAATTTAAACACACCATAAAGCTAAAATATAACAAATAACTAGTAAAAACTAGTAACTTAATTTTAAATAAAAAACAAGCTAAAATAAATTAAACAGCAATTTAAACTCAAACAATAAATAAAATTCAATTTAAATCCGACAATTTAAAATAAAAGAACCAATATTATAATTAAATTAAAATACTCTTTTAGTGAAAATACACGTAAAAGCGGAGTATAACAACCAAATTCAAATTATGCTCTGCTAAAAGAACACATCTTGATTTTTTAAAACAAGAAATTAAGTTCAAACGTGTTTCTGAAAATTTGAACGATCCTCTGCTTCAAGTGAAGATCACAGATTTTCAAAAGGTTTTAATTTCTAATGTTTGCTCAAACCTTCCCACTGCTTTTTGGCATAGGAAGAAAAATGAAGTTTCATTACCTTATATTTCTGGTTTTAATGATTCGAAGATTCCAACCAAAGCAAGACCTATTCAAATGAATAGAGAAACTTTGGAATTTTGTAAACTGAGATTAAGGATCTTCTTGCTAAAAATATCATTAGGCATAGCAAGTCACCCTGGTCGTATGCTGCATTCTATGTCCAGAAAAATGATGAGATTGAGCAAGGGACACCCCGTTTAGTTATTAATTACAAACCATTGAATGAAGTCTTAGAGTGGACTAGGTACCGTATTCTCAATAAACAAGACTTGATACAAAGGTTAGAAGGTGTAGTTGTGTATTCAAAGTTTGACCTTAAGTCTGGATTTTGGCAGATCCAAATTAGGGAGTCAGACTATTACAAAATTGGATTCACCACCCCTCTGGGACACTATGAGTGGAACGTGATGCCATTTAGGCTCAAGAACGCTCCTAGTGAATTCCAAAATATCATGAATGACATCTTTTCGTCATTCACTCTATTCACCATCATCTNATTGTCCAGCTATCATCCTGATAGCTTCTACTTTTTAGGGGCGGGAAGGAGATGAAATAATTATTTGTTCACTTTCAGCACATTGAAGACAGAGATGCTTTCGGTGCAAAAAGAATATTTCACATTCGGCGGAAGAAGACAAAACTACTTTCGGCGATTGAATCCAGCACAGCTGAATAGTAACAGAAAGTCACTATTCACTATTTACTTTTACTTTAATTTCCCGTAATTTATTGGATTGCACTATTTGTAAAAGAGCTTCCTTGCTCTATAAAAGGACTCTTTATTTCATTTGGAAGGCAGAACTTTTCAAACTGAAGAACTTCCTTAGCGATTTCTAATGTTTGCTCAAACATTCCTAATGCTTTCTGGCGTAGGAAGAAACATGAAGTTTCATTACCTTATATTTCTAGTTTTAATGATTCGAAGATTCCAAGCAAAGCAAGACCTATTCAAATGAATAGAGAAACTTTGAAATTTTGTAAAACTGAGATTAAGGATCTTCTTGCTAAAAATATCATTAGGCATAGTAAGTCACCCTGGTCGTGTGCTGCATTCTATGTCCAGAAAAATGCTGAGATTGAGCGAGGGACACCCCGTTTAATCATTAATTATAAACCATTGAATGAAGTCTTAGAGTGGATTAGGTACCCTATTCCCAATAAACAAGACTTGATACAAAGGTTAGAAGGTGCAGTTGTGTATTCAAAGTTTGACCTTAAGTCTGGATTTTGACAGTTCCAAATTAGGGAGTCAGACCGTTACAAAACTGGATTCATCACCCCTCTGGGAAACTATGAGTGGAATGTGATGCCATTTGGGCTCAAGAACGCTCCTAGTGAATTCCAAAATATCATGAATGACATCTTTTCGTCATTCACTCTATTCACCATCGTTTACATAGATGATGTTCTTATATTCTCCAAATCTATTGATGAACACTGGAAACATCTACAAACGTTTATTGTAGTCATTCGTACACTCTGGCTACTATGCCATATCGCAGGTAACGACTACGCATGTGACATCTAAACGAGCAATCTCAGTCTCGTGCCCAGCGCGTACCTAGACCAGGCATCCTCTAATCCCCACCAGCCAAGGGACAATGGACTCGACACGACAGCGTTACCGTATCGTGCGATCTGGTCGTCGCTCAGCGACAACCCAGGGGATGTCACTCAATATTATCCACTCCCGAGTGACCAGAGGAGCTCCACCGAGATAATACCTCATCCCGGCTTGGGGTCGTGATACACACGCACCCGAAAATCTATTTACGCATGAAAACACAATTTTCAGTATCCAACACTCATATATGCATGCACAATGCAATGTAAATGATATGACACAAATTAACCAACAATTCTCAACATCAACAACAAACAAACAACTCCATCCTCAAATCCATCCGACCCCCGACTCCTCGGACTCAGTCCGGAATAACCAACCAGTCACAAATTATTGTAAAAGTAATAATATATTTAAATCTAAAATGAATTTTGAAAAATACTTATAGTGCTATATGATAATTTTTGATGGATCAACGAGTTGCAAACGGCGAAGAAAAAGCAACGTAACAGTGTAAAAACATTGTCGCCGTGGGTTGTAAAATACCCACTTTTGAATGGGAACAAACCAAGACTTGGGATTGATAGGGAATAGCTTAGAGGTGTTTATGAAATTAGTGGAAGTGAGGTTTTGCCGTGGGTGGCGGTGAAAACGGCGGTAGAAGGCCAAAATGGGTAAAACAGCATTGAGCTCGTGGGGGCTGCTCCGATAACAGATCGGAGCCAGAAATGGATGGTTTAGGACGGCAAGAGGTCGACGATGATGTGGTGAAAATATGGTGGCTGGAGGTGGAGCGACGGCGGTGGAATGGCCCAAAAAGAAAGAAAAGGAAGAAAAGAAAGAGAAGGGAAAAAGAAAAGAGAAAAAGAAAAGATGGGGAAAAGAAATGAAGTCCAATCCTCAGCTCTGGAGTCCAAAAACTGATCTAACGAAAACAACTTTAAAAGCTATAAAACTAAGAAAATAATTTAAACACACCATAAAGCTAAAATATAACAAATAACTAGTAAAAACTAGTAACTTAATTTTAAATAAAAAACAAGCTAAAATAAATTAAACAACAATTTAAACTCAAACAATAAATAAAATCCAATTTAAATCCGACAATTTAAAATAAAAGAACCAATATTATAATTAAATTAAAATACTCTTTTAGTGAAAATACACGTAAAAGCGGAGTATAACAACCAAATTCAAATTATGCTCTGCTAAAAGAACACATCTTGATTTTTTAAAACAAGAAATTAAGTTCAAACGTGTTTCTGAAAATTTGAACGATCCTCTGCTTCAAGCGAAGATCACAGATTTTCAAAAGGTTTTAATTTCTAATGTTTGCTTAAACCTTCCCACTGCTTTTTGGCATAGGAAGAAAAATGAAGTTTCATTACCTTATATTTCTGGTTTTAATGATTCGAAGATTCCAACCAAAGCAAGACCTATTCAAATGAATAGAGAAACTTTGGAATTTTGTAAACTAAGATTAAGGATCTTCTTGCTAAAAATATCATTAGGCATAGCAAGTCACCCTGGTCGTATGCTGCATTCTATGTCCAGAAAAATGCTGAGATTGAGCGAGGGACACCCCGTTTAGTCATTAATTACAAACTATTGAATGAAGTCTTAGAGTGGACTAGGTACCGTATTCTCAATAAACAAGACTTGATACAAAGGTTAGAAGGTGCAGTTGTGTATTCAAAGTTTGACCTTAAGTCTGGATTTTGGTAGATCCAAATTAGGGAGTCAGACTATTACAAAACTGGATTCACTACCCCTCTGGGACACTATGAGTGGAACGTGATGCCATTTAGGCTCAAGAACGCTCCTAGTGAATTCCAAAATATCATGAATGACATCTTTTCGTCATTCACTCTATTCACCATCATCTACATAGATGATGTTCTTATATTCTCCAAATCTATTGATGAACACTGGAAACATCTACAAACGTTTCTTGTAGTCATCAAAAGAAATGGACTTGTTCTATCTGCTTCAAAAATGAAATTCTTCCAGACCAAGATCAGATTCCTTGGTTATGATATTTTTGAAGGCAAAATCAAGCCTATCCAACGGGCTATTGAATTTGCTAATAAATTTCCAGATGTTATTCTAGATAAGAACCAACTTCAAAGATTCCTTGGTTCTTTGAATTACATCTATGATTTCTACAAGGATATGAGAAAACAGTGTCGCCTCTTATTCGCGAGATTGAAATCTAATCCTTCTCCATGGACTAATGTTCACACCAAACTGATCCAGAAAATCAAGGCACATGTCAAAACTCTTTCGTGTCTTGGTATTCCTATTATAAATAGTTCAAGATTGTCCAAACTGACGCCAGTGACATAGGCTATGGCGGCATCTTGAAACAAGTCTTAACCTTAATGGCAAACAAACGAGGCAATCCATCTATGAATTTCTCTTTCCAGTAAGGCATATTAGAGTCATCCCTAAGCATAACTCTAGACGTAAAGACTTCTTTATACCATCGGTAATCAGACATCTTGTTGCATCTCATATTATACAGATAATCAGAGATACGGTTGGTTATGTTGGAAGGTGTTCCAACAAAGTGTTTAATCAGGGTAAAAATCAGGGTATTAACTACATCAGACTCACCTTGTCCTCTACCTTCGTTAAATACGGGTAAACCTTCTTCAGTCTTTTTGATTGCAGAACATATTTCACCCCTAGCTATGTCAGTGAGATGTTTGTCCCACCAAGCATGAAGCATGCCTGAAAATCCACTGGTTAGGATATCAACTATCTCAGTCTGGCTAAGATTGTTGTTGATATAAGCATTAGCAACCATAGACATATGTTGGACAGTATTGAGGATTTCTTGCTCAGACAATCCATCAATATTCCATTCATACATTTGGTCAGCAGACACAGAGAATTGAGATTGGAAACCTCTTTCCTCAAACTGCAAATCAGGTGGTGTGGGTCTTGAATACCAGTTTTTCGTAAGACCAATGGGAGTAGGTCCTTTCGAATAAATTCTGGCAAGCTCAGGTCTTTCAAGAGAAAGGTCCTGAAATCCACTTTGAATTAAATCTATTTGCCAGAACTGCTTCCATTATCCTCTATCCTCTTACAAACTTATTTTCTTTTGAATCTTAAGCTTGTAAGTCTTATTTACTTGTATCTATTTGACACTTACTTTCAGTAAATACATTTGAAAGTTATGCTTCAATACTCTGATTTCTCATTATCATTGCATGCATTGGTAGGCCGAGCCTCCACATATCTTGATCATGTTTATCTTCTGTCTCCTATTTCTTAATCTTCACTTGATTCCGCTGTTTTTTGGTATCAGAGCCATCTTCGGTTCTGGATATTAACTGCTCTTCTCTATCTTCATATCTTGTTTTTCTTGATAACTTCTGGAGACACTCTGTCTCTCCTATTCTAAGTTTTCTAGGTTAAGTGTCGATTGTCCTGTTGTACACCACCGCAGCCAAATACATCATTCAGAATGGCTCCTAGATTCTCTGGTATCGCCGTGTTAGCCAAAGGACAGGCGTTTTAGGCATGCTTGAGATGTGGAGTGAGGTTGCTTTGATGTTGTGGCCCTCCGGTATGTGTGAGTCATGCAGCTAGGGTAAGCACAAGATCTGGGTCTAGGAAGGACCCGAGTTTTGTTTCAGTTGTTACCAAGATGAACAAGATGTTTAGATCTAGTTCATCAGTTAGTTCCAGCTCGGCTTTGCCTTCTGATATTATTAACGAAGAAGATTGTGAAATCTTAGAAATTGAGACTGGTGATATTGTTCAATGGCATTTGCCAAAAATTAAAATTGATTCTTTATATCATCGCTCTTGGTTTAATTTTAAATAAAAAAGTATGTCCCAGGTGAAAACCATGGAACAGACTTTTCCTATTTCAAGAACACATGAACAATGTGTTTTATTTAAAAAAGAAATGATAAAATCTTTTCGAGAAAAAGGTTTTAAATTCATGCATATTGCATCAGTACAAGTAGCTATTAAACCTTTAATAAGAAAAGGTATTAATGCTTCTGTGCTTTTTTGTTTATGTGATGGCAGATTCAAAAAATTTGAAGACAGTGCCTTAGGAGTAGTTCAAACTTCTCTTATGGATGGACCTATTCATTTTGATTGCTATTCTGATTTAACTGTTGATTTATTTGATAAAAATGTTTTGTCTGTTCTAACCTTGAATGTTCAAACTTCTGGTTTTGACATGGTTGAAGGCAGCAGACCTATGGCTTTAGTATATCGTATCTACTACAGAGTCTTGAGCACTAGCCTTGAGCCACAGGCTAAGATCAAGTCTCAAAAAAATGAGACTCTTCTGATGTGCAGTTCAATTGAGAACGCTAACATCAGAACACCTAAAAGGCTCTTTTGGAAGGACATAGAACTTCCACAAGAATGGGTTCTTACGCAGGAACCTCCTCCTATAGAAGTTCAGCCTAATAACCAAGACCTTAGTTATATCTAGCAGTATCTTGATGGTACTGTAAAGATATCTTTTGGACCCTCTATTTCCTTGGCTCTGATACCAGAAAACAACGTAATCAAGTGAAGATTAAGAAATAGGAGACAGAAGATAAACATGATCAAAATATGTGGAGGCTCGGCCTACCAATGCATGCAATGATAATGATAAATCAGAGTATTGAAGCAAAACTTTCAAATGTATTTACTGAAAGTAAGCGTCAAATAGATACAAGTAAATAAGACTTACAAGCTTAAGATTCAAAAGAAAGCAAGTTTGTAAGAGGATAGAGGATAATGGAAGCAGTTCTTGCTGAAGGTTTAGTTCTTCGCTAAGGAAGTTCTTCAATTTGAAAAGTTCTGTCTTCCAAATGAAATGAAGAGTCCTTTTATAGAGTAAGGAAGCTCTTTTACAAATAGTGCAATCCCATAAATTACGGGAAAGTAAAGTAAAAGTAAAAAGTGAATAGTGACTTCAGCTATGCTGGAATCAATCGCCGAAAGTAGTTTTGTCTTCTTCCGCCGAAAGTGAAATATTCTTTCTGCACCGAAAGCATCTCTGTCTTCAATGTGCTGAAAGTGAAACATAATGATTTCATCTCCTTTCCGCCCCTAAAAAGTAGAAGCTGTCAGGATGATAGCTGGATAATGCGTTGGATTCTCTGTAAGGAGTCTCTTCAACGCTGAATCATTGAGCACTGGAGTCTCTGGAGGGAGTCTCTTCAATGCTTTGAAATCTGTCGGTCATTACTCAATCTTCTCCCAGGTGAGGGGGATAGTCTTCTTAGTCATGGCCGAAAATATTACTGTAGGGATCTGAGTCTGATGAAGCCTTTGATCCTTCTGCAGCTGAACTTTCACTGTTATTATCTTTCTCTTTTTCAATGGACAATTTTAACAGTTCAAGTAGATCTTCTTCGATAGCTAGTCTATGGGTGACTTGCCTTTCGAAGATGCTGTATCTGTTGATTTGGTAGAATTCTTCTTCTTTGCTGAAGCTTTTTTCTTCTGCTGGGACGAAGAACTCTATTATTCTGAAGCCTGTTCACCTCCTGTAAGAACTGGATAGGGTACTATAGCTTGGATAGGAGAAGGAGAAGGGAATTCCTCCTTATTTTTTAGATTTGGCACTGCAAGTGGAAAATCTGATGATACTCTTGAGACAATTTCATTTGTGTGACCAAATTTGTCCCAACATTTAACGAAATATTGGCGAACCAATAAATCATTGTTTTTGTCATATTGCCATCTACAAATCCAGGGGTTTTGTATCTGGCACAGAAGAAAATAAGGGATGGGAGTTTGGCATCTCCCCCTTTTACTTTATTTGAAATAGCAAAATGTTTGATGACCTTTTGAAGATCATCAGGAAATATTTCAGGGATAGGGCCGTAGTAACCACACCATTTCTAAAACCACAAAGGGAATTTAAATTTACACTTTTGGTCAAAAGCAAAGAATCAAGAGTGCGATAATTTGATAAAGAGGGAATTTTAACCAGGCTTGAATATAATCATAATAATTATACACAATTCCTGATTCTTGGATCAAAGTTTTGGGAGTAGAAGGGTGAGTCGACCATTCTTCTTCCGTCAAAACTGAAAAGATATGATAACTATGAAAGATGATCTTTGAATGATCAATCTTATCAAAGATGGGTTTTATGATAACGGAACTGGTTTTTACCAAAATTCCGAGATAGAATTTGAGATCTTTAGCTGGATTGTCAGGAATCCAGTGGAAATCTCGGGGGCAGTAGTCCACCGCGATCTGGAAAGGATCTATTTTAATTGATTTCTCAATATAAAACAGATTTTCAAACCACGATTTCTTGAAATAGGGTGCCTTGTTGGCACTGATAAATTTGCTCCCCGGTCGGAGCCATGTCACTGCTAAGGGATTAGCAAATGGGTCAAAGGGTGTGGCTAAGGTTGAAGCAAATGATGATGGGGTGACCAATCTGGGAATTTGCCCAAGACTGGTGAATCTATTGGCTATCTCTAGTGGGGAGGAAGCCATGGTTGAAATAGTTGCTGGTGCAGAAGGCACTAACAATTTTGATACAGAGGATGAACTGGGAAGTCCACCAGGTTTCTTCTTTTTACTCATGTTTTTCTACAAGAAATTCACGAGTAAGAAAATCAGGGATGGAGTTATTACAACCAAAACATTAACTGTTTTCTTTTCTAGTTTACAACAGGAATCATTACAACCAAACTTAATATTTGGTGAGTTGGGATAATCAGAGTCTGAATGATATTTTGAATCATCAGAACTTAGTTCATCCATATCCGAAGATATAGGAGATCCATTTTCGAGGAGTTGAAACAGATCTTCTTGATCAGCGGCATTAATATGCAACTCATTAAGTTTCTTTTTGATCTTGGGCTTTTGGGGCACTTATTAGCAAAGTGTTCTTTCTTGCCATAAGTAAAACATGATCCTTTAGAGGGATCTTTTGAAAGTCTTTTTTGAAATGGTTTCTTTCTTGAAACCGGTTTTGAAACAGGTTTTTGATAAAATTCATCGTGGGGTATCCTCCTGTGACTCTCACGAGGTATAGAAAATATTTTTAAACTTTTCGTATGCTGCCTAGATGGAGCAATAGGAGGAAGGCCAAATTGTTCACAAAAGTTTCTCATTTCATATTTGGCTTTCTTTCTATCATTCATCTGTTGAGCAAGCATACGTTGATCATTGCAGATACTAATACCAAGTTTCTTAATTGTACTTATGATGTCACCATAAGTATAATCATTATAATTCAGTAAACCCGAAGTATCAGTAAGTGAATCCTTAACTTTAATGGCAAACAAACGAGGCAATCCATCTATGAATTTCTCTTTCCAGTAAGGCATATTAGAGTCATCCCTAAGAATAACTCTGGACATAAAGACGTCTTTATACCCTCGGTAATCAGACATCTTCTTGCATCTCAGATTATTCAGATAATCAGAGATACGGTTGGTTATGTTGGAAGGTGTTCCAACAAAGTGTTTAATCAAGGTAAAAATCAGGGTATTAACTGCATCGGACTCACCTTGTCCTCTGCTTTCGTTAAATACAGGTAAACCTTCTTCAGTCTTTTTGACTGTAGAACGTATTTCACCCCTAGCTGTGTCAGTGAGATGTTTGTCCCACCAAGCACGAAGCATGCCTGAAAATCCATTGGTCAGGATATCAACTATCTCAGTCTGGCTAAGATTGTTGTTGATGTATGCATTAACAACCATAGACATACGTTGGGCAGTATTGAGGATTTCTTACTCAGACAATACATCAATATTCCATTCATACATTTGGTCAGCAGATACAGAGAATTGAGATTGGAAACCTCTTTCCTCAAACTGCAAATTAGGTGGTGTGGGTGGGTCTTGAATATCAGTTTTTCAAAAGACCAATGGGAGTAGGTCCTTTCGAATAAATTCTGGCAAGCTCAGGTCTTTCAAGAGAAAGGTCCTAAAATCCACTTTGAATTAAATCTATTTTCTGTACTAAGGAATTATTAGACAAGGTGTCATCAGACAAATCATCATCCAAAGTTTTCACAGAAAATGAATCATCAAAAATAACCACTTTGCTGTCTTTGTTTAAAACACTGACAGAGGGTTTTTCTTGCTTAACTTGAGCAAGCATTCGATCAATCTTATCGAGAGTTCTATCGACCAGTTTAAAAGTAATTTTTGGTCTACTCTCAAGTAAGATAACCAAAGGTTTTTCAACCAATTTTAAACTAGTTGAAGCAGGATTTTGGAAAATAGGTTTTTCAACTTTATCCTCTATAAGGTCGAGTTGTTGACCTATTGTATGGAGGGTTTGGTTGATAAAATTGTTTTGTTCAATAATCTTTTTTGTTTCAAACAAAACATTTTCTCCTGGTTCCTGAAATTTAAAGGGAGAAGTTTTCACTTCATTTCCTTTATGGGAAACATGGATAGTTTCTAAAGGAGGGTGGCTGGTTTTAACATTAGTCCTGTCTTCTTCTTTAGTAAAACTTAATTTTAAAAAATTTAAAATCTTCTTTGAATCATCCTTCTTTAAAGCATAATGATTCTCAAGAAAATCGAAAAATAATATGTGCTTGTTTAAAGCAACCATTTTATCTCTCCATTTTCTTCGAATATTCTGTTTCTCAGGAAGTGAATAAATCTCATGATAAGCTTTTCTCTTATCATGGTTTTCAACAGATTTAAATTCAGCAAGCAAAGAAATCATATCAATAGAATCATAATCAAGAATGTCATCAGAAACAAATGCTTTATCCAATACCATTAATTGGTTATGGATTGGAGCAACCATATCAGAAGCTGTAGGAGATAATGAATCATTGTCATCCTTTTGTACTTCTTCCTTTACGGATTTATCTTTGGATTTAAGATCATCCTTGGCTGTATAAAAAGCAGATGTTACCTGAGACTCAGTTGAAATTCCTTTCAACTTTAGATCCTTCACATCTGGGATAGGGTGAGTATCACTTGGTTGAAGTTCCCTGATTAAAATCGAACGAGAAAGATATCTTTACAGTACCATCAAGATACTATTGGATATAACTAAGGTCTTGCTTATTAGGCTGAACTTCAATAGGAGGAAGTTCCTACGTAAGAACCCATTCTTGTGGAAGTTCTATGTCCTTCCAAAAGAACCTTTTAGGTGTTCTGATGTTAGCGTTCTCAATTGAACTGCACATCAGAAGAGTCTCATTTTTTTTAGACTTGATCTTAACCTTTGGCTCAAGGCTAGTGCTTAAGACTCTACTACTACGATATACTAAAGCCATAGGTCTGCTGCCTTCAACCATGTCAAAACCAAAAGTTTGAACATTCAAGGTTAGAACAGAGAAAACATTTTTATCAAATAAATCAACAGTTAAATCAGAATAGCAATCAAAATGAACAGGTCCATCCATAAGAGAAGTTTGAACTACTCCTAAGGCACTGTCTTCAAATTTTTTGAATCTGCCATCACTTAAACAAAAAAGCACAGAAGCATTAATACCTTTTCTTATTAAAGGTTTAATAGCTACTTGTACTGATGCAATATGTATGAATTTAAAACCTTTTTCTCGAAAAGATTTTATCATTTCTTTTTGAAATAAAACACATTGTTTATGTGTTCTTGAAATAGGAAAAGTCTGTTCCATGGTTTTCACCTAGGACATACTTTTTTATTTAAAATTAAACCAAGAGCGATGATATAAAGAATCAATTTTAATTTTTGGCAAATGCCATTGAACAATATCACCAGTCTCAATTTCTGAGATTTCACAATCTTCTTCGTTAATAATATCAGGAGGCAAAGTCGACCTGGAACTAACTAATGAACTAGATCTAAACATCTTGGTAATTTATGGGATTGCCGTAAAACAGCGTAAAATTTCTTTTAGCTAGGAAAAACATCATGACTAGGAATCATGCACAGCATAATTATAGTACTATTAAAAAAGAAATACTATATGTTGTTTTGTGCATATCAAAATTTCAATCAGATTTGCTTAATCAAAAATTTCTTTTAAGGATTGATTGTAAATCTGCAAAAGAAGTTTTAGAAAAAGATGTTAAAAACATTGCAACAAAACAGATTTTTGCACGATGCCAAGCTGTTTTAAGTGTTTTTGATTTTGACATTGAATTTATCAAAGGATCGGATAACTCCATCCCTGATTTTCTTACTCGTGAATTTCTTGCAGAAAAACATGAGTAAAAAGAAGAAACCCGATGGACTTCCCAGTTCATCCTCTGTATCAAAATTGCTAGTGCCTTCTGCACTAGCAACTATTTCAACTATGTCTTCCTCCCCACTGGAGATAGCTAATAGATTCACCAGTCTTGGGTAAGTTCCCAGATTGGTCACCCCATCATCATTTGCTTCAACCTTAGCCACACCGTTTGAACCATTTGCTAATCCCTTAGCAGTGACAGGACCCCGGCCGGCGAGCAAATTTATCAGTGCCAACAAGGCACCCTATTTCAAGAAATCGTGGTTTGAAAACCTGTTTTATATTGCGAAATCAATTAAAATAGATCTTTTCCAGATCGCGGTGGACTACTTCCCCCAAGATTTCCACTGGATTCCTGACAATTCAGCTAAAGATCTCAAATTCTATCTCGGAATTTTCGTGAAAACTGATTCGATTATCATAAAACCTATCTTTGATAAGATTGATCATTCAAAGATCATCTTTTATAGTTGTCATATCTTTTCAGTTTTGACGGAAGAAGAATGGGCGACTCACCCTTCTACTCCCAAAACTTTGATCCAAGAATCAGGAATTGTGTATAATTATTATGATTATATTCAAGCCTAGTTAAAATTTCCTCTTTATCAAACACCAGATTTATCGCACTCTTGGTTCTTTGCTTTTGACTGAAAGTGTAAATTTAAATTCCCTTTGTGGTTTCAAAAATGGTGGGGTTACTATGGCCCTATCCCTGAAATATTTCCTGATGATCTTCAAAAGGTCATCAAACATTTTGCTATTTCAAATAAGGTAAAAGGGCGAGATGACAAACTCCCCTCCCTTATTTTCCTCTGTGCCAGATACAAAGCCCCCTGGATTTGTAGATGGCAATATGACAAAAACAATGATTTATTGGTTCGCCAATATTTCGTTAAATGATGGGACAAATTTGGTCACACAGATGAAATTGTCTCAAGAGTATCATCAGATTTTCACTTGTAGTGCCAAATCTGAAAAACAAGGAGGAATTCCCTTCTCCTTCTCCTATCCAAGCCATAGTACCCTATCCAGTTCTTACAGGAGGTGAACAGGCTTCAAAATCACAGAGTTTTTCGTCCCAGCAGAAGAAAAAAGCTTCAGCAAAGAAAAAGAATTCTACCAAATCAACGGATACAGCATCTTCGAAAGGCAAGTCACCCATAGACCAGCTATCGAAGAAAGATCTACTTGAATTGTTAAAATCGTCCATTGAAAAAGAGAAGGACAATAACAGTGAAAGTTCAACTACAGAAGGATCAGAGGCTTCATCAGACTCAGATCCCTACAGTAATGTCTTCAGCAATGACTCAAAAGACTATCCCCCTCACCTGGGAGAAGATTGAGTAATGACTGACAGATTTCTAAGCATTGAAGAGACTCCCTCCAGAGACTCCAGTGCTTAATGATTCAGAGTTGAAGAGACTACTCACAGAGAATCCAGCGCATTATCCAGCTATAATCCTGACAGCTTCTACTTGTTAGGGGCGGAAAGGAGATGAAATCATTATGTTTCACTTTCAGCACATTGAAGACAAAGATGCTTTCAGTGCAGAAAGAATATTTCACTTTCGGCAGAAGAAGACAAAACTACTTTCGGCAATTGACTCCAGCATAGCTGAATAGTAACAAAAAGTTACTATTCACTATTTACTTTTACTTTACTTTCCCGTAATTTATGGGATTGCACTATTTGTAAAAGAGCTTCCTTACTCTATAAAAGGACACTTCATTTCATTTGGAAGGCAGAACTTTTCAAACTGAAGAACTTCCTTAGCGAAGAACTAAACCTTCAGCAAGAACTGCTTCCATTATCCTCTATCCTCTTGCAAACTTATTGTCTTTTGAATCTTAAGCTTGTAAGTCTTATTTACTTGTATCTATTTGATGCTTAATTTCAATAAATACATTTGAAAGTTTTGCTTCAATACTCTGATTTATCATTACCATTGCATGCATTGGTAGGCCGAGCCTCCACATATCTTGATCATGATGTTATCAAGAAACCCTCCCATGCTTTCCCAAGGCCCATCTCCGACCCCAACTAAAATAATTGACAAAGGATACTTGCTGCAAATTGTAAAGCATATTAAATAAGCGGCTTGAAGCAGAGTTTATAATCATAAACAGGCAATCAAGGCATTACCTCGCTTTTACAATTGCATCAAAAGTTTTCCCTTCATATAGCGCGTCTGACTGTAAAACTTTCCAATCAGAAACCAAAGCTTTTGTAGTTGTAAGTAATACAATACTAATTTGGACCTTTCTGTGTTAAACTTGAACTTGTAAGCTTTTCGTTTTTAGTATTAGTTAGCTCTACTTCCTCGAAGGCAAAGTTATCAATCCAATGAGATGTTATTTCTCTCTAGGATTCTGCTTCAAATGATAATCCTCTTATCATTGAGGGGAACTTGATGGCAACTAGAACCATAGGGTGTCTGTAGCAAATATAAATGGGTGGAGAATCTTTTTCTCTTTTTTTTTGGATAAGCAAATGGGTGGGGAATCTATATGATTAGCCCTTGAAAAAAATATCTACATATTGTTGTGCCCAAGGAATTATGCAAAATTTCTACTCTTCACCATACTCAATTTTATATATGTTGCATTCTTCACAATACCATGCAATTTTAACACTCTTTTAAGTATGAGTTTCATACCATGTTTATGCTATTTAACATAGAGATATGCAAGTTTTTTCATGGATACGCTCATATTGACAACGTTTAAATGTTTATTCTGGAATTCTTGGGGCCAGACTTCAGTATACTCAAACACATTAGAATTAATGGAAAACTTCAAAATTTCTTGAAATATAACACTTTCACTGTTCAAAACCAAAAGCCAAGTGATACTGGAAATTATGGAATCATTTTGGTTTGTAAAGTGTGCACATCTAGATCAGGATTCTTCGAAATAGGTGATGACATACAGACGAGACAAAGTACCTTTCCATCAGCTATTATCAGTAAAACATGATACAGGCCACCACTTTTCTCAACAACAGTAATGGCCATTTCAATGACGGGCAAATGAGGTTGGCCCTGTCCAGGAAAGGGATACAAAAGAACCTTAAGCAAAGGCCAAGAGGAAAAAGACAAAAGGAAGAAGAGGATGAAGAATGTCAGTGAAAAGAAAAACCGAGGTCCAAACCTGCAAGTTGTACGTGAGGTACCAATTCTCTATATCGTCTCGATACTTCTTCATATCCATTACATAATTTCTCATCGGCATAGAAACTGAAAATGTCTCGATCATGTGTTGTTGCTGTCAATTGAATTGCATATAATCTTATTTATCTACAGGACAAATTCAGAAAAGAAAAAATAAACAATGTAACACCAATACAAAAGAAATACCATCGCCAAATCCAAAACAGCAAATCGAGTTGTTCTTGTTAAAGGAAGCCAACGCTTTTCCAATAATAGACATCGCCTGTTCATAGGGATTTTGTTCATCTCCAATATGATGCCAACTTCTCCGGTTGAATGACTCAGTGCCTAATACAAAAGCAAGCGTATTTCACTCAACTTTGAAATAAAGTAGGTATGCACCAATATGAGACCATACCTGTCCATTCATTGCTCTTGGTGAAGTCAATGCCAACAATTAGATTGGTAGACTCCAGGCCAGCATGTGCCAACGCATTAGCAACCTGAGGAGGGTATCTCAGAATGTCATATTAAAATCAACAAGACCACACCCAGTCATAGACATCAATGACAACAATGATCTAAAGATTCATGTTTTCTTCAAGGATAGGGATATCAATATCAGTTAGATATAGACAACTGCAATGCACCATTCGTATTTCTCAATTAGAGTATAAACCAGTACTTGAAAACGAGTTGAGACGCAAGAAGAATAAAGCAAATGCCTTCTTCTTCATCTCAGTGAACTGAGGTGCTTAATAAGGTTTTTAATACATTCAGAGTCACACATGCAGGTTTGTGTGCGTGTATAACCTTGAAACAGGAATTGTACATTTATACAATAAATTTTCCCATGCTCCTGCCCATGGTTGATCATGACCAGGAGATGTCAAACACCACCACAGCTCCTCCAGAAGATCACTGATAGTACAGTGCAGATTTTTAACAATCATAAAATAACAGCATAAAGAGTCGAATGCCTCACCGAGGCTCTGTCATGTCTTTTCATCAACACAAAGATAGCAACTAATCACTGAGAACAGAGCCAGACAAGTCTTATGAAAACACCACATATATTTCGTTATAGATCCTATAACGTCATTGGTGATAGGAATAACATCAGTTGGGTAAGATTAAGCATTTTGCACTTAGCACACTCAACTTATAAATATATGCCATATAAGGGAAAACCAAACTATAATTTTTTTTGATAAGTAGGAAAACCACACTATAATAATTTAAGTCTCCAATATTATTACAGCGATAATGACATTAAACATCTTCTCACTAAAAAGGGGAAAGACAAACTTGGTAAAAGTTCCTACCACTTCAAAATGAAAGCAACAGAGTCTTTCAGAATGAGGCAGGCCTTGAAGGTTGAAGTCGTTGACAGAAGCAAGCTACGACATTAAAGAACTAAATGACACAGGTGTTTGGAAATCTTTCTCTGTTCTATTTAACTGTGCAAGTCTATATATAGCAGTTACAAGGATGAGTTTTCTACACAACGGTATTCTATATTTGAAATCCTAAAGGAAAAAGATAACTGTGCAGTAGCATTACCGTCATCTCTTGGTTTGATCTTGATTCAAATCTTAAGCTGATTTTCATAGTTTCAAGAGATAACTTGTCATCAATAGACATTCAACATGAGAGAATGGCTATATCTTATCATTCTCCAATTACACCAGTTCGTTCACTTAGAAACTGAAAATGCAGCATTACCTCTTCCAGGCTCTTATAATTGACAGCTAAACCAGCATTGATTAGAGCACGCAAGGAAGAATAGTTTCCTCCCATCAGCTCTATCCTGCAGATACGTAGGTTTATCAGAAAGTTTTCTCTTTTTTTTTTCCCCCCCAAGAGAACTGAAATTAAGGCATTCTTCCCTTAACAAGAAACGTACTGCTGAGATGCTAACACATCAAGACAAAATCTTATTTGTCTTCTTCGTCTTTGATATTAGTCCCAAACCATAATCTACAATCCAGAACTAGAAGTGCTAAAAAATTCTGAAGTTTAAAGACTTCCATTCCAAAAATCATACGTAGCTCCAGAACCTTCTGTAGCTAAAGAGATAGCAGCAGAAACCAAAAAATGTCCTAAATCCAACACCATATGTGAAAAAGAGTGGGGAGAGAGAATCGAACACACTGACACTGGTGTTCAAGTGATTCGGCAGCAGCAGAAACCAAAAAATGTCCTAAATCCAACACCATATGTGAAAAAGAGTGGGGAGAGAGAATCGAACACACTGACACTGGTGTTCAAGTGATTCGGCTAGGGATGAAACCAAAGCTTCTTGTGGGGACGAAATGGGGATAGGACAATCTAATCTATGGATAAGCTACTCGGACCAGGCTCTATCAAGTAAATCTATTTTTTTTCTTTTTTAATTTCAATTATTTTTTATACATCTTTAAATATTTTTAAAAAAAAACAAAAAAATCAATTCACTAATAGTCACTTCCTTAACCATTAAGGAAAAAATAAAAAATACAATTGGTCAAAATTGTTAGTCACAATCCTCGATTCAAGAACCATTATCTATTACCCATTTTGAGCTGGGGTGGGTAGTGGGGGCCAGCACTCCAATGCACCGCCCCGGCCCATGTGGGGTGGGGTTTCTATCTGCAGATGCGGGGGGCCCTACTCGCATCTGAGGCCTCCAGCGGAGGTGGGGGACAGAAGAGGCTAAGCCCTGTTACATGTTTCCCCCCGCCCCACTTCATATATATATATATATATAAACCCCCCAAAATTGAAACGACAAAATGGCGTCGTTTCATGCCTGGGTTTTTTTTTTTTTTCTAATAACCTACAAAGTGAAACAGCCTCATTTAGTGTTGGTGTTAGGGATCCCGGTCTTGTCCCAAACACTAAGGACCACGAGCTTGCCTTGGTGAGGATGATGACCGAGTGACCTTGCCAACTTGTTTGGCCTTCAACAAAGGGTTGGCGTTTGGGTGATGGAATGACGAAGATGATGATGAACTTGGGTAGGCCAAGTGTTTAGGGAGGGCAAATCAATGTGGGCGGCTAGAGACTTCTTCTTGAGTGAGGTGCCTAGTTGATGGAGGTTAGGGTTGTGTGGATGAGATGAGGCTAGGGTTACGGGTTGGAGGCAACTAGGGTTGCCGTGGACTATGGGAATGGGCTAGGGTTGGCGAGATTGTGTGATTGGCTAGGGTTTGGATAGGATGCATTTAGGGTTGCCTTGGGTTAGGTTGGGAAATTAGGGTTTTGGGTGTAAGGCAACTAGACACAGGTGTTCAAGTGATTCGGCTAGGGATGAAACCAAAGCTTCTTGTGGGGACGAAATGGGGATAGGACAATCTAATCTATGGATAAGCTACTCGGACCAGGCTCTATCAAGTAAATCTATTTTTTTTCTTTTTTAATTTCAATTATTTTTTATACATCTTTAAATATTTTTAAAAAAAAACAAAAAAATCAATTCACTAATAGTCACTTCCTTAACCATTAAGGAAAAAATAAAAAATACAATTGGTCAAAATTGTTAGTCACAATCCTCGATTCAAGAACCATTATCTATTACCCATTTTGAGCTGGGGGTGGGTAGTGGGGGTCAGCACTCCACTGCACCACCCGGCCCATGTGGGGTGGGGTTTCTATCTGCAGATGCGGGGGGCCCTACTTGCATCTGAGGCCTCCAGCGGAGGTGGGGGACAGAAGAGGCTAAGCCCTGTTACATGTTTCCCCCCACCCCACTTCATATATATATATATATATAAACCCCCCAAAATTGAAACGACAAAATGGCGTCGTTTCATGCCTGGGTTTTTTTTTTTTTTCCCTAATAACCTACAAAGTGAAACAGCCTCATTTAGTGTTGGTGTTAGGGATCCCGGTCTTGTCCCAAACACTAAGGACCACGAGCTTGCCTTGGTGAGGATGATGACCGAGTGACCTTGCCAACTTGTTTGGCCTTCAACAAAGGGTTGGCGTTTGGGTGATGGAATGACGAAGATGATGATGAACTTGGGTAGGCCAAGTGTTTAGGGAGGGCAAATCAATGTGGGCGGCTAGAGACTTCTTCTTGAGTGAGGTGCCTAGTTGATGGAGGTTAGGGTTGTGTGGATGAGATGAGGCTAGGGTTACGGGTTGGAGGCAACTAGGGTTGCCGTGGACTATGGGAATGGGCTAGGGTTGGCGAGATTGTGTGATTGGCTAGGGTTTGGATAGGATGCATTTAGGGTTGCCTTGGGTTAGGTTGGGAAATTAGGGTTTTGGGTGTAAGGCAACTAGGGTTGCCAAAATGGGTATGGTAGGATTAGGGTTGACGTGGTCTTTGGAAGATTGGAAAGATTTGATTGGTTTAGAAATGGTTATGGAAGGATTCTAAGATGGAAGGAATCTCTTTAGGTAAGGGGAGAGATTTAGTTTTGGCTAGGATAGGGTTGGCGAGTTTGATGGGTTGGCTAGGGTTGGATGATTTGGAAATGGATATGGAAGTTTTGCAAGGTGAAGGGAATCTTTGAGGGAAGAGGGGAATTCGAATTTGGACCAGGATGACAAGTCAATTGTTGACTAAAGAGATTTTAGGAAGAGTGATTTAAGGGATTGAATGTGATTGTCAATTCCTTAAATTAAGGAATTTGAAATGAGAGGGAGTCAAGACTCCTAGAAGGAAATAATTACCTTATAGGGGCTTGAGGTGGGCGGCTAGAGTTTTGTGAAGGGAATGATTTATGGGCAAGCCACTTATGGTAAGTGAGACTCACGGCAAAGGCAAAATGGAATAAGTAAATATTATGGTAGCCGAATATAGATGGAAGCCAAGTATGGGAAGTGGACTTCGGCTAGGGCAAGTTGGATGATGGGAAGAATTTATGGGAAGTGGCAAACACTAGTCGAGATGGAGGGTATGGAAGTATCAAATGAGCAATGGAAAATGAACACCAAGAACAAAATGATGAACACTCAAGAATAAAGTAAAATACTTACAAACTTGAATGAAGAAAAGATAACAAATCAACTAATGATTCACGGATTGCACAATAGTTGGAATAAACCTCATGAATTGATAACTTGATAAAAACAAGGATAACAACAACTTGGATTTACGAATTGCACCAAGTTGCAAGATCAAGATAAATGAATCACCTATTCACGAATTGCAAGGTATGATCCTCTCTTTGGGATTCACGAATTGCACCCAAAAAACTCAAGTGCCTAGCTCCGATTGTTGATCTCCTAAACAAAATAATCCTCCTCTAAGGAATTTGCCAAAAGATGCAAATGCAAGGACTAAGGGTTCTATTTATAAGGATTACAACTTGGAAACCCCTAATAGGTCCATTGGAAAATAAATAATTAAATTAAAATAAACATGGCATGCATGAGCCCATGGGTGGGCTAGGCTGGCCCCTCTTCATGGGGTCTACCAATTCGACACTAAACGACGCCNTGTGGTTTCAAAGGTGGTGGGGCTATTTTGGTCCTGTCATTGATATATTTCCTGATAATCTCCAGCAGGTTATCAAACACTTCTCTATATCCAACAAGGTAAAAGGGCGAGATGCCAGATTACCTTCCCTTATCCACTTCTGTGCCAAATACAAAACCCCCTGGATTTGTAGATGGACATATGAAAAGTCTCTATATCCAACAAGGTAAAAGGGCGAGATGCCAGATTACCTTCCCTTATCCACTTCTGTGCCAAATACAAAACCCCCTGGATTTGTAGATGGACATATGAAAAGAACACCGATTTATTGGTTCGCCAATATTTCGTTAAATGGTGGGATAAATTCGATCACTCAGACGAAATTATCTCCAAAGTATCCACAGATTTTCCACTTGTAGTGCCAAATCTGAAATGTAAGGAGGAATTCCCTTCTCCTTCACCTATCCAAGCCATAGTACCCTATCCTACTTTGACAGGTGGCGAACAGGCTTCAGAATCCCAGAGTTCTTCATCCAAGCAGAAGAAATCAATCCCAGAGTTCTTCATCCAAGCAGAAGAAATCATCTTCAGCAAAGAAGAAGAATTCCAAAACAACAGGATCAGCATCCTCAAAAGACAAGTCACCAGTAGACATTGCGAGCACAGATCTACTTCAACTGCTACAAACCAAACTCAAAGAAGAAGAAAAGGCCCGCAACAGTGAAGATTCAGCTGCAGAAGGATCACAGGCCTCGTCAGATTCAGATCCTTACAGCAATGTCTTTGGCCATGACTCAGAAGACTATCCCCCGCACTTGGGAGATGATTGAGGAATGACCAAACTATCCAGCGCTCCAGCGCATTATCCACCTATCACTCTGCCAGCTTCTACTTTAGGGGCCGAAAGGTGATGGAATAATTGCTCTTTGACCACTTTGCACTATTGAAGACAGAGATGCTTTCGGTGCAAAAAGAATATTTCACTTTCGGCGGAAGAAGACAAACTACTTTCGACGACAGTCTGCCAGCATGAGTAAATAGTGACAAAAAGTCATTATTCACTATTCACTATTCACTCCGGGATTTACGGGACGGTTTTATCATGTACAGGAGCTTTCTTAGTCTATAAAAGGACTCCTCATTTCATTTGTAAGGCATCGGCAAAATTGGCTAAAACCCCATTTGCTACTATCCCAGAGAGAATTCCCAACTCCCTGCTAGCCTCCTTACAAACTTGTTTTCTTTTGAAATCTTAAGCTTGTAAGTTTATCTTTTGTTTCAATCTTGTATCTATTTGACGCTTACTTTCAGTAAATATATGATTGAAAGTTTTGCTTCATAACTCTGATTTTACATTGAACATTTCATGCATTAGTAGGCCGAGCCTCCACATATACTGTTCATGTTTACCTTTGATCTTGCCTTGTTCATATCTTCCCTGTCTCTTATTTCTCTAATCTTCACTTGATTCCTCTGTTTCTGGGATCTTTGGCTGGATTGTCAGGGATCCAGTGAAAATCTCGTGGGAAGTAATCAATCGCAATTTGATAAGGATCTGTTTTAATTGATTTCTCAATATAAAACAGGTTATCAAACCCACCTATCACTCTGACAACTTCTACTTTAGGGGCCGAAAGGTGATGGAATAATTGCTCTTTGACCACTTTGCACTATTGAAGACAGAGATGCTTTCGGTGCAAAAAGAATATTTCACTTTCGGCGGAAGAAGACAAACTACTTTCGACGACTGTCTGCCAGCATGAGTAAATAGTGACAAAAAGTCATTATTCACTATTCACTATTCACTCCCGTGATTTACGGAACGGTTTTATCATGTACAGGAGCTTCCTTACTCTATAAAAGGACTCCTCATTTCATTTGTAAGGCATCGGCAAAATTGGCTAAAACCCCATTTGCTACTATCCCAGAGAGAATTCCCAACTCCCTGCTAGCCTCCTTACAAACTTGTTTTCTTTTGAAATCTTAAGCTTGTAAGTTTATCTTTTGTTTCAATCTTGTGTCTATTTGACGCTTACTTTCAGTAAATATATGATTGAAAGTTTTGCTTCATAACTCTAATTTTACATTGAACATTTCATGCGTTGGTAGGCCGAGCCTCCACATATACCGTTCATGTTTACCTTTGATCTTGCCTTGTTCATATCTTTCTGTCTCTTATTTCTCTAATCTTCACTTGATTCCGCTGTTTCTGGGATCTTTGGCTGGATTGTCAGGGATCCAGTGAAAATCTCGTGGGAAGTAATCAATTGCGAATTTGATTACTTCCCACGAGATTTTCACTGGATCCCTTGACAATCCAGCCAAAGATCCCAGAAACAGCGGAATCAAGTGAAGATTAGAGAAATAAGAGACAGAGAAGATATGAACAAGGCAAGATCAAAGGTAAACATGAACAGTATATGTGGAGGCTCGGCCTACCAATGCATGAAATGTTCAATGTAAAATCAGAGTTATGAGCAAAACTTTCAATCATATATTTACTGAAAGTAAGCGTCAAATAGATACAAGATTGAAACAAAAGATAAACTTACAAGCTTAAGATTTCAAAAGAAAACAAGTTTGTAAGGAGGCTAGCAGGGAGTTGGGAATTCTCTCTGGGATAGTAGCAAATGGGGTTTTAGCCAATTTTGCCGATGCCTTACAAATGAAATGAGGAGTCCTTTTATAGAGTAAGGAAGCTCCTGTACATGATAAAACCGTTCCGTAAATCATGGGAGTGAATAGTGAATAGTGAATAATGACTTTTTGTCACTATTTACTCATGCTGGCAGACAGTCGTCGAAAGTAGTTTGTCTTCTTCCGCCGAAAGTGAAATATTCTTTTTGCACCGAAAGCATCTCTGTCTTCAATAGTGCAAAGTGGTCAAAGAGCAATTATTCCATCACCTTTCGGCCCCTAAAGTAGAAGCTGGCAGAGTGATAGGTGGGTTTGATAACCTGTTTTATATTGAGAAATCAATTAAAACAGATCCTTATCAAATTGCGATTGATTACTTCCCACGAGATTTTCACTGGATCCCTGACAATCCAGCCAAAGATCCCAGAAACAGCGGAATCAAGTGAAGATTAGAGAAATAAGAGACAGAGAAGATATGAACAAGGCAAGATCAAAGGTAAACATGAACAGTATATGTGGAGGCTCGGCCTACCAATGCATGAAATGTTCAATGTAAAATCAGAGTTATGAAGCAAAACTTTCAATCATATATTTACTGAAAGTAAGCGTCAAATAGATACAAGATTGAAACAAAAGATAAACTTACAAGCTTAAGATTTCAAAAGAAAACAAGTTTGTAAGGAGGCTAGCAGGGAGTTGGGAATTCTCTCTGGGATAGTAGCAAATGGGGTTTTAGCCAATTTTGCCGATGCCTTACAAATGAAATGAGGAGTCCTTTTATAGAGTAAGAAAGCTCCTGTACATGATAAAACCGTCCCGTAAATCCCGGGAGTGAATAGTGAATATAATTGACTTTTTGTCACTATTTACTCATGCTGGCAGACAGTCGTCGAAAGTAGTTTGTCTTCTTCCGCCGAAAGTGAAATATTCTTTTTGCACCGAAAGCATCTCTGTCTTCAATAGTGCAAAGTGGTCAAAGAGCAATTATTCCATCACCTTTCGGCCCCTAAAGTAGAAGCTGTCAGAGTGATAGGTGGATAATGCGCTGGAGCGCTGGATAGTTTGGTCATTCCTCAATCATCTCCCAAGTGCGGGGGATAGTCTTCTGAGTCATGGCCAAAGACATTGCTGTAAGGATCTGAATCTGACGAGGCCTGTGATCCTTCTGCAGCTGAATCTTCACTGTTGCGGAGCCTTTTCTTCTTCTTTGAGTTTGGTTTGAGCAGTTGAAGTAGATCTGTGCTCGCAATGTCTCTGGTGACTTGTCTTTCGAGGATGCTGATCCTGTTGTTTTGGAATTCTTCTTCTTTGCTGAAGATGTTTTCTTCTGCTTGGATGAAGAACTCTGGGGATTCTGAAGCCTGTTCCCACCTGTCAGAGTAGGATAGGGTACTATGGCTTGGATAGGTGAAGGAGAAGGGAATTCCTCCTTGCTTTTCAGATTTGGCACTCTAGTGGAAAATCTGTGGATATTTGGAGATAATTTCGTTTGAGTGATCGAATTTATCCCACCATTTGAACGAAATATTGGGAACCAATAAATCGGTGTTCTTTTCATATGTCCATCTACAAATCCAGGGTTTTGTATCTTGGCACAGAAGTGGATAAGAGAAGGTAATCTGGCATCTTCGCCCTTTTACTTGTTGGATATAGAAGAAGTGTTTGATGAACCTGCTGAGAGATATCAGGAAATATGATCAATGATCAGGACCAAAACAGCCCACCACCGTTGAAACCACAGAGGGAAAACATTTTTGCTTCTTCGTCCGAAGAGAAGAACCAAGAGTGTGAAAAGTCTGGGGTTTGATAGAGAGGAAATTTAAACCAGGCCTGAATATAATCAGTAATAATTATAAACAATACATGTTTCCTGGACAAGGAGTTTTGGGGTAGAAGGGTGGGTGGCCCATTCTTCTTCCGTCAAAACATGGTTAATCTGACAGTTATGAAAAATGATTTTTGATTTGTCAATTTTATCAAAAATCGGTTTGATGGATACGGAATTGGTTTTCACCATGATTCCTAGATAGAACTTGAGATCTTTGGCTGGATTGTCAGGGATCCAGTGAAAATCTCGTGGGAAGTAATCAATCGCAATTTGATAAGGATCTGTTTTAATTGATTTCTCAATATAAAACAGGTTATCAAACCACGTTTTCTTGTGATAAGGTGCCTTGTTGGCACTGACAAATTTGTTCACCGGCCGGGGTCCTGTTACTGCTAATGGATTAGCAAAAGGGTCACAGGGTGTGGCTAGGGTTGAAGCAAATGATGCAGGGGTAACCAATCTGGGAACTTGTCCTAGACTGGTAAATCTATTGGCTATCTCCAGTGGGGAGGAAGCCGTGGTTAAAAGAGTTGTAGGTACCGGAGGTCCTAACAACTTGGATATTGAGGAGGAAGAGGAGGGACTGGGAAGTCCTCCAGGTTTCTTCTTCTTACTCATGGTTTTTCTGCAAGAAATTCACGGGTAAGAAAATCAGGGATGGAGTTATCCGATCCTTTAATATATTCAATGTCAAAATCAAAAACACTTAAAACAGCTTGCCATCGTGCAAAAATCTGTTTTGATGCAATGTTTTTAACATCTTTTTCTAAAATTTCCTTTGCGGATTTGCAATCAATCCTAGAAGGAATTTTTGGTTAAGTAAATCAGACTGAAATTTAGATATGCACAAAACAACAGATAGTATTTCTTTTTTAATAGTACTATAGTTATGCTGTGCATGATTCCAAGTTCCGGAGTGGAAACGAACGATTTGTTCGGAGGAACCTGGTGAAACAACTTGTTTCAAGATGCCGCCATAGCCTGTGTCACTGGCGTCAGTCTGGACAATCTTGAAGCTATTTAAAACAGGAATACCAAGACACGGAAGAGTTTTGACATGTGCCTTGATTTTCTGGATAAGCCTGGTGTGAACATCAGTCCACGGAGCAGGATTAGATTTTAGCCTCGCGAACAAGGGGCGACACTGTTTTCTCATATCCTGGTAGAAGTCAGAGATGTAATTCAAAGAACCAAGGAATCTTTGAAGTTGGTTCTTGTCGAGAATAACATCAGGGAATTTGTCAGCAAACTCAATAGCTCACTGGATAGGTTTGATTTTCCTTCGAAGATGTCAAAACCAAGGAATCTGATCTTGGTCTGGAATAATTTCATTTTCGAAGCAGATAAGACAAGTCCATTTCTTTTGATGACTGCAAGAAATGTTTCAAGATGTTTCCAGTGTTCATCAATAGATTTGGAGAATACAAGCACATCATCTATGTAGACGATGGTGAATAGGGTGAATGACGAAAAGATGTCATTCATGATATTTTGGAATTCACTAGGAGCGTTCTTCAGCCCAAATGGCATGACGTTCCACTCGTAGTGTCCCAGAGGGGTGGTGAATCCAGTCTTGTAACGGTCTGACTTCCTAATTTGGATCTGCCAAAATCCAGACTTAAGGTCAAACTTAGAAAACACGACTGCACCTTCTAATCTTTGAATCAAGTCTTGTTTATTGGGGATAGGGTACCTAATCCATTCTAAGACTTTATTCAGGGGTTTGTAGTTTATGACCAGACGGGGAGTCCCTCGCTCAATCTCAGCCTTTTTCTGGACATAAAATGCTGCACACGACCAAGGTGACTTACTATGCCTAATGATATTTTTAGCAAGAAGATCCTTAATCTCAGTTTTGCAAAACTCAAGGGTTTCCTATTCATTTGAATAGGTCTCGCCTTGGTGGGTATTTTGGATTCTGAAAATCCTTTGATGTAAGGCAAAGAAACTTCATGTTTCTTCCTATGCCAGAATGCAGTAGGAAGGTTTGAACAAACAGAAGAAATCAAAACCTTTTGAAAATCTGCAATCTTTGCTGGAGCAAAGGATCCTTTAGATTTTCTGATACACGTTTAAATTTAATTTCTTGTTTTAGAAAATCAAGATGTTTTCTTTTAGCAGAAAGCAAAGACAAAGATTTTCTATAACAATCACGTTCATATTTGGAAGCAAATTTAAATTTAACTTTCTGTCCAAAGGGGTCAGTGGTGATCCCATCATGTTCAGAAAGAAAAGGATAGATCATGTTAAGGAAAGGCATCCCCAAGATTACATCATGGGAGATATCTTTCACTAAAACAGATGAAATTTTAAAACAAACATTGTCCTGGCAGACATGAGCATTATTTAGTTCATAACGAATCTTCATCTTAGATCCGTTTGCCGAGAATAAATTCTCTTCGGACTTTTCAAAGTAATGGGTAGGAACCAATCCTTCACGGATGCAGTTCAAGTCAGCACATGAGTCAATTAAGGCAATAGCAGAGAATTTGTAATCATGAGCAATAATAATCTCTACCAAACAAAACCATTTCTGGGGAACAGAATGGCGGAGCAAACAAATATCCTTTTTAACAAGAGAAACTTCATTTTGTAAATCTTTTATAGAAATTTCTTTGGGTTTTTGTTTCTGAAATCGTCCCAAAGTTTTTCAAAAGAAATTTTCCCTGAAGACGTAGATTCTTTGCGAGTCATGTTCTTCTTAAGCTGTTTGAGATATTTCTCTTTCAGCTCAGGGTTTTCAATTTGTGCAATAAGAGATAAGAGCATGTTTTCATGTTCTTCCTCTTTTGTTAAAATTCTTTTCCCATCGGGTTCCTGATCTAAAACATGAATTGTTTTCTTCTCAGGTTTGCAACAGGAATCATTACATCCAAACTTAATATTTGGTGAGTTGGAATGATCAGAGTCTGAACGATAACTTGAATCGTCAGAACTTAGTTCATCCTTATCCGAAGATGTAGGAGATCCATTTTCGAGGAGTCGAAACAGATCTTCTTGATCAGCGGCATTTATATGCAACTCATTAAGCTTTTTCTTGATCTTGGGCTTTTTGGGGCATTTATCTGCAAAGTGTCCCTTCTTGCCACAAGTAAAACATGTTCCCTTGGAGGGGGTTTTAGAAAACCATTTTTGAAAAGGTTTCTTTTTTGAAACCGATTTTGAAACAGGTTTTTGATAAAATTCATCGCGGGGTATTCTCCTGTGACTCCCACGAGGTTTAGAAAACTTTTTAATGGTTTTCTTATGTTGCCTAGATGGAGCAATAGGAGGAAGGCCAAATTGTTCGCAAAAGTTTCCCATTTCATATTTGGCTTTCTTTCTATCATTCATCTGCTGGGCAATCATTCTTTGATCATTACACATACTAATACCAAGTTTCTGAATTAAGCTTATGATGTCACCATAAGTATAATCATTATAATTCAGTAAACCCGAGGCATCAGTAAGTGAATCCTTAACCTTAATGGCGAACAAACGAGGCAATCCATCGATGAATTTTTCTTTCCAATAAGGCATATTAGAGTCATCCCGAAGCATAACTCTGGACATAAAGACATCTTTATACCATCGGTAATCAGACATCTTATTGCATCTCAGATTGTTTAAGTAATCAGAGATACGGTTGGTTATGTTGGATGGTGTTCCAACAAAATGTTTAATAAGGGTATAAATCAGGGTGTTGACAGCATCAGGTTCTCCTTGCCCTATGCGTTCATCAAACACAGGTAATCCTTCTTCAGTCTTTTTCACTGCAGAACGGATTTCACCTCTTGCTGCGTCAGTGAGATGTTTATCCCACCAAGAGCGAAGCATGCCTGAAAATCCATTGGTCAGGATATCAACAATATTAGGCTGGCTAAGATTGTTGTTGACATAAGCATTAGCAACCATAGACATACGCTGGACAGTATTGAGGATTTCCTGCTCAGATAATCCATCAATATTCCATTCATACATTTGGTCAGCAGATACAGAGAATTGAGATTGAAAACCTCTTTCCTCGAACTGCAAGTCAGGGGGTGTGGGTCTTGAGTACCAGTTTTTCGTAAGACCAATGGGAGTAGGTCCTTTCGAATAAAGTCTGGCAACAGTAGGTCTTTCCAGAGAAAGATCTTGAAAACCATTTTGAATTAAATCTATTTTCTGTACTAAGGAATTGTCAGACAAAGTGTCATCAGACAAACCATCTTCATCCAAAGTTTTCACAGAAAATGAATCATCAAAATTAACCCCTTTGCTGTCTTTGTTTAAAACACTGACAGAGGGTTTTTCTTGCTTAACTTCAGCAAGCATTCGATCAATCTTATCGAGAGTACTATCGACCGGTGTAAAAGCAATTTTTGGTCTCCTCTCAGGTAAGATAACCAAAGGTTTTTCAATCAATTTGGCAGGTTTTTGAAAAATAGGTGTTTCAACCATATTCTCTATACGGTCTAGTTGTTGACCCATTGTGTGGAGAGATTGGCTGACAAAATTGTTTTGTTCAATAATTTTTTTAGTTTCGAGTAAAACATTTTCACCTAGTTTTGAAATCTTAAAAGGAGAAGCTTTTACTTCTACTCCTTGATGAGAAATCAGGATAGTTTCTAAAGGAGGGTGGCTGGCTTTAACAACAGTCCTGCCTTCTTCTTTAGTAAAACTTGATTTTAAAACATTTAAAGCTTTCTTTGAATCATCCTTCTTTGAAGCATAATGATTCTCAAGAAAATCAAAGAATAAGATATGTTTGTTAATAGAAACCATCTTATTCATCCATTTTCTTCGAATCTTCTGTTTCTCAGAAGTTGAGTAAATCTCGCAATAAGATTTTCTCTTATCACGGTTTTCACAGATTTAAACTCAGCAAGCAAAGAAATCATATCAATAGAATCAAGGGTTAGTATTTCATCATCAGGATAAGATGCTCTACTCATCATCATTAATTGAGGATGAATGGGAGCAACCGGATGAGTGGGAGCAACCATATCGGAAGCGGTAGGAGATAACGAATCGTTGTCTTCCTTCTGTGCTTCTTCATGTACGGATTTATCCCCTGCAGTATACATGGCAGATGTAACCTGAGACTGAGTTGAAATTCCTTTCAAATTTAGATCCTTAAGATTTGGGATTATAGGAGCAATCCCCGCACATACCGGAGGGCCACAACATTAACCCAACCTCACTCCACATGCCTAAAACGCCTGTCATATATATATATATGTATATATATTGTAAGACCATCAATCTATTATCTAGATTCTAATATGGTAGTAAGTAACTAGAAAAAAAATTGAGTAATTGTAATATAGAAAAAAAATTGAGTAATTGTAATACTTAGTCATGTGCCATGTATATTAGAATCTAGATAATAGATTGATGGTATTACAAAATATATATATATATATATTATTCATGGCACATGACTAACTATTAGCTAGTTAAGTTTCATATACCTTAACATATATAATATGTATGATAATGATATTGTGATGTGTAGTGTGTACATATAATTATTAGTATATTAATATTATTCTTTAATAATTATCACTTATTAGTATAGTATTGAATTTAACTATATAAGTTCTAGACATTTTACATTAGCATATACGATCAATATAAATAATACATATTTTTATAACCTATGTATACTAATATCAAAGTTGGAGGTTAAAATCGAAGTTGGAGTTTGAGTCCATACCGGACTCAGATTTTCAAATTTTTGCATAGCCCTGCCTATATCTCCTACTCTTATACTTTTTAGGCTCCTCCCTGCCCTTGTATGGGTAGGGGTGGAGATTTTTTCCCCAGCACCTGCCCTTGGAGTGCATGTAACGCCTGTCCTTGTGATGGGTCTTTTAGAAAATGATTTTATGAAAAGAGACAAGAATTACCTTTCGTTTTAAAATTTCTTTTCCTTCAATGCCAAAATACAAAAAACTCCATGTTTATAAATAAAACATGTTTATTGATTTAAAAGGTTACATCGGAAAATATTAAATTTTATAATTAAAGTCTTGTACAAAATGTTATACCTAGGCTTCCGTGCTCTTCCCCTTTGATCGTGTCATTTCTGACGCGTCGTGCTCATCTTGTCCCTAGGAGGGCACACTATAAAAATTAAAATGAGTCGATGACTCATAAGCATTACTTAGTTAAAATATAATAATATAGGTTTTCAGTCATGCATTCATCACTCTATACATATCATACATAGACATTCCTTTTATTTTAAAACGTTGTGAGATGGGGGTTTAAAAAGTTTTCTTCTCGTAAAACAGTTCCCCACGCCTCGCTGCTTTCATTTCTTAAAGGGTCTTAGCATGCATACATCCTTTTTTAATATGCTTACATTCTTTCTTATCACTTCTATTGGCCATTGCACATTGTTATGTTCTGTGTGTGAGGGTTAGCGGTCTTTTGGACCTTGATTCCGTCAGTGGCCACTGGTTAGGAATCCATTCCTTTAGGGTACAACACTGGGTGCACTACCAGTACTACTTACCCGGCATTGCAATCTGCACAGTCCAGTCATTCAGTATCCATTCATACATTCATGTGGCCGTTACGTATTTTCATACATTAAACATTCAGTCATTTCATTCATTTCAGTCCTTTTAGTTTTTTACAATTCTTTCAGTCTTTCAATTCATTCATTTATAAAAAGTCATAAAAAGCATGAAGCTTAAACATCATCTTTCATGACATCATTTAAAACATCAATTCATGCATCCTTTAAAAGCATCATTTTTCATAGGGGCCTTTTAAAACATTTCTTCGCTTTGTTTAAGGCATTGCTTAAAACAGGATGCGTTAACCTCGCATTTCATTTCGTGAAAATACATCCAGTACTTACCATGTATACCATCCATTCATAAGCATACACTTACATACTTGGGTGCATAAAAAGGAGCTACCAATGAGAGCCGTTACATACTTATACTTGAAAACTTATACTTAGTTTCTTTCGTAAAACAAGTTTCGTATCGTTTCGTAAAGCATCTGTAGGGGTTCTAATCCGAAAACCCTAAATTGATATTTAGGGGTTCCAATCTGAAACCCTTAAATTGAATTAGGGGTTTCAATTGAAACCCTAATTTGAATTTTGAGAGTCAATCATTGAAACCCCTAAATCAATCAAGGGTTTTAGATTGGGACCCTAAACTAATTTAGGGTTCCGAATCCGAAACCCTAAAAAAAATTTCAAAGAAATTGAAGAATCGGCAAACACATGCACAATCAATGATTCAAAGTTTAAACACATGCACAATCACTATCCACAGCACAAAATTCACAATCATTGCCTATCTTCAATCTTCGATTCAACTCATCCATCCTCTAATCTCCAATCCAAAACTCAAAATAATAATAATAATAATAATAATAATAATAATAATGAATAAGAGAAAATAAGAGAAATTGAAGCTAAGGAGTCTTACCTTCAATGCAGCAAAGCAGAGCGACGACGATGTGAGTTTGAGAGAGTGAGTTTGAAGTCATGAGAGAGAGAGAGAGAGAATGTGAGAGAGAGAGAGAGAGAGAGAGAGAGAGAGAGAGAGAGAGAGAGATGATTCGAAAAAGGCTAAAGGGGGGGGTCTTGCCGATTGGAGGAGTTTCTTAACCCTATACGAAACGGCGTCGTTTAGTGTCGAATTGGTAGCCCCCCCCCCCCTTTAGCTTTTTTCGAATCACTCTCTCTCTCTCTCTCTCTCTCTCTCATGACTTCAAACTCACATCGCCATCGCTCTGCTTTGCTGCATTGAAGGTAAGACTCCTTAGCTTCAATTTCTCTTATTTTCTCTTGTTCATTATTATTATTATTATTTTTGAGTTTTGGATTGGAGATTAGAGGACGGATGAGTTGAATCGAAGATTGAAGATAGGCAATGATTGTGAATTTTGTGCTGTGGATAGTGATTGTGCATGTGTTTAAACTTTGAATCATTGATTGTGCATGTGTTTGCCGATTCTTCAATTTCTTTGAAATTTTTTTTAGGGTTTCGGATTCGGAACCCTAAATTAGTTTAGGGTCCCAATCTAAAACCCTTGATTGATTTAGGGGTTTCAATGATTGACTCTCAAAATTCAAATTAGGGTTTCAATTGAAACCCCTAATTCAATTTAAGGGTTTCAGATTGGAACCCCTAAAATATCAATTTAGGGTTTTCGGATTAGAACCCCTACAGTGCTTTACGAAACGATACGAAACTTGTTTTACGAAAGAATACTAAGTATAAGTTTTCAAGTATAAGTATGTAACGGCTCTCATTGGTAGCTCCTTTTTATGCACCCAAGTATGTAAGTGTATGCTTATGAATGGATGGTATACATGGTAAGTACTGGATGTATTTTCACGAAATGAAATGCGAGGTTAACGCATCCTGTTTTAAGCAATGCCTTAAACAAAGCGAAGAAATGTTTTAAAAGGCCCCTATGAAAAATGATGCTTTTAAAGGATGCATGAATTGATGTTTTAAATGATGTCATGAAAGATGATGTTTAAGCTTATGCTTTTTATGACTTTTTATAAATGAATGAATTGAAAGACTGAAAGAATTGTAAAAAACTAAAAGGACTGAAATGAATGAAATGACTGAATGTTTAATGTATGAAAATACGTAACGGCCACATGAATGTATGAATGGATACTGAATGACTGGACTGTGCAGATTGCAATGCCGGGTAAGTAGTACTGGTAGTGCACCCAGTGTTGTACCCTAAAGGAATGGATTCCTAACCAGTGGCCACTGACGGAATCAAGGTCCAAAAGACCGCTAACCCTCACACACAGAACATAACAATGTGCAATGGCCAATAGAAGTGATAAGAAAGAATGTAAGCATATTAAAAAAGGATGTATGCATGCTAAGACCCTTTAAGAAATGAAAGCAGCGAGGCGTGGGGAACTGTTTTACGAGAAGAAAACTTTTTAAACCCCCATCTCACAACGTTTTAAAATAAAAGGAATGTCTATGTATGATATGTATAGAGTGATGAATGCATGACTGAAAACCTATATTATTATATTTTAACTAAGTAATGCTTATGAGTCATCGACTCATTTTAATTTTTATATGTGCCCTCCCAGGGACAAGATGAGCACGACGCGTCAGAAATGACACGATCAAAGGGGAAGAGCACGGAAGCCTAGGTATAACATTTTGTACAAGACTTTAATTATAAAATTTAATATTTTCCGATGTAACCTTTTAAATCAATAAACATGTTTTATTTATAAACATGGAGTTTTTTGTATTTTGGCATTGAAGGAAAAGAAATTTTAAAACGAAAGGTAATTCTTGTCTCTTTTCATAAAATCATTTTTAAAAGACCCATCACAAGGACAGGCGTTACATGCACTCCAAGGGCAGGTGCTGGGGAAAAAATCTCCACCCCTACCCATACAAGGGCAGGGAGGAGCCTAAAAAGTATAAGAGTAGGAGATATAGGCAGGGCTATGCAAAAATTTGAAAATCTGAGTCCGGTATGGACTCAAACTCCAACTCCGATTTTAACCTCCAACTTTGATATTAGTATACATAGGTTATAAAAATATGTATTATTTATATTGATCGTATATGCTAATGTAAAAAGTCTAGAACTTATATAGTTAAATTCAATACTATACTAATAAGTGATAATTATTAAAGAAAAATATTAATAGACTAATAATTATATGTACACACTACACATCACAATATCATTATCATACATATTATATATGTTAAGGTATATGAAACTTAACTAGCTAATAGTTAGTCATGTGCCATGAATAATATATATATATATATATTTTGTAATACCATCAATCTATTATCTAGATTCTAATATACATGGCACATGACTAAGTATTACAATTACTCAATTTTTTTTCTATATTACAATTACTCAATTTTTTTTCTAGTTACTTACTACCATATTAGAATCTAGATAATAGATTGATGGTCTTACAATATATATACATATATATATATATGACAGGCGTTTTAGGCATGTGGAGTGAGGTTGGGTTAATGTTGTGGCCCTCCGGTATGTGCGGGGATTGCTCCTATAATCCCAAATCTTAAGGATCTAAATTTGAAAGGAATTTCAACTCAGTCTCAGGTTACATCTGCCATGTATACTGCAGGGGATAAATCCGTACATGAAGAAGCACAGAAGGAAGACAACGATTCGTTATCTCCTACCGCTTCCGATATGGTTGCTCCCACTCATCCGGTTGCTCCCATTCATCCTCAATTAATGATGATGAGTAGAGCATCTTATCCTGATGATGAAATACTAACCCTTGATTCTATTGATATGATTTCTTTGCTTGCTGAGTTTAAATCTGTTGAAAACCGTGATAAGAGAAAATCTTGTTGCGAGATTTACTCAACTTCTGAGAAACAGAAGATTCGAAGAAAATGGATGAATAAGATGGTTTCTATTAACAAACATATCTTATTCTTTGATTTTCTTGAGAATTATTATGCTTCAAAGAATGATGATTCAAAGATAGTTTTAAATGTTTTAAAATCTAGTTTTACTAAAGAAGAAAGCAGGACTGTTGTTAAAGCCAGCCACCCTCCTTTAGAAACTATCCTGATTTCTCATCAAGCAGTAGAAGTAAAAGCTTCTCCTTTTAAGATTTCAAAACTAGGTGAAAATTTTTTACTCGAAACTAAAAAAATTATTGAACAAAACAATTTTGTCAGCTAATCTCTCCACACAATGGGTCAACAACTAGACCGTATAGAGAATATGGTTGAAACACCTATTTTTCAAAAACCTTCCAAATTGATTGAAAAACCTTTGGTTATCTTACCTGAGAGTAGACCAAAAATTGCTTTTACACCGGTCGATAGTACTCTCGATAAGATTGATCGAATGCTTGCTGAAGTTAAGCAAGAAAAACCCTCTGTCAGTGTTTTAAACATAGACAGCAAAGGGGTTAATTTTGATGATTCATTTTCTGTGAAAACTTTGGATGAAGATGGTTTGTCTGATGACACTTTGTCTGACAATTCCTTAGTACAGAAAATAGATTTAATTCAAAATGGTTTTCAAGATCTTTCTCTGGAAAGACCTATTGTTGCCAGACTTTATTCGAAAGGACCTACTCCCATTGGTCTTACGAAAAACTGGTACTCAAGACCCACACCCCCTGACTTGCAGTTCGAGGAAATAGGTTTTCAATCTCAATTCTCTGTATCTGCTGACCAAATGTATGAATGGAATATTGATGGATTATCTGAGCAGGAAATCCTCAATACTGTCCAGCGTATGTCTATGGTTGCTAATGCTTATGTCAACAACAATCTTAGCCAGCCTAATATTGTTGATATCCTGACCAATGGATTTTCAGGCATGCTTCACTCTTGGTGGGATAAACATCTCACTGACGCAGCAAGAGGTGAAATCCGTTCTGCAGTGAAAAAGACTGAAGAAGGATTACCTGTGTTTGATGAACGCATAGGGCAAGGAGAACCTGATGCTGTCAACACCCTGATTTATACCCTTATTAAACATTTTGTTGGAAGACCATCCAACATAACCAACCATATCTCTGATTACTTAAACAATCTGAGATGCAATAAGATGTCTGATTACCGATGGTATAAAGATGTCTTTATGTCCAGAGTTATGCTTCGGGATGACTCTAATATGCCTTATTGGAAAGAAAAATTCATCGATGGATTACCTCGTTTGTTCGCCATTAAGGTTAAAGATTCACTTACTGATGCCTCGGGTTTACTGAATTATAATGATTATACTTATGGTGACATCATAAGCTTAATTCAGAAACTTGGTATTAGTATGTGTAATGATCAAAGAATGATTGCCCAGCAGATGAATGATAGAAAGAAAGCCAAATATGAAATGGGAAACTTTTGGGAACAATTTGGCCTTCCTCCTATTGCTCCATCTAGGCAACATAAGAAAACCATTAAAAAGTTTTCTAAACCTCGTGGGAGTCACAGGAGAATACCC
Source organism: Carya cathayensis (assembly GCA_011037825.1). Taxonomy (NCBI): domain Eukaryota; kingdom Viridiplantae; phylum Streptophyta; class Magnoliopsida; order Fagales; family Juglandaceae; genus Carya; species Carya cathayensis. The sequence goes on from QGSO01000475.1 coordinate 726,193, forward strand.
CGCGATAAATTTTATCAAAAACCTGTTTGAAAATCGGTTTCAAAAAAGAAACCTTTTCAAAAATGGTTTTCTAAAACCCCCTCCAAGGGAACATGTTTTACTTGTGGCAAGAAGGGACACTTTGCAGATAAATGCCCCAAAAAGCCCAAGATCAAGAAAAAGCTTAATGAGTTGCATATAAATGCCGCTGATCAAGAAGATCTGTTTCGACTCCTCAAAAATGGATCTCCTACATCTTCGGATAAAGATGAACTAAGTTCTGACGATTCAAGTTATCATTCAGACTCTGATCATTCCAACTCACCAAATATTAAGTTTGGATGTAATGATTCCTGTTGCAAACCTGAGAAGAAAACAATTCATGTTTTAGATCAGGAACTCGATGGGAAAATAATTTTAACAAAAGAGGAAGAACATGAAAACATGCTCCTATCTCTTATTGCACAAATTGAAAACCCTGAACTGAAAGAGAAATATCTCAAACAGCTTAAGAAGAACATGACTCGCAAAGAATCTACGTCTTCAGGGAAAATTTCTTTTGAAAAAACTTTGGGACGATTTCAGAAACAAAAACCCAAAGAAATTTCTATAAAAGATTTACAAAATGAAGTTTCTCTTGTTAAAAAGGATATTTGTTTGCTCCGCCATTCTGTTCCCCAGAAATGGTTTTGTTTGGTAGAGATTATTATTGCTCATGATTACAAATTCTCTGCTATTGCCTTAATTGACTCATGTGCTGACTTGAACTGCATCCGTGAAGGATTGGTTCCTACCCATTACTTTGAAAAGTCCGAAGAGAATTTATTCTCGGCAAACGGATCTAAGATGAAGATTCATTATGAACTAAATAATGCTCATGTCTGCCAGGACAATGTTTGTTTTAAAATTTCATCTGTTTTAGTGAAAGATATCTCCCATGATGTAATCTTGGGGATGCCTTTCCTTAACATGATCTATCCTTTTCTTTCTGAACATGATGGGATCACCACTGACCCCTTTGGACAGAAAGTTAAATTTAAATTTGCTTCCGAATATGAACGTGATTGTTATAGAAAATCTTTGTCTTTGCTTTCTGCTAAAAGAAAACATCTTGATTTTCTAAAACAAGAAATTAAATTTAAACGTGTATCAGAAAATCTAAATGATCCTTTGCTCCAAGCAAAGATTGCAGATTTTCAAAAGGTTTTGATTTCTTCTGTTTGTTCAAACCTTCCTACTGCATTCTGGTATAGGAAGAAACATGAAGTTTCTTTGTCTTACATCAAAGGATTTTCAGAATAAAAAATACCCACCAAGGCGAGACCTATTCAAATGAATAGGAAAACCCTTGAGTTTTGCAAAACTGAGATTAAGGATCTTCTTGCTAAAAATATCATTAGGCATAGTAAGTCACCTTGGTCGTGTGCAGCATTTTATGTCTAGAAAAAGGCTGAGATTGAGCGAGGGACTCCCCGTCTGGTCATAAACTACAAACCCCTAAATAAAGTCTTAGAATGGATTAGGTACCCTATCCCCAATAAACAAGACTTGATTAAAAGATTAGAAGGTGCAGTCATGTTTTCTAAGTTTGACCTTAAGTCTGGATTTTGGCAGATCCAAATTAGGAAGTCAGACCGTTACAAGACTGGATTCACCACCCCTCTGTGATACTACGAGTGGAACGTCATGCCATTTGGGCTCAAGAACGCTCCTAGTGAATTCCAAAATATCATGAATGACATCTTTTCGTCATTCACCCTATTCACCATCGTCTACATAGATGATGTGCTTGTATTCTCCAAATCTATTGATGAATACTGGAAACATCTTGAAACATTTCTTGCAGTCATCAAAAGAAATGGACTTGTCTTATCTGCTTCGAAAATGAAATTATTCCAGACCAAGATCAGATTCCTTGGTTTTGACATCTTTGAAGGAAAATTCAAACCTATCCAGTGAGCTATTGAGTTTGCTGAAAAATTCCCTGATGTTATTCTCGACAAGAACCAACTTCAAAGATTCCTTGGTTCTTTGAATTACATCTCTGACTTCTACCAGGATATGAGAAAACATTGTCGCCCCTTGTTCGCGAGGCTAAAATCTAATCCTGCTCCGTGAATTGATGTTCACACCAGGCTTATCCAGAAAATCAAGGCACATGTCAAAACTCTTCCGTGTCTTGGTATTCCTGTTTTAAACAGCTTCAAGATTGTCCAGACTGACGACAGTGACACAGGCTATGGCGGCATCTTGAAACAAGTTGTTTCACCAGGTTCCTCCGAGCAAATCGTTCGTTTCCACTCCGGAACTTGGAATCATACACAGCATAACTATAGTACTATTAAAAAAGAAATACTATCTGTTGTTTTGTGCATATCTAAATTTCAGTCTGATTTACTTAACCAAAAATTCCTTCTGAGGATTGATTGCAAATCCGCAAAGGAAATTTTAGAAAAAGATGTTAAAAACATTGTATCAAAATAGATTTTTGCACAATGGCAAGCTGTTTTAAGTGTTTTTGATTTTGACATTGAATATATTAAAGGATCGGATAACTCCATCCCTGATTTTCTTACCCGTAAATTTCTTACAGAAAAACCGTGAGTAAGAAGAAGAAACCTGGAGGACTTCCCAGTCCCTCCTCTTCCTCCTCAATATCCAAGTTGTTAGGAGCTCCGGTACCTACAACTCTTTTAACCACAGCTTCCTCCCCACTGGAGATAGCCAATAGATTTACCAGTCTAGGACAAGTTCCAAGATTGGTTACCCCTGCATCATTTGCTTCAACCCTAGCCACACCCTGTGACCCTTTTGCTAATCCATTAGCAGTAACAGGACCCCGGCCGGTGAACAAATTTGTCAGTGCCAACAAGGCACCTTATCACAAGAAAACGTGGTTTGATAATCTGTTTTATATTGAGAAATCAAGTAAAACAGATCCTTATCAAATTGCGATTGATTACTTCCCACGAGATTTTCACTGGATCCCTGACAATCTAGCCAAAGATCTCAAGTTCTATCTAGGAATCATGGTGAAAACCAATTCTGTATCCATCAAACCGATTTTTGATAAAATTGACAAATCAAAAATCATTTTTCATAACTGTCAGATTAACCATGTTTTGACGGAAGAAAAATGGGCCACCCACCCTTCTACCCTCAAAACTCTTGTCCCGGAAACAGGTGTTGTTTATAATTATTACGATTATGTTCAAGCTTGGTTTAAATTTCCGCTTTATCAAACCCCAGATTTTTCACACTCTTGGTTCTTCTCCATCGGACGAAGAAGCAAAAATGTTTTCCCTCCGTGGTTTCAAACGTGGTGGGGCTAGTTTGGTCCTGTCATTGATATATTTCCTGATAATCTCCAGCAGGTTATCAAACACTTCTCTATATCCAACAAGGTAAAAGGGCGAGATGCCAGATTACCTTCCCTTATCCACTTCTGTGCCAAATACAAAACCCCCTGGATTTGTAGATGGACATATGAAAAGAACACCGATTTATTGGTTCGCCAATATTTCGTTAAATGGTGGGATAAATTCGATCACTCAGACGAAATTATCTCCAAAGTATCCACAGATTTTCCACTTGTAATGCCAAATCTGAAATGTAAGGAGGAATTCCCTTCTCCTTCACCTATCCAAGCCATAGTACCCTATCCTACTTTGACAGGTGGCGAACAGGTTTCAGAATCCCAGAGTTCTTCATCCAAGCAGAAGAAATCAACTTCAGCAAAGAAGAAGAATTCCAAAACAACAGGATGAACATCCTCAAAAGACAAGTCACCAGTAGACCTTTCGAGCACAGATCTACTTCAACTGCTGCAAACCAAACTCAAAGAAGAAGAAAAGGCTCGCAACAGTGAAGATTCAGCTGCAGAAGGATCACAGGCCTCGTCAGACTCAGATCCTTACAGCAATGTCTTTGGCCATGACTCAGAAGACTATCCCCCGCACTTGGGAGATGATTGAGGAATGACCAAACTATCCAGCGCTCCAGCGCATTATCCACCTATCACTCTGCCAGCTTCTACTTTAGGGGCCGAAAGGTGATGGAATAATTGCTCTTTGACCACTTTGTACTATTGAAGACAGAGATGCTTTCGGTGCAAAAAGAATATTTCACTTTCGGCGGAAGAAGACAAACTACTTTCGACGACTGTCGGCCAGCATGAGTAAATAGTGACAAAAAGTCATTATTCACTATTCACTCCCGGGATTTACGGGACGGTTTTATCATGTACAGGAGCTTTCTTAGTCTATAAAAGGACTCCTCATTTCATTTGTAAGGCATCGGCAAAATTGGCTAAAACCCCATTTGCTACTATCCCAGAGAGAATTCCCAACTCCCTGCTAGCCTCCTTACAAACTTGTTTTCTTTTGAAATCTTAAGCTTGTAAGTTTATCTTTTGTTTCAATCTTGTATCTATTTGACGCTTACTTTCAGTAAATATATGATTGAAAGTTTTGCTTCATAACTCTGATTTTACATTGAACATTTCATGCATTAGTAGGCCCAGCCTCCACATATACTGTTCATGTTTACCTTTGATCTTGCCTTGTTCATATCTTCTCTGTCTCTTATTTCTCTAATCTTCACTTGATTCTGCTGTTTCTGGGATCTTTGGCTGGATTGTCAGGGATCCAGTGAAAATCTCGTGGGAAGTAATCAATCGCAATTTGATAAGGATCTGTTTTAATTGATTTCTCAATATAAAACAGGTTATCAAACCCACCTATCACTCTGCCAGCTTCTACTTTAGGGGCCGAAAGGTGATGGAATAATTGCTCTTTGACCACTTTGCACTATTGAAGACAGAGATGCTTTCGGTGCAAAAAGAATATTTCACTTTCGGCGGAAGAAGACAAACTACTTTCGATGACTGTCTGCCAGCATGAGTAAATAGTGACAAAAAGTCATTATTCACTATTCACTATTCACTCCCGTGATTTACGGAACGGTTTTATCATGTACAGGAGCTTCCTTACTCTATAAAAGGACTCCTCATTTCATTTGTAAGGCATCGGCAAAATTGGCTAAAACCCCATTTGCTACTATCCCAGAGAGAATTCCCAACTCCCTGCTAGCCTCCTTACAAACTTGTTTTCTTTTGAAATCTTAAGCTTGTAAGTTTATCTTTTGTTTCAATCTTGTATCTATTTGACGCTTACTTTCAGTAAATATATGATTGAAAGTTTTGCTCCATAACTCTGATTTTACATTGAACATTTCATGCATTGGTAAGCCGAGCCTCCACATATACTGTTCATGTTTACCTTTGATCTTGCCTTGTTCATATCTTCTCTGTCTCTTATTTCTCTAATCTTCACTTGATTCCGCTGTTTCTGGGATCTTTGGCTGGATTGTCAAGGATCCAGTGAAAATCTCGTGGGAAGTAATCAAATTGCGATTGATTACTTCCCACGAGATTTTCACTGGATCCCTGACAATCCAGCCAAAGATCCCAGAAACAGCGGAATCAAGTGAAGATTAGAGAAATAAGAGACAGAAAAGATATGAACAAGGCAAGATCAAAGGTAAACATGAACGGTATATGTGGAGGCTCGGCCTACCAACGCATGAAATGTTCAATGTAAAATTAGAGTTATGAAGCAAAACTTTCAATCATATATTTACTGAAAGTAAGCGTCAAATAGACACAAGATTGAAACAAAAGATAAACTTACAAGCTTAAGATTTCAAAAGAAAACAAGTTTGTAAGGAGGCTAGCAGGGAGTTGGGAATTCTCTCTAGGATAGTAGCAAATGGGGTTTTAGCCAATTTTGCCGATGCCTTACAAATGAAATGAGGAGTCCTTTTATAGAGTAAGGAAGCTCCTGTACATGATAAAACCGTTCCGTCAATCACGGAAGTGAATAGTGAATAGTGAATAATGACTTTTTGTCACTATTTACTCATGCTAGCAGACAGTCGTTGAAAGTAGTTTGTCTTCTTCCGCCGAAAGTGAAATATTCTTTTTGCACCGAAAGTATCTCTGTCTTCAATAGTGCAAAGTGGTCAAAGAGCAATTACTCCATCACCTTTCGGCCCCTAAAGTAGAAGTTGTCAGAGTGATAGGTGGGTTTGATAACCTGTTTTATATTGAGAAATCAATTAAAACAGATCCTTATCAAATTGCGATTGATTACTTCCCACGAGATTTTCACTGGATCCCTGACAATCCAGCCAAAGATCCCAGAAACAGAGGAATCAAGTGAAGATTAGAGAAATAAGAGACAGGGAAGATATGAACAAGGCAAGATCAAAGGTAAACATGAACAGTATATGTGGAGGCTCGGCCTACTAATGCATGAAATGTTCAATGTAAAATCAGAGTTATGAAGCAAAACTTTCAATCATATATTTACTGAAAGTAAGCGTCAAATAGATATAAGATTGAAACAAAAGATAAACTTACAAGCTTAAGATTTCAAAAGAAAACAAGTTTGTAAGGAGGCTAGCAGGGAGTTGGGAATTCTCTCTGGGATAGTAGCAAATGGGGTTTTAGCCAATTTTGCCGATACCTTACAAATAAAATGAGGAGTCCTTTTATAGACTAAGAAAGCTCATGTACATGATAAAACCTTCCCGTAAATCCCGGTAGTGAATAGTGAATAGTGAATAATGACTTTTTGTCACTATTTACTCATGCTGGCAGACTGTCGTCGAAAGTAGTTTGTCTTCTTCCGCCGAAAGTGAAATATTCGTTTTGCACCGAAAGCATCTCTGTCTTCAATAGTGCAAAGTGGTCAAAGAGCAATTATTCCATCACCTTTCGGCCCCTAAAGTAGAAGCTGTCAGAGTGATAGGTGGACAATGCGCTGGAGCGCTGGATAGTTTGGTCATTCCTCAATCATCTCCCAAGTGCGGGGGATAGTCTTCTGAGTCATGGCCAAAGATATTGCTGTAAGGATCTGAATCTGACGAGGCCTGTGATCCTTCTGCAGCTGAATCTTCACTGTTGCGGGCCTTTTCTTCTTCTTTGAGTTTGGTTTGTAGCAGTTGAAGTAGATCTGTGCTCGCAATGTCTACTGGTGACTTGTCTTTTGAGGATGCTGATCCTGTTGTTTTGGAATTCTTCTTCTTTGCTGAAGATGATTTCTTCTGCTTGGATGAAGAACTCTGGGATTCTGAAGCCTGTTCGCCACCTGTCAAAGTAGGATAGGGTACTATGGCTTGGATAGGTGAAGGAGAAGGGAATTCCTCCTTACATTTCAGATTTGGCACTACAAGTGGAAAATCTGTGGATACTTTGGAGATAATTTCGTCTGAGTGATCGAATTTATCCCACCATTTAACGAAATATTGGCGAACCAATAAATCGGTGTTCTTTTCATATGTCCATCTACAAATCCAGGGGGTTTTGTATTTGGCACAGAAGTGGATAAGGGAAGGTAATCTGGCATCTCGCCCTTTTACCTTGTTGGATATAGAGAAGTGTTTGATAACCTGCTGGAGATTATCAGGAAATATATCAATGACAGGACCAAAATAGCCCCACCACCTTTGAAACCACAGAGGGAAAACATTTTTGCTTCTTCGTCCGAAGGAGAAAAACCAAGAGTGTGAAAAATCTGGGGTTTGATAAAGCGGAAATTTAAACCAGGCATGAATATAATCGTAATAATTATAAACAACACCTGTTTCCGGGACAAGAGTTTTGGGGGTAGAAGGGTGGGTGGCCCGTTTTTCTTCCGTCAAAACATGGTTAATCTGACAGTTATGAAAAATGATTTTTGATTTGTCAATTTTATCAAAAATCGGTTTGATGGATACAGAATTAGTTTTCACCATGATTCCTAGATAGAACTTGAGATCTTTGGCTGGATTGTCAGGCATCCAATGAAAATCTCGTGGGAAGTAATCAATCGCAATTTGATAAGGATCTGTTTTAATTGATTTCTCAATATAAAACAGGTTATCAAACCACGTTTTCTTGTGATAAGGTTCCTTGTTGGCACTGACAAATTTGTTCACCGGCCGGAGTCCTATTACTGCTAATGGATTAGCAAAAGGGTCACAGGGTGTGGCTAGTGTTGAAGCAAATGATGCAGGGGTAACCAATCTTGGAACTTGTCCTAGACTGGTAAATCTTTTGGCTATCTCCAGTGGGGAGGAAGCCGTGGTTAAAAGAGTTGTAGGTACCGGAGGTCCTAACAACTTGGATATTGAGGAGGAAGAGGAGGGACTGGGAAGTCCTCCAGGTTTCTTCTTCTTACTCATGGTTTTTCTGCAAGAAATTCACGGGTAAGAAAATCAGGGATGGAGTTATCCGATCCTTTAATATATTCAATATCAAAATCAAAAACACTTAAAACAGCTTGCCAACGTGCAAATATCTGTTTTGATGCAATGTTTTTAACATTTTTTTCTAAAATTTCCTTTGCGGATTTGCAATCAATCCTCAGAAGGAATTTTTGGTTAAGTAAATCAGACTGAAATTTAGATATGCACAAAACAGCAGATAGTATTTCTTTTTTAATAGTACTATAGTTATGCTGTGCATGATTCCAAGTTCCAGAGTGGAAACGAACGATTTGCTCGGAGGAACCTGGTGAAACAACTTGTTTCAAGATGCCGCCATAGCCTGTGTCACTGGCGTCAGTCTGGACAATCTTGAAGCTATTTAAAACAGGAATACCAAGACACGGAAGAGTTTTGACATGTGCCTTGATTTTCTCGATAAGCCTGGTGTGAACATCAGTCCACGGAGCAGGATTAGATTTTAGCCTCGCGAACAAGAGGCGACACTGTTTTCTCATATCCTGGTAGAAGTCAGAAATGTAATTCAAAGAACCAAGGAATCTTTAAAGTTGGTTCTTGTCGAGAATAACATCAGGGAATTTGTCAGCAAACTCAATAGCTCGCTGGATCGGTTTGAATTTTCCTTCGAAGATGTCAAAACCAAGGAATCTGATATTGGTATGGAATAATTTCATTTTCGAAGCAGATAAGACAAGTCCATTTCTTTTGATGACTGCAAGAAATGTTTCAAGATGTTTCCAGTGTTCATCAATAGATTTGGAGAATACAAGCACATCATCTATGTAGACGATGGTGAATAGGGTGAATGACGAAAAGATGTCATTCATGATATTTTGGAATTCACTAGGAGCGTTCTTCAACCCAAATGGCATGACGTTCCACTCGTAGTGTCACAAAGGGGTGGTGAATCCAGTCTTGTAACGGTTTGACTTCCTAATTTGGATCTGCCAAAATCCAGACTTAAGGTCAAACTTAGAAAACACGACTGCACCTTCTAATCTTTTAATCAAGTCTTGTTTATTGGGGATAGGGTACCTAATCCATTCTAAGACTTTATTCAGGGGTTTGTAGTTTATGACCAGACGGGGAGTCCCTCGCTCAATCTCAGCCTTTTTCTGGACATAAAATGCTGCACACGACCAAGGTGACTTACTATGCCTAATTATATTTTTAGCAAGAAGATCCTTAATCTCAGTTTTGCAAAACTCAAGGGTTTTCCTATTCATTTGAATAGGTCTCGCCTTGGTGGGTATTTTGGATTCTGAAAATCCTTTGATGTAAGGCAAAGAAACATCATGTTTCTTCCTATGCTAGAATGCAATAGAAAGGTTTGAACAAACAGAAGAAATCAAAACCTTTTGAAAATCTGCAATCTTTGCTTGGAGCAAAGGATCCTTTAGATTTTTTGATACACGTTTAAATTTAATTTCTTGTTTTAGAAAATCAAGATGTTTTCTTTTAGCAGAAAGCAAAGACAAAGATTTTCTATAGCAATCACATTCATATTTGGAAGCAAATTTAAATTTAACTTTCTGTCCAAAGGGGTCAGTGGTGATCCCATCATGTTCAGAAAGAAAATGATAGATCATGTTAAGGAAAGGCATCCCCAAGATTACATCATGGGAGATATCTTTCACCAAAATAGATGAAATTTTTAAACAAACATTGTCCTGGCAGACATGAGCATTATTTAGTTCATAACGAATCTTCATCTTAGATCCGTTTGCCGAGAATAAATTCTCTTCGGACTTTTCAAAGTACTGGGTAGGAACCAATCCTTCACGGATGCAGTTCAAGTCAGCACCTGAGTCAATTAAGGCAATAGCAGAGAATTTGTAATCATGAGCAACAATAATCTCTACCAAACAAAACCATTTCTAGGGAACAGAATGGCGGAGCAAACAAATATCCTTATTAGGTTCAGATGATTCAGCATGGTCTGAGTCATTTGATTCATCGCCTAAAAGATTTTGATCAAATTCATTTTGAATTTTTAATTTAAGTAAATCTTGTTTAAAAGATGCATTCTCAGATCTAAGGGTTTTAACCTCTTCTCTGAGTTCTGAAATCTCCTTTTTAACAAGAGAAACTTCATTTTGTAAATCTTTTATAGAAATTTCTTTGGGTTTTTGTTTATGAAATTGTCCCAAAGTTTCGTCAAAAGAAATTTTCCCTGAAGACGTAGATTCTTTGCGAGTCATGTTCTTCTTAAGCTGTTTGAGATATTTCTCTTTCAGCTCAGGGTTTTCAATTTGTGCAATAAGAGATAAGAGCATGTTTTCACGTTCTTCCTCTTTTGGTAAAATTCTTTTCCCATCAGGTTCCTGATCTAAAACATGAATTGTTTTCTTCTCAGTTTTGCAACAGGAATCATTACATCCAAACTTAATATTTGGTGAGTTGGAATGATCAGAGTCTGAACGATAACTTGAATCGTCAGAACTTAGTTCATCCTTATCCGAAGATGTAGGAGATCCATTTTCGAGGAGTCGAAACAGATCTTCTTGATCAGCGGCATTTATACGCAACTCATTAAGCTTTTTCTTGATCTTGGGCTTTTTGGAGCATTTATCTGCAAAGTGTCCCTTCTTGCCACAAGTAAAACATGTTCCCTTGGAGGGGGTTTTAGAAAACCATTTTTGAAAAGGTTTCTTTTTTGAAACCGATTTTGAAACAGGTTTTTGATAAAATTCATCGCGGGGTATTCTCCGGTGACTCCCACGAGATTTAGAAAACTTTTTAATGGTTTTCTTATGTTGCCTAGATGGAGCAATAGGAGGAAGGCCAAATTGTTCACAAAAGTTTCCCATTTCATATTTGGCTTTCTTTCTATCATTCATCTGCTGGGCAATCATTCTTTGATCATTATACATACTAATACCAAGTTTCTGAACTAAGCTTATGATGTCACCATAAGTATAATCATTATAATTCAGTAAACCCGAGGCATCAGTAAGTGAATCCTTAACCTTAATGGCGAACAAACGAGACAATCCATCGATGAATTTTTCTTTCCAATAAGGCATATTAGAGTCATCCCGAAGCATAACTCTGGACATAAAGACATCTTTATACCATCGGTAATCAGACATCTTATTGCATCTCAGATTGTTTAAGTAATCAGAGATACGGTTGGTTATGTTGGATGGTGTTCCAACAAAATGTTTAATAAGGGTATAAATCAGGGTGTTGACAGGATCAGGTTCTCCTTGCCCTATGCGTTCATCAAACACAGGTAATCCTTCTTTAGTCTTTTTCACTGCAGAACGGATTTCACCTCTTGCTGCATCAGTGAGATGTTTATCCCACCAAGAGGGAAGCATGCCTGAAAATCCATTGGTCAGGATATCAACAATATTAGGCTGGCTAAGATTGTTGTTGACATAAGCATTAGCAACCATAGACATACGCTGGACAGTATTGAGGATTTCCTGCTCAGATAATCCATCAATATTCCATTCATACATTTGGTCAGCAGATACGAAGAATTGAGATTGAAAACCTCTTTCCTCGAACTGCAAGTCAGGGGGTGTGGGTCTTGAATACCAGTTTTTCGTAAGACCAATGGGAGTATGTCCTTTCGAATAAAGTCTGGCAACAGTAGGTCTTTCCAGAGAAAGATCTTGAAAACCATTTTGAATTAAATCTATTTTCTGTACTAAGGAATTGTCAGACAAAGTGTCATCAGACAAACCATCTTCATCCAAAGTTTTCACAGAAAATGAATCATCAAAATTAACCCCTTTGCTATCTTTGTTTAAAACACTGACAGAGGGTTTTTCTTGCTTAACTTCAGCAAGCATTCGATCAATCTTATCGAGAGTACTATCGACCTGTGTAAAAGCAATTTTTGGTCTCCTCTCAGGTAAGATAACCAAAGATTTTTCAATCAATTTGGCAGGTTTTTGAAAAATAGGTATTTCAACCATATTCTCTATACGGTCTAGTTGTTGACCCATTGTGTGGAGAGATTGGTTGACAAAATTGTTTTGTTCAATAATTTTTTTAGTTTCGAGTAAAACATTTTCACCTAGTTTTGAAATCTTAAAAGGAGAAGCTTTTACTTCTACTCCTTGATGAGAAATCAGGATAGTTTCTAAATGAGAGTGGCTGGCTTTAACAACAGTCCTGCCTTCTTCTTTAGTAAAACTAGATTTTAAAACATTTAAAGCTTTCTTTGAATCATCCTTCTTTGAAGCATAATGATTCTCAAGAAAATCAAAGAATAAGATATGTTTGTTAATAGAAACCATCTTATTCATCCATTTTCTTCGAATCTTCTGTTTCTCAGAAGTTGAGTAAATCTCGCAATAAGATTTTCTCTTATCACGGTTTTCAGCAGATTTAAACTCAGCAAGCAAAGAAATCATATCAATAGAATCAAGGGTTAGTATTTCATCATCAGGATAAGATGCTCTACTCATCATCATTAATTGAGGATGAATGGGAGCAACCGGATGAGTGGGAGCAACCATATCGGAAGCGGTAGGAGATAACGAATTGTTGTCTTCCTTCTGTGTTTCTTCCTGTACGGATTTATCCCCTGCAGTATACATGGCAGATGTAACCTGGGACTGAGTTGAAATTCCTTTCAACTTTAGATCCTTAAGATTTGGGATTATAGGAGTGTTATCTGGCTGAAACTCCTTGATAATGACCGGACGAGAAGATCGTTGCTCTTCCAAGTATCTGTTGAGATTAGCATCTCTAAGACCTTGGTCCGAACTGACAGAAGATCTAGATCCAGCAAAAGAATTTCTTCTTTCATTAGAACTAGATGGTTCAAAGGATATCTTTACAGTACCATCCAGATACTGCTTGATATAACTCAGGTCTTGCTTAGGTCGAATTTCCACTGGTGGAAGCTCTTCCTTAAGAACCCATTCTTGTGGAAGTTGTATGTCCTTCCAGTAGAGTCTTTTAGGTGTTCTGATGTTAGCGTTTTCCATAGAGCTACACATCAGTAAGGTCTCATTTTTTGGAGACTTGATCTTAGCCTTTGTCTCAAGGCTAGAACTCAAGACTCTGTAGTATATACGATAAACTAAAGACATGGGTCTACTGCCTTCCTGCATATTAAAACCAGAGGTTAGAACATACAAGGTTAGTACAGACAAGACATGTTTATCATATAAATCAACAGTTAAGTCAGGATAGCAATCAAAATGAACAGGACCATCCATCAGAGAAGTTTGGACTACTCCTAAGGCTCTGTCTTCAAAATTTTTGAATCTACCATCCCGCAAACATAAAAGTACAGAAGCATTTATACCTTTTCTGATCAAAGGTTTCACTGCTACTTGTACTGATGCAATATGCATGAATTTAAAACATTTTTCTTTAAAAGATTTTATCAATTCTTTTTTAAATAGTAAGCATTGTTCTTGCGTACTAGATACTGGAAAAGTTTGTTCCACGGTTTTCACCTAGGACATACTCTTCAATTTAAAATTAAACCAAGGTTGGTGATATAAGGAGTTAACCTTGATCTTTGGCATGTGCCATTGATCTATATCATCAATCCCAGTCTCATTTTCTGAGATTTCACAATTTTCTTCGTTAATAATATCAGGAGGCAAAGCCAACCTGAAACTAACTGATGAACTAGATCTAAACATCTTGTTCATCTTGGTCACACCTGAAACAAAACTCAAGGTCCTTCCTAGACCTGGGTCAGTTTATACCATTTTAGCAGCAATTCCCGCACATACCGGAGGGCCACAACATTAACCCAACCTCACTCCACATGCCTAAAACGCCTGTCCCTCGGCTAAACACGGCAATCTAGGAGCCCTTCTGGACACTAATGTATTCGGCTGCGGTGGCGGACGCGAACTAAACCTATTACGTCGACCTAGAAAAAGAGAGACAGAGTATCTCCAGATATGATCAAGAAAAGCAAGATAAAGAGATATGAATTCAGCAGTTAATATCCAGAACCGAAGATGTCTCTGATACCAGAAACAGTGGAATCAAGTGAAGATTAGAGAAATAAGAGACAGAGAAGATATGAACAAGGCAAGATCAAAGGTAAACATGAACAGTATATGTGGAGGCTCGGCCTACCAATGCATGAAATGTTCAATGTAAAATCAGAGTTATGAAGCAAAACTTTCAATCATATATTTACTGAAAGTAAGCGTCAAATAGAGTCCTAGAAAAAAGGGTATATATATATATATTGTAAGACCATCAATCTATTATCTAGATTCTAATATGGTAGTATGTAACTAGAAAAAAGATTGAGTAATTGTATATATATAACAATTGTTAATGGTTATAAATTACACATAACTCAATACTAGTAAATTAGTAATTATTAATGATCATTATCCATTATCAATTATCAATTACTCGATACTAACAACTACATTTTGTTTGGTTGTTGGAGTGTACTGAGATCAACTCAGTTCAGTCTAAATTTAAACTGAGTTTAACATCCAAACACACAATTCTCAAACCACTAAATTCACCTCAATCAAAACCCTTCTTACACGTGGAACCCACAACATTTTTCAATTCAACACATTTTTACACGCAGGACCACAACCTTTTTCAATTTTTCATAAGCAAATCTAAATCCATCTTAACATCCAAACACATCTAAACTCATTTTAGGTGGGTCCCACAAAAATCATTTCATCATTTCGATTCACTATTATTCATAAAGAGCTCAACCCATCTCAATTCAACTCAATATCCAAACGCAACCTTAGTGTTTAAAAGAATTCTAATTTTTTTTAAAATGAAAAAATTAGGTTTAAACAAAGATTAAATATGGAGCCCAGCGTAGCTTTAAAAATGTGGGCTAAAAATTTGTAGCTTAAAAAAAATATATATCGAAATCTAACTCCGCACCAACTCTAATCCATTCCATAAAATTCAAAGTTGGAGTTGGATTTTCATGATACCAAATTTGACAAAGTCGATGCTCAACCCTAGATAGTGGCCTACCTTTTCGGGAGGGTGCTTTATTATTATTATTTTTTTTTACATAAAATTGTTATTTAGTTTCATTTTACAACTTTTCAAAAGCCTAGCAAAATTCAAATTTTATTAAAGCGAAAATATAAAATATGAATTTGTATAGGCCAATAAAATTCAGAACTCTGAGAAACAAAAATATGAAATCAACCCACACCTAAGTTACATAAATCCAACTGTATCATGCAATGATCATAATAAAACAACTCAACAGGATCAAAATTCATTTGAAAATTTTAAGAGACGTAAATAAGGAAGACTATTTCATATTATAAACTAGATTAATTGTTTTTTTGCGTGCATACATTATAAAAATATAAATAGAAGGTGACTTTTACTTTTGATAGGGCCGGACTTAATTGTTTCCCAATTGGCAAATTATATATAATTAACTATTTATATTAAATAGTTTTATCTTATAATTTAATAATCACGAAGGCCAAGACTCCTGCGGGTCCCCTTGGTTGTTAAATCTCTATTTTTACTGTAATTTAACATTTATCTCAAAAATTTAAACCGATTTAGATAAATTATTATATTTATTATGGACGGGCTACATGCATCGGGGATAACGATCAAAAAGATTAACAAACAGTATTATATTTTTTTTTTCTTTTTCTATGTTTTGAAAAGCATTTTTGTATGTAATTTTTTTAAAAAAAATACTAAAAAATAAAACGACAGAAATGTTTTAAAAGAAAATAACTGATGAGTATATTTTTGTCGATACACTTATCGGTATACTTATCATTTTCCATTTACTATATATCTCAACATTGGTCTCATGTCGGGCGGTAATTGATTAAGGCCTAACAAAAGAAGAAGAAGAGCAGAGAAGAGAAAGAGAGAATAGCATGGAGATTCTGGGTACCTAGTAGACATGGATGAGGGAGGACTACATCCATCCATCACCTAACAGGAATGGGACTCTGTTTCAAAACAGAGGTATACTAGAAACAAGAAAAGCGCTTGACCAATTATGGAAGCTTAGGGTGCAAGAAAGGAAAAACAGAAGGGCCGAAGAGATGAAGATGGAGGATCGACGGACGGAACTACGTGTTGAAGCCCCCAAAATTTAATAAATTCATAAAAATTAATTAAAATTTTGAGGTTTTCCTTTTAGGAGGAAAATACTGTAGGAACTCATTTTTTCTGCTAAAAAATATAATTTTTTAATGGTTTGACTCCCCATATTGAACTTCCTGATTCCGCCACTGGATGCATATACAGACGTATAGAGGAGGAGCAGAAGCAGCAGGTCGATGAGCTGACACCATGTGAAGAAAAAGATCAGCAGTCGGAGAACAGGAATCACGCTTGAGTTCAAGTTCGATCGAGTGCTTTGGTCTTCGCTTAAATACAGATATGAGATCACTTCATAGGGAAAGAAACTATACCAGTTGTCTTGGGGATCGAGAATCCTTTCTAATTTAGAATAGAAATGACGGTAATCTAAGAGTTTTACATTCAACCCACCAAAATAAGAAACTATACAACGACCAAACCAAAATCATATGGAAATCTGACCTGATTCAGGGAAATATCTCTGGCTCCTGGGCTTTGGTGTGAGAAAGAAATGAACGAAGAGTAAAATGTAGAAAGAGAAATGAATTCAATATTTACACATGTATAATTAGTGTTTTACAAATATAGAGGAAGTACTATAGTAAATTATATATTAAAAATACAATACATAATCAATTAGATAATTATTTTGAACTATTTTCTTTAAATTTTATAAAAATATAAATTTTACATAACTCATTGGATGCTCTAAAGGGNCTAGTTTATAATATGAAATAGTCTTCCTTATTTACGTCTCTTAAAATTTTCAAATGAATTTTGATCCTGTTGAGTTGTTTTATTATGATCATTGCATGATACAGTTGGATTTATGTAACTTAGGTGTGGGTTGATTTCATATTTTTGTTTCTCAGAGTTCTGAATTTTATTGGCCTATACAAATTCATATTTTATATTTTCGCTTTAATAAAATTTGAATTTTGCTAGGCTTTTGAAAAGTTGTAAAATGAAACTAAATAACAATTTTATGTAAAAAAAAATAATAATAATAAAGCACCCTCCCGAAAAGGTAGGCCACTATCTAGGGTTGAGCATCGACTTTGTCAAATTTGGTATCATGAAAATCCAACTCCAACTTTGAATTTTATGGAATGGATTAGAGTTGGTGCGGAGTTAGATTTCGATATATATTTTTTTTAAGCTACAAATTTTTAGCCCACATTTTTAAAGCTACGCTGGGCTCCATATTTAATCTTTGTTTAAACCTAATTTTTTCATTTTAAAAAAAATTAGAATTCTTTTAAACACTAAGGTTGCGTTTGGATATTGAGTTGAATTGAGATGGGTTGAGCTCTTTATGAATAATAGTGAATCGAAATGATGAAATGATTTTTGTGGGACCCACCTAAAATGAGTTTAGATGTGTTTGGATGTTAAGATGGATTTAGATTTGCTTATGAAAAATTGAAAAAGGTTGTGGTCCTGCGTGTAAAAATGTGTTGAATTGAAAAATGTTGTGGGTTCCACGTGTAAGAAGGGTTTTGATTGAGGTGAATTTAGTGGTTTGAGAATTGTGTGTTTGGATGTTAAACTCAGTTTAAATTTAGACTGAACTGAGTTGATCTCAGTACACTCCAACAACCAAACAAAATGTAGTTGTTAGTATCGAGTAATTGATAATTGATAATGGATAATGATCATTAATAATTACTAATTTACTAGTATTGAGTTATGTGTAATTTATAACCATTAACAATTGTTATATATATACAATTACTCAATCTTTTTTCTAGTTACATACTACCATATTAGAATCTAGATAATAGATTGATGGTCTTACAATATATATATATATACCCTTTTTTCTAGGACTCTATTTGACGCTTACTTTCAGTAAATATATGATTGAAAGTTTTGCTTCATAACTCTGATTTTACATTGAACATTTCATGCATTGGTAGGCCGAGCCTCCACATATACTGTTCATGTTTACCTTTGATCTTGCCTTGTTCATATCTTCTCTGTCTCTTATTTCTCTAATCTTCACTTGATTCCACTGTTTCTGGTATCAGAGACATCTTCGGTTCTGGATATTAACTGCTGAATTCATATCTCTTTATCTTGCTTTTCTTGATCATATCTGGAGATACTCTGTCTCTCTTTTTCTAGGTCGACGTAATAGGTTTAGTTCGCGTCCGCCACCGCAGCCGAATACATTAGTGTCCAGAAGGGCTCCTAGATTGCCGTGTTTAGCCGAGGGACAGGCGTTTTAGGCATGTGGAGTGAGGTTGGGTTAATGTTGTGGCCCTCCGGTATGTGCGGGGATTGCTGCTAAAATGGTATAAACTGACCTAGGTCTAGGAAGGACCTTGAGTTTTGTTTCAGGTGTGACCAAGATGAACAAGATGTTTAGATCTAGTTCATCAGTTAGTTCCAGGCCGGCTTTGCCTCCTGATATTATTAACGAATAAGATTGTGAAATCTCAGAAAATGAGACTGGGATTGATGATATAGATCAATGGCACATGCCAAAGATCAAGGTTAACTCCTTATATCACCAACCTTGGTTTAATTTTAAATTGAAGAGTATGTCCCAGGTGAAAACCGTGGAACAGACTTTTCCAGTATCTAGTACGCAAGAACAATGCGTACTATTTAAAAAGAATTGATAAAATCTTTTAAAGAAAAAGGTTTTAAATTCATGCATATTGCATCAGTACAAGTAGCAGTGAAACCTTTGATCAGAAAAGGTATCAATGCTTCTGTACTTTTATGTTTGCGGGATGGTAGATTCAAAAATTTTGAAGACAACGTCTTAGGAGTAGTCCAAACTTCTCTGATGGATGGTCCTGTTCATTTTGATTGCTATCCTGACTTAACTGTTGATTTATATGATAAACATGTCTTGTCTGTACTAACCTTGAATGTTCTAACCTCTGGTTTTAATATGCAGGAAGGCAGTAGACCCATGTCTTTAGTTTATCGTATATACTACAGAGTCTTGAGTTCTAGCCTTGAGACAAAGGCTAAGATCAAGTCTCCAAAAAATGAGACCTTACTGATGTGTAGCTCTACGGAAAATGCTAACATCAGAACACCTAAAAGACTCTACTGGAAGGACATACAACTTCCACAAGAATGGGTTCTTAAGGAAGAGCTTCCACCAGTGGAAATTCGACCTAAGCAAGACCTGAGTTATATCAAGCAGTATCTGGATGGTACTGTAAAGATATCCTTTGAACCATCTAGTTCTAATGAAAGAAGAAATTCTTTTGCTGGATCTAGATCTTCTATCAGTTCGGACCAAGGTCTTAGAGATGCTAATCTCAACAGATACTTGGAAGAGCAACGATCTTCTCGTCCGGTCATTATCAAGGAGTTTCAGCCAGATGACACTCCTATAATCCCAAATCTTAAGGATCTAAAGTTGAAAGGAATTTCAACTCAGTCCCAGGTTACATCTGCCATGTATACTGCAGGGGATAAATCCGTACAGGAAGAAGCACATAACTCCTACCGCTTCCGATATGGTTGCTCCCACTCATCCGGTTGCTCCCATTCATCCTCAATTAATGATGATGAGTAGAGCATCTTATCCTGATGATGAAATACTAGCCCTTGATTCTATTGATATGATTTCTTTGCTTGCTGAGTTTAAATCTGATGAAAACCGTGATAAGAGAAAATCTTATTGCGAGATTTACTCAACTTCTGAGAAACAGAAGATTCGAAGAAAATGGATGAATAAGATGGTTTCTATTAACAAACATATCTTATTCTTTGATTTTCTTGAGAATCATTATGCTTCAAAGAAGGATGATTCAAAGAAAGCTTTAAATGTTTTAAAATCAAGTTTTACTAAAGAAGAAGGCAGGACTGTTGTTAAAGCCAGCCACCCTCCTTTAGAAACTATCCTGATTTCTCATCAAGGAGTAGAAGTAAAAGCTTCTCCTTTTAAGATTTCAAAACTAGGTGAAAATGTTTTACTCGAAACTAAAAAAATTATTGAACAAAACAATTTTGTCAGCCAATCTCTCCACACAATGGGTCAACAACTAGACCGTATAGAGAATATGGTTGAAACACCTATTTCTCAAAAACCTGCCAAATTGATTGAAAAACCTTTGGTTATCTTACCTGAAAGGAGACCAAAAATTGCTTTTACACCGGTCGATAGTACTCTCGATAGGATTGATCGAATGCTTGCTGAAGTTAAGCAAGAAAAACCCTCTGTCAGTGTTTTCAACAAAGACAGCAAAGGTGTTAATTTTGATGATTCATTTTCTGTGAAAACTTTGGATGAAGATGGTTTGTCTGATGACACTTTGTCTGACAATTCCTTAGTACAGAAAATAGATTTAATTCAAAATGGTTTTCAAGATCTTTCTCTGGAAAGGCCTACTGTTGCCAGACTTTATTCGAAAGGACCTACTCCTATTGGTCTTACGAAAAACTGGTACTCAAGACCCACACCCCCTGACTTGCAGTTCGAGGAAAGAGGTTTTCAATCTCAATTCTCCGTATCTGCTGACCAAATGTATGAATGGAATATTGATGGATTATCTGAGCAGGAAATCCTCAATACTGTCCAGCGTATGTCTATGGTTGCTTATGTCAACAACAATCTTAGCCAGCCTAATATTGTTGATATCCTGACCAATGGATTTTCAGGCATGCTTCGCTCTTGGTGGGATAAACATCTCACTAATGCAGCAAGAGGTGAAATCCATTCTGCAGTCAAAAAGACTGAAGAAGGATTACCTGTGTTTGATGAACACATAGGGCAAGGAGAACCTGATGCTGTCAACATCCTGATTTATACCCTTATTAAACATTTTGTTGGAACACCATCCAACATAACCAACTGTATCTCTGATTACTTAAACAATCTGAGATGCAATAAGATGTCTGATTACCGATGGTATAAAGATGTCTTTATGTCCAGAGTTATGCTTCGGGATGACTCTAATATGCCTTATTGGAAAGAAAAATTCATCGATGGATTGCCTCGTTTGTTCGCCATTAAGGTTAAGGATTCACTTACTGATGCCTCGGGTTTACTGAATTATAATGATTATACTTATGGTGACATCATAAGCTTAATTCAGAAACTTGGTATTAGTATGTGTAATGATCAAAGAATGATTGCCCAGCTGATGAATGATAGAAAGAAAGCCAAATATGAAATGGGAAACTTTTGCGAACAATTTGGCCTTCCTCCTATTGCTCCATCTAGGCAACATAAGAAAACCATTAAAAAGTTTTCTAAACCTTGTGGGAGTCACAGGAGAATACCCCGCAATGAATTTTATCAAAAACCTGTTTCAAAATCGGTTTCAAAAAAGAAACCTTTTCAAAAATGGTTTTCTAAAACCCCCTCCAAAGGAACATGTTTTACTTGTGGCAAGGAAGGACACTTTGCAGATAAATGCCCCAAAAAGCCCAAGATCAAGAAAGAGCTTAATGAGTTGCATATAAATGCCGCTGATCAAGAAGATCTGTTTCGACTACTCGAAAATGGATTTCCTACATCTTCGGATAAGGATGAACTAAGTTCTGACGATTCAAGTTATCGTTCAGACTCTGATCATTCCAACTCACCAAATATTAAGTTTGGATGTAATGATTCCTGTTGCAAACCTGAGAAGAAAACAATTCATGTTTTAGATCAGGAACCCGATGGGAAAAGAATTTTAACAAAAGAGGAAGAACATGAAAACATGCTCTTATCTCTTATTGCACAAATTGAAAACCCTGAGCTGAAAGAGAAATATCTCAAACAGCTTAAGAAGAACATGACTCGGAAAGAATCTACGTCTTCAGGGAAAATTTCTTTTGAAGAAACTTTGGGACGATTTCAAAAACAAAAACCCAAAGAAATTTCTATAAAAGATTTACAAAATGAAGTTTCTCTTGTTAAAAAGAAGATTTCAGAACTCAGAGAAGAGGTTAAAACCCTTAGATCTGAGAATGCATATTTTAAACAAGATTTACTTAAATTAAAAATTCAAATTGAATTTGATCAAAATCCTTCAGGCGATGAATCAAATGACTCAGACCATGCTGAATCATCTGAACCTAATAAGGATATTTGTTTGCTCCGCCATTCTGTTCCCCAGAAATGGTTTTGTTTGGTAGAGATTATTGTTGCTCATGATTACAAATTCTCTGATATTGCCTTAATTGACTCAGGTGCTGACTTGAACTGCATCCATGAAGGATTGGTTCCTACCCAGTACTTTGAAAAGTCCGAAGAGAATTTATTCTCGACAAACGGATCTAAGATGAAGATTCGTTATGAGCTAAATAATGCTCATGTCTGCCAGGACAATGTTTGTTTTCAAATTCCATCTGTTTTGGTGAAAGATATCTCCCATGATGTAATCTTAGGGATGCCTTTCCTTAACATGATCTATCCTTTTCTTTCTGAACATGATGGGATCACCACTGACCCCTTTGGACAGAAAATTAAAATTAAATTTGCTTCCAAATATGAACGTGATTGTTATAGAAAATCTTTGTCGTTGCTTTCTGCTAAAAGAAAACATCTTGATTTTCTAAAACAAGAAATTAAAATTAAACGTGTATCAAAAAATCTAAAGGATCCTTTGCTCCAGGCAAAGATTGCAGATTTTCAAAAGGTTTTGATTTCTTCAGTTTGTTCAAACCTTCCTACTGCATTCTGGCATAGGAAGAAACATGAAGTTTCTTTGCCTTACATCAAAGGATTTTCAAAATCCAAAATACCCACCAAGGCGAGACCTATTCAAATGAATAGGGAAACCCTTGAGTTTTGCAAAACTGAGATTAAGGATCTTCTTGCTAAAAATATCATTAGGCATAGTAAGTCACCTTGGTCGTGTGCAGCATTTTATGTCCAGAAAAAGGCTGAGATTGAGCGAGGGACTCCCCGTCTGGTCATAAACTACAAACCCCTGAATAAAGTCTTAGAATGGATTAGGTACCCAATCCCCAATAAACAAGACTTGATTCAAAGATTAGAAGGTGCAGTCGTGTTTTCTAAGTTTGACCTTAAGTCTGAATTTTGGCAGATCCAAATTAGGAAGTCAGACCGTTACAAGACTGGATTCACCACCCCTCTGGGACACTACGAGTGGAACGTCATGCCATTTGGGCTAAAGAACACTCCTAGTGAATTCCAAAATATCATGAATGACATCTTTTCGTCATTCACCCTATTCACCATCGTCTACATAGATGATGTGCTTGTATTCTCCAAATCTATTGATGAACACTGGAAACATCTTGAAACATTTCTTGCAGTCATCAAAAGAAATGGACTTGTCTTATCTGCTTCGAAAATGAAATTATTCCAGACCAAGATCAGATTCCTTGGTTTTGACATCTTCGAAGGAAAAATCAAACCTATCCAGCGAGCTATTGAGTTTGCTGACAAATTCCCTGATGTTATTCTTGACAAGAACCAACTTCAAAGATTCCTTGGTTCTTTGAATTACATCTCTAACTTCTACCATGATATGAGAAAAAAGTGTCGCCCCTTATTCGCGAGGCTAAAATCTAATCCTGCTCCGTGGACTGATGTTCACACTAGGCTTATCCAGAAAATCAAGGCACATGTCAAAACTCTTCCGTGTCTTGGTATTCCTGTTTTAAATAGCTTCAAGATTGTCCAGACTGACGCCAGTGACACAGGCTATGGCGGCATCTTGAAACAAGTTGTTTCACCAGGTTCCTCCGAACAAATCGTTCGTTTCCACTCCGGAACTTGGAATCATGCACAGCATAACTATAGTACTATTAAAAAAGAAATACTATCTGTTGTTTTGTGCATATCTAAATTTCAGTCTGATTTACTTAACCAAAAATTCCTTCTAAGGATTGATTGCAAATCCGCAAAGGAAATTTTAGAAAAAGATGTTAAAAACATTGCATCAAAACAGATTTTTGCACGATGGCAAGCTGTTTGAAGTGTTTTTGATTTTGACATTGAATATATTAAAGGATCGGATAACTCCATCCCTGATTTTCTTACCCTTGAATTTCTTGCAGAAAAACCATGAGTAAGAAGAAGAAACCTGGAGGACTTCCCAGTCCCTCCTCTTCCTCCTCAATATCCAAGTTGTTATGACCTCCGGTACCTACAACTCTTTTAACCACGGCTTCCTTCCCACTGGAGATAGCCAATAGATTTACCAGTCTAGGACAAGTTCCCAGATTGGTTACCCCTGCATCATTTGCTTCAACCCTAGCCACACCCTGTGACCCTTTTGCTAATCCATTAGCAGTAACAGGACCCCGGCCAGTGAACAAATTTGTCAGTGCCAACAAGGCACCTTATCACAAGAAAACGTGGTTTGATAACCTGTTTTATATTGAGAAATCAATTAAAACAGATCCTTATCAAATTGCGATTGATTACTTCCCACGAGATTTTCACTGGATCCCTGACAATCCAGCCAAAGATCTCAAGTTCTATCTAGGAATCATGGTGAAAACCAATTCCGTATCCATCAAACCGATTTTTGATAAAATTGACAAATCAAAAATCATTTTTCATAACTGTCAGATTAACCATGTTTTGACGGAAGAAGAATGGGCCACCCACCCTTCTACCCCCAAAACTCTTGTCCCAGAAACAGGTGTTGTTTATAATTATTACGATTATATTCAGGCCTGGTTTAAATTTCCACTTTATTAAACCCCAGATTTTTCACACTCTTGGTTCTTCTCCTTCGGACGAAGAAGCAAAAATGTTTTCCCTCTGTGGTGTCAAAGGTGGTGGGGCTATTTTGGTCCTGTCATTGATATCTTTCCTGATAATCTCCAGCAGGTTATCAAACACTTCTTCATATCCAACAAGGTAAAAGGGCGAGATGCCAGATTACCTTCCCTTATCCACTTCTGTGCCAAATACAAAACCCCCTGGATTTGTAAATGGACATATGAAAAGAACACCGATTTATTGGTTCCCCAATATTTCGTTAAATGGTGGGATAAATTCGATCACTCAGACGAAATTATCTCCAAAGTATCCACAGATTTTCCACTTGTAGTGCCAAATCTGAAATGTAAGGAGGAATTCCCTTCTCCTTCACCTATCCAAGCCATAGTACCCTATCCTACTTTGACAGGTGGCGAACAGGCTTCAGAATTCCAGAGTTCTTCATCCAAGCAGAATAAATCAACTTCAGCAAAGAAGAAGAATTCCAAAACAAAAGGATCAGCATCCTCAAAAGACAAGTCACCAGTAGACCTTTCGAGCACAGATCTACTTCAACTGCTGCAAACCAAACTCAAAGAAGAAGAAAAGGCTCGCAACAGTGAAGATTCAGCTGCAGAAGGATCACAGGCCTCGTCAGACTCAGATCCTTACAGCAATGTCTTTGGCCATGACTCAGAAGACTATCCCCCGCACTTGGGAGATGATTGAGGAATGACCAAACTATCCAACGCTCCAGCGCATTATCCACCTATCACTCTGCCAGCTTCTACTTTAGGAGGCCGAAAGGTGATGGAATAATTGCTCTTTGACCACTTTGCACTATTGAAGACAGAGATGCTTTCGGTGCAAAAAGAATATTTCACTTTCGGCGGAAGAAGACAAACTACTTTCGACGATTGTCTGCCAGCATGAGTAAATAGTGACAAAAAGTCATTATTCACTATTCACTATTCACTCCCATGATTTACGGGACGGTTTTATCATGTACAGGAGCTTCCTTACTCTATAAAAGGACTCCTCATTTCATTTGTAAGGCATCAGCAAAATTGACTAAAACCCCATTTGCTACTATCCCAGAGAGAATTCCCAACTCCCTGCTAGCCTCCTTACAAACTTGTTTTCTTTTTAAATCTTAAGCTTGTAAGTTTATCTTTTGTTTCAATCTTGTATCTATTTGAACAATATATGTGAAGGCTCGGCCTACCAATGCATGAAATGTTCAATGTAAAATCAGAGTTATGAAGCAAAACTTTCAATCATATATTTACTGAAAGTAAGCGTCAAATAGATACAAGATTGAAACAAAAGATAAACTTACAAGCTTAAGATTTCAAAAGAAAACAAGTTTGTAAGGAGGGTAGCATGGAGTTGGGAATTCTCTCTGGGATAGTAGCAAATGGGGTTTTAGCCAATTTTGCCGATGCCTTACAAATGAAATGAGGAGTCCTTTTATAGAGTAAGAAAGCTCCTGTACATGATAAAATCGTCCCGTAAATCATGGGAGTTAATAGTGAATAGTGAATCATGACTTTTTGTCACTATTTACTCATGCTGGCAGACAGTCGTCGAAAGTAGTTTGTCTTCTTCCGCCGAAAGTGAAATATTCTTTTTGCACCGAAAGCATCTCTGTCTTCAATAGTGCAAAGTGGTCAAAGAGCAATTATTCCATCACCTTTCGGCCCCTAAAGTAGAAGCTGGCAGAGTGATAGGTGGATAATGCGCTAGAGCGCTGGATAGTTTGGTCATTCCTCAATCATCTCCCAAGTGCGGGGGATAGTCTTCTGAGTCATGGCCAAAGACATTGCTGTAAGGATCTGAGTCTGACGAGGCCTGTGATCCTTCTGCAGCTGAATCTTCACTGTTGCGAGCCTTTTCTTCTTCTTTGAGTTTGGTTTGCAGCAGTTGAAGTAGATCTGTGCTCGAAAGGTCTACTGGTGACTTGTCTTTTGAGGATGTTCATCCTGTTGTTTTGGAATTCTTCTTCTTTGCTGAAGTTGATTTCTTCTGCTTGGATGAAGAACTCTGGGATTCTGAAACCTGTTCGCCACCTGTCAAAGTAGGATAGGGTACTATGGCTTGGATAGGTGAAGGAGAAGGGAATTCCTCCTTACATTTCAGATTTGGCACAACAAGTGGAAAATCTGTGGATACTTTGGAGATAATTTCGTCTGAGTGATCGAATTTATCCCACCATTTAACGAAATATTGGGGAACCAATAAATCGGTGTTCTTTTCATATGTCCATCTACAAATCCAGGAGGTTTTGTATTTGGCACAGAAGTGGATAAGGGAAAGTAATCTGGCATCTCGCCCTTTTACCTTGTTGGATATAGAGAAGTGTTGATAATCTGCTGGAGATTAGCAAGAAAGATATCAATGATAGGACCAAAATAGCCCCACCACCTTTGAAACCACAGAGGGAAAACATTTTTGCTTCTTCGTCCGAAGGAGAAGAACCAAAAGTGTGAAAAATCTGGGGTTTGATAAAGTGGAAATTTAAACCAGGCCTGAATATAATCGTAATAATTATAAACAACACCTGTTTCTGGGACAAGAGTTTTGGGGGTAGAAGGGTGGGTGGCCCATTCTTCTTCCGTCAAAACATGGTTAATCTGACAGTTATGAAAAATGATTTTTGATTTGTTAATTTTATCAAAAATTGGTTTGATGGATACGGAATTGGTTTTCACCATGATTCCTAGATAGAACTTGAGATCTTTGGCTGGATTGTCAGGGATCCAGTGAAAATCTCGTGGGAAGTAATCAATCGCAATTTGATAAGGATCTGTTTTAATTGATTTCTCAATATAAAACAGGTTATCAAACCACGTTTTCTTGTGATAAGGTGCTTTGTTGGCACTGACAAATTTGTTCACCGGCGGGGTCCTGTTACTGCTAATAGATTAGCAAAAGGGTCACAGGGTGTGGCTAGGGTTGAAGCAAATGATGCAGAGGTAACCAATCTGGGAACTTGTCCTAGACTAGTAAATCTATTGGCTATCTCCAGTGGGGAGGAAGCCGTGGTTAAAAGAGTTGTAGGTACCGGAGGTCCTAACAACTTGGATATTGAGGGGGAAGAGGAGGGACTGGGAAGTCCTCCAGGTTTCTTCTTCTTACTCATGGTTTTTCTGCAAGAAATTCACGGGTAAGAAAATCAGGGATGGAGTTATCTGATCCTTTAATATATTCAATGTCAAAATCAAAAACACTTCAAACAGCTTGCCATCGTGTAAAAATTTGTTTTGATGCAATGATTTTAACATCTTTTTCTAAAATTTCCTTTGCGGATTTGCAATCAATCCTCAGAAGGAATTTTTGGTTAAGTAAATCAGACTGAAATTTAGATATGTACAAAACAACAGATAGTATTTCTTTTTTAATAGTACTATAGTTATGTTGTGCATGATTCCAAGTTCCGGAGTGGAAACGAACGATTTGTTCGGAGGAACCTGGTGAAACAACTTGTTTCAAGATGCCGCCATAGCCTGTGTCACTGGCGTCAGTCTGGACAATCTTGAAGCTATTTAAAACAGGAATACCAAGACACGGAAGAGTTTTGACATGTGCCTTGATTTTCTGGATAAGCCTGGTGTGAACATCAGTCCATGGAGCAGGATTAGATTTTAGCCTCGCGAGCAAGGGGCGACACTTTTTTCTCATATCCTGGTAGAAGTCAGAGATGTAATTCAAAGAATCAAGGAATCTTTGAAGTTGGTTCTTTTCAAGAATAACATCAGGGAATTTGTCAGCAAACTCAATAGCTCGCTGAATAGGTTTGATTTTTCCTTCGAAGATATCAAAACCAAGGAATCTGATCTTGGTCTGGAATAATTTCATTTTCGAAGCAGATAAGACAAGTCCATTTCTTTTGATGACTACAAGAAATGTTTCAAGATGTTTCTAGTGTTCATCAATAGATTTGGAGAATACAGGCACATCATCTATGTAGACGATGGTGAATAGGGTGAATGACGAAAAGATGTCATTCATGATATTTTGGAATTCACTAGGAGCGTTCTTCAGCCCAAATGGCATGACGTTCCACTCGTAGTGTCCCAGATGGGTGGTGAATCCAGTCTTGTAATGGTCTGACTTCCTAATTTGGATCTGCCAAAATCCAGACTTAAGGTCAAACTTAGAAAACACGACTGCACCTTCTAATCTTTGAATCAAGTCTTGTTTATTGGGGATAGGGTACCTAATCCATTCTAAGACTTTATTCAAGGGTTTGTAGTTTATGACCAGACGGGGAGTCCCTCGCTCAATCTCAGCCTTTTTCTGGACATAAAATGCTGCACACGACCAAGGTGACTTACTATGCCTAATGATATTTTTAGCAAGAAGATCCTTAATCTCAGTTTTGCAAAACTCAAGGGTTTCCTTATTCATTTGAATAGGTCTTGCCTTGGTGGGTATTTTGGATTCTGAAAATCCTTTGATGTAAGGCAAAGAAACTTCATGTTTCTTCCTATGCCAGAATGCAGTAGGAAGGTTTGAACAAACAGAAGAAATCAAAACCTTTTGAAAATCTGCAATCTTTGCTTGGAGCAAAGGATCCTTTAGATTTTCTGATACACGTTTAAATTTAATTTCTTGTTTTAGAAAATCAAGATGTTTTCTTTTAGCAGAAAACAACGACAAAGATTTTCTATAACAATCACGTTCATATTTAGAAGCAAATTTAAATTTAATTTTCTGTCCAAAGGGGTCAATGGTGATCCCATCATGTTCAGAAAGAAAAGGATAGATCATGTTAAGGAAATGCATCCCCAATATTACATCATGGGAGATATCTTTCACCAAAACAGATGGAATTTTAAAACAAACATTGTCCTGGCAGACATGAGCATTATTTAGCTCATAACGAATCTTCATCTTAGATCCGTTTGCCGAGAATAAATTCTTTTCGAACTTTTCAAACTACTGGGTAGGAACCAATCCTTCACGGATGCAGTTCAAGTCAGCACTTGAGTCAATTAAGGCAATAGCAGAGAATTTGTAATCATGAGCAACAATAATCTCTACCAAACAAAACCATTTCTGGGGAACAGAATGGCGGAGCAAACAAATATCCTTATTAGGTTCAGATGATTCAGCATGGTCTGAGTCATTTGATTCATCGCCTGAAGGATTTTGATCAAATTCATTTTGAATTTTTAATTTAAGTAAATCTTGTTTAAAAGATGCATTCTCAGATCTAAGGGTTTTAACCTCTTCTCTGAGTTCTGAAATCTCCTTTTTAACAAGAGAAACTTTATTTTGTAAATCTTTTATAGAAATTTCTTTGGGTTTTTGTTTTTGAAATCGTCCCAAAGTTTCTTCAAAAGAAATTTTCCCTGAAGACGTAGATTCTTTCCGAGTCATGTTCTTCTTAAGCTGTTTGAGATATTTCTCTTTCAGCTCAGGGTTTTCAATTTGTGCAATAAGAGATAAGAGCATGTTTTCATGTTCTTCCTCTTTTGTTAAAATTCTTTTCCTATCGGGTTCCTGATCTAAAACATGAATTGTTTTCTTCTCAGGTTTGCAACAGGAATCATTACATCCAAACTTAATATTTGGTGAGTTGGAATGATCAGAGTCTGAACGATAACTTGAATCGTCAGAACTTAGTTCATCCTTATCCGAAGATGTAGGAGATCCATTTTCGAGGAGTCGAAACAGATCTTCTTGATCAGCGGCATTTATATGCAACTCATTAAGTTTTTTCTTGATCTTGGGCTTTTTGGGGCATTTATCTGCAAAGTGTCCCTTCTTGCCACAAGTAAAACATGTTCCTTTGGAGGGGGTTTTAGAAAACCATTTTTGAAAAGGTTTCTTTTTTGAAACCGATTTTGAAACAGGTTTTTGATAAAATTCATCGCGGGGTATTCTCCTGTGACTCCCACGAGGTTTAGAAAACTTTTTAATGGTTTTCTTATGTTGCCTAGATGGAGCAATAGGAGGAAGGCCAAATTGTTCGCAAAAGTTTCCCATTTCATATTTGGCTTTCTTTCTATCATTCATCTGCTGGGCAATCATTCTTTGATCATTACACATACTAATACCAAGTTTCTGAATTAAGCTTATGATGTCACCATAAGTATAATCATTATAATTCAGTAAACCCGAGGCATCAGTAAGTGAATCCTTAACCTTAATGGCGAACAAACGAGGCAATCCATCGATGAATTTTTCTTTCCAATAAGGCCTATTAGAGTCATCCCGAAGCATAACTCTGGACATAAAGACATCTTTATACCATCGGTAATCAGACATCTTATTGCATCTCAGATTGTTTAAGTAATCAGAGATACGGTTGGTTATGTTGGATGGTGTTCCAACAAAATGTTTAATAAGGGTATAAATCAGGGTGTTGACAGCATCAGGTTCTCCTTGCCCTATGCGTTCATCAAACACAGGTAATCCTTCTTCAGTCTTTTTGACTGCAGAATGGATTTCACCTCTTGCTGCGTCAGTGAGATGTTTATCTCACCAAGAGCGAAGCATGCCTGAAAATCCATTGGTCAGGATATCAACAATATTAGGCTGGCTAAGATTGTTGTTGACATAAGCATTAGCAACCATAGACATACGTTGGACAGTATTGAGGATTTCCTGCTCAGATAATCCATCAATATTCCATTCATACATTTGGTCAGCAGATACAGAGAATTGAGATTGAAAACCTCTTTCCTCGAATTGCAAGTCAGGGGGTGTGGGTCTTGAGTACTAGTTTTTCGTAAGACCAATGGGAGTAGGTCCTTTCGAATAAAGTCTGGCAACAGTAGATCTTTCCAGAGAAAGATCTTGAAAACCATTTTGAATTAAATCTATTTTCTGTACTAAGGAATTGTCAGACAAAGTGTCATCAGAAAAACCATCTTCATCCAAAGTTTTCACAGAAAATGAATCATTAAAATTAACTCCTTTGCTGTCTTTGTTTAAAACACTGACAGAGGGTTTTTCTTGCTTAACTTCAACAAGCATTCGATCAATCTTATCGAGAGTACTATCGACCGGTGTAAAAGCAATTTTTGGTCTCCTCTCAGGTAAGATAACCAAAGGTTTTTCAATCTATTTGGCAGGTTTTTGAAAAATAGGTGTTTCAACCATATTCTCTATATGGTCTAGTTGTTGACCCATTGTGTGGAGAGATTGGCTGACAAAATTGTTTTGTTCAATAATTGTTTTAGTTTCGAGTAAAACATTTTCACCTAGTTTTGAAATCTTAAAATGAGAAGCTTTTACTTCTACTCCTTGATGAGAAATCAGGATAGTTTCTAAAGGAGGGTGGCTGGCTTTAACAACAGTCCTGCCTTCTTCTTTAGTAAAACTAGATTTTAAAACATTTAAAGCTTTCTTTGAATCATCCTTCTTTGAAGCATAATGATTCTCAAGAAAAATCAAAGAATAAGATATGTTTGTTAATAGAAACCATCTTATTCATCCATTTTCTTCGAATCTTCTGTTTCTCAGAAGTTGAGTAAATCTCGCAATAAAATTTTCTCTTATCACGAATTTCAGTAAATTTAACCTCAGCAAGCAAAGAAATCATATCAACAGAATCAAGAGTTAGTATTTCATCATCAGGATAAGATGCTCTACTCATCATCATTAATTGAGGATGAATGGGAGCAACCGGATGAGTGGGAGCAACCATATCGGAAGCGGTAGGAGATAACGAATCGTTGTCTTCCTTCTGGGCTTCTTCCTGTACGGATTTTATCCCCTGCAGTATACATGGCAGATGTAACCTGGGACTGAGTTGAAATTCCTTTCAACTTTAGATCCTTAAGATTTGGGATTATAGGAGTGTCATCTGGCTGAAACTCCTTGATAATGACCAGACGAGAAGATCGTTGCTCTTCCAAGTATCTGTTGAGATTAGCATCTCTAAGACATTGGTCCGAACTGACAGAAGATCTAGATCCAGCAAAAGAATTTCTTCTTTCATTAGAACTAGATGGTTCAAAGGATATCTTTACAGTACCATCCAGATACTGCTTGATATAACTCAGGTTTTGCTTAGGTCGAATTTTCACTGGTGGAAGCTCTTCCTTAAGAACCCATTCTTGTGGAAGTTGTATGTCCTTCCAGTAGAGTCTTTTATGTGTTCTGATGTTAGCGTTTTCCGTAGAGCTACACATCAGTAAGGTCTCATTTTTTGGAGACTTGATCTTAGCCTTTCTCTCAAGGCTAGAACTCAAGACTCTGTAGTATATACGATAAACTAAAGACATGGGTCTACTGCCTTCCTGCATATTAAAACCAGAGGTTAGAACATTCAAGCTTAGTACAGACAAGACATGTTTATCATATAAATCAACAGTTAAGTCAGGATAGCAATCAAAATGAACAGGACCATCCATAAGAGAAGTTTGGACTACTCCTTTTTTTTTTTTGATAAATAAGTTTGGACTACTCCTAAGGCTCTGTCTTCAAAATTTTTGAATCTACCATCCCGCAAACATAAAAGTACAGAAGCATTGATACCTTTTCTGATCAAAGGTTTCACTGCTACTTGTACTGATGCAATATGCATGAATTTAAAACCTTTTTCTTTAAAAGATTTTATCAATTCTTTTTTAAATAGTACGCATTGTTCTTGCGTACTAGATACTGGAAAAGTCTGTTCCACGGTTTTCACCTGGGACATACTCTTCAATTTAAAATTAAACCAAAGTTGGTGATATAAGGAGTTAACCTTGATCTTTGGCATGTGCCATTGATCTATATCATCAATCTCAATCTCATTTTCTGAGATTTCACAATCTTCTTCGTTAATAATATCAGGAGGCAAAGCCGACCTGGAACTAACTAATGAACTAGATCTAAACATCTTGTTCATCTTGGTCACACCTGAAACAAAACTCAAGGTCCTCCCTAGACCTAGGTCAGTTTATACCATTTTAGCAGCAATCCCCGCACATACCAGAGGGCCACAACATTAACCCAACCTCACTCCACATACCTAAAACGCCTATCCCTCGGTTAAACACGGCAATCTAGGAGCCCTTCTGGACGCTAATGTATTCGGCTGCGGTGGCAGACGCGAACTAAACCTAGTACGTCGACCTAGAAAAAGAGAGACAGAGTATCTCCAGATATAATCAAGAAAAGTAAGATAAAGAGATATGAATTCAGCAGTTAATATCCAGAACCAAAGATGTCTCTGATACCAGAAACAACGGAATCAAGTGAAGATTAGAGAAATAAGAGACAGAGAAGATATGAACAAGGCAAGATCAAAGGTAAACATGAACAGTATATGTGGAGGATCGGCCTACCAATGTATGAAATGTTCAATGTAAAATCAGAGTTATGAAGCAAAACTTTCAATCATATATTTACTGAAAGTAAGCGTCAAATAGAGTCCTAGAAAAAAGGGTATATATATATATATTGTAAGACCATCAATCTATTATCTAGATTCTAATATGGTAGTATGTAACTAGAAAAAAGATTGAGTAATTGTATATATATAACAATTGTTAATGGTTATAAATTACACATAACTCAATACTAGTAAATTAGTAATTATTAATGATCATTATCCATTATCAATTATCAATTACTCGATACTAACAACTACATTTTGTTTGGTTGTTGGAGTGTACTGAGATCAACTCAGTTCAGTCTAAATTTAAACTGAGTTTAACATCCAAACACACAATTCTCAAACCACCAAACTCACCTCAATCAAAACCCTTCTTACACGTAGAAATTACAACATTTTTCAATTCAACACCTATTTACACGCAGAATCACAATCTTTTTCAATTTTTCATAAGCAAATCTAAATCCATCTTAACATCTAAACATATCTAAACTCATTTTAGGTGGGTCTCACAAAAATAATTTCAATAATTTCAATTCACTATTATTCATAAAGAGCTCAACTCATCTCAGTTCAGCTCAATATCCAAACACAACCTTAGTGTTTAAAAGAATTCTAATGTTTTTTTAAAATGAAAAAATTAGGTTTAAACAAAGATTAAATATGGAGCCCAATGTAGCTTTAAAAATGTGCGCTAAAAATTTGTAGCTTAAAAAAAAAAAATTCAAATCTAACTCCGCACCAACTTTAATCCATTCCATAAAATTTGAAGTTGGAGATGGATTTTCATGATACCAAATTTGACAAAGTCCATACTCAATCCTAGATAGTGGCCTACCTTTTCGGGAGGGTGCTTTATTTGTTTCTTTTTTACATAAAATTGTTATTTAGTTTCATTTTACAACTTTTCAAAAGCCTAGCAAAATTTAAATTTTATTAAAGCGAAAATATAAAATATGAATTTGTATAGGCCAATAAAATTCAGAACTCTGAGAAACAAAAATATGAAATCAACCCACACCTAAGTTACATAAATCCAACTGTATTATGCAATGATCATAATAAAACAACTCAACAGGATCAAAATTCATTTGAAAATTTTAAGAGACGTAAATAAGGAAGACTATTTCATATTATAAACTAGATTAATTGTTTCTTTGCGTGCATACATTATAAAAATATAAATAGAAGGTGACTTTTACTTTTGATAGGGCCAGACTTAATTGTTTCCCAATTATATATAATTAACTATTTATATTAAATAGTTTTATCTTATAATTTAATAATCACGAAGGCCAAGACTCCTGCGGGTCCCCTTGGTTGTTAAATCTCTATTTTTACTGTAATTTAACATTTATCTCAAAAATTTAAACCGATTTAGATAAATTATTATATTTATTATGGACGGGCTACATGCATCGGGGATAACGATCAAAAAGATTAACAAACAGTATTATATTTTTTTTTTCTTTTTCTATGTTTTGAAAAGCATTTTTGTATGTAATTTTTTTAAAAAAAATACTAAAAAATAAAACGACAGAAATGTTTTAAAAGAAAATAACTGATGAGTATATTTTTGTCGATACACTTATCGGTATACTTATCATTTTCCATTTACTATATATCTCAACATTGGTCTCATGTCGGGCGGTAATTGATTAAGGCCTAACAAAAGAAGAAGAAGAGCAGAGAAGAGAAAGAGAGAATAGCATGGAGATTCTGGGTACCTAGTAGACATGGATGAGGGAGGACTACATCCATCCATCACCTAACAGGAATGGGACTCTGTTTCAAAACAGAGGTATACTAGAAACAAGAAAAGCGCTTGACCAATTATGGAAGCTTAGGGTGCAAGAAAGGAAAAACAGAAGGGCCGAAGAGATGAAGATGGAGGATCGACGGACGGAACTACGTGTTGAAGCCCCCAAAATTTAATAAATTCATAAAAATTAATTAAAATTTTGAGGTTTTCCTTTTAGGAGGAAAATACTGTAGGAACTCATTTTTTCTGCTAAAAAATATAATTTTTTAATGGTTTGACTCCCCATATTGAACTTCCTGATTCCGCCACTGGATGCATATACAGACGTATAGAGGAGGAGCAGAAGCAGCAGGTCGATGAGCTGACACCATGTGAAGAAAAAGATCAGCAGTCGGAGAACA
Organism: Carya cathayensis; assembly: GCA_011037825.1. Lineage (NCBI taxonomy): Eukaryota > Viridiplantae > Streptophyta > Magnoliopsida > Fagales > Juglandaceae > Carya > Carya cathayensis. The sequence continues at coordinate 762,630 of QGSO01000475.1, forward strand.
GGAATCACGCTTGAGTTCAAGTTCGATCGAGTGCTTTGGTCTTCGCTTAAATACAGATATGAGATCACTTCATAGGGAAAGAAACTATACCAGTTGTCTTGGGGATCGAGAATCCTTTCTAATTTAGAATAGAAATGACGGTAATCTAAGAGTTTTACATTCAACCCACCAAAATAAGAAACTATACAACGACCAAACCAAAATCATATGGAAATCTGACCTGATTCAGGGAAATATCTCTGGCTCCTGGGCTTTGGTGTGAGAAAGAAATGAACGAAGAGTAAAATGTAGAAAGAGAAATGAATTCAATATTTACACATGTATAATTAGTGTTTTACAAATATAGAGGAAGTACTATAGTAAATTATATATTAAAAATACAATACATAATCAATTAGATAATTATTTTGAACTATTTTCTTTAAATTTTATAAAAATATAAATTTTACATAACTCATTGGATGCTCTAAAGGGGGGAATGTTGGTCAAAACTATAAAGCGTTCGCCGAAAGTTTGCGGGACCCAAGAATAGTAATAAACAGCTGATTGCCGACTTCTCTCACCTTCTTCCCGAGTCACCCATCGTTTCCTTAATCATTGAGATAAAGAGAAGTGCTAGCTGTACAACAGCCTCGCGCGCACACACACCAAGTTAGTGCTTCCCAACGTAGCTTTTTTTAAAAGTAAAACATGAACCCATCGTTTTTAAAGCAAACCCACCGTCTGAAAATGTCCTATTTAACACAAATTCACCATTTTTTCTTTCAAGATCGAACAAACCCACCGCTTGAAAACATCCTCTTTAACACATTCACCTTCTTCCTTTTTTTGTTTTTTTTTTATTAGGATTGAACAATTTCTCCATCTCTCTAATATTAACGGCCATAAATCTTTCATTTTATTTACGTGGGAGAGAGTAGAACCATTAAGGAGAATTACTTCTCGAAAATTTATAAGAGATTGTTGGGACTTCATCTTTAAAATTATAAAAGTTTATCTCCAAATCAAGGAAAGAATCGCATCTAAACATTGTACCTGGAGATTATTTTTAATGGGAAGGTTTTTTTTTTTTTTTTTGGAGAAGAACCCATTTGGTGGCGTTTATCTCCATTTTTCTAGTTTTGAAGAGAGCAAAACAAACTATAAAATTATTTTTATATCATTGAGAGTTTGCAGATGAGAGAGAGACAGAGAGACAGAGAGAGCTAGCTGTTGTATTTGTAAAACAAGAGAATAAACATAGGGGGAGAGGGATCAGGGAAGACAAATGGGGAAGGGAGGGAAGTGGATTAGACAAAACTAAACCATTTTCAATTAAACCAGTTTGCCACATCATCTGGTGTGTGGAGTTAGAGAGTAGACCGTCTTTGGGGTAGACTTTCTCTAAGATAAGAGAATATTTAAAAATGATGAATGCAATCGAGAGGGGTAAACGAAGCATAGTTGAGTCTTATGTGCTTAATAAAAAGGTGCGTTTCATTCGATTTGGATATGCAACCTGCAATTATGAAACCATGCTCACAACTCCACTTCGCCCCTTTTGTCTCCCCTCATCTTCTCTATCTATCCTAACCTTCTATCTCTTCTGATCTTTTCTATCAACCCTAACCCTAACCATTTGAACCCAACAAAGACTTGCTAAAACTATGTGACCAAAAATGAGAAACCAAAGAAAAACCGATGACCTTTTGTGAAATCATTTTCGCACAAAAATATATATTTTTTTTTGTACATAAAATATATGTCTTTTTCTTGGACGATGAAGAAAGACAAATGAATAGGTGAAAATAATTTTTGTAGGAAAATATGAATTCTATTACACCACCATTCTCCTACCACCACCACCTCCACCACCATACTATCATCGTTTACATAAGGGTTCCCATATGCAGTAATAAACATTATCTTCATCCAATCTTCACTCCTAAAGCATCTCTTTCACTCTCCACCCATACTGATAATGGACACGCTAATTTTCTAGCCAGCAACTCTACTCCACGCCTCTCTTTACTCCCTTGTTGATCTATGTTCAGTGACAGCTTAGCCCTTCAGCAACGTCAATGACAAGCTCACTCATCCAATCATCCACGGTGAAGAGAAGATCCAAAGCCAAGCCACGAAGACACCCACGAATGAAGATGAAGGACCTCTGGAAGCTCACTCTTCCTCTTTTTCAGCCAGTGGAAGCACAACACCCACGATTATGAAGACAAAGACCAAATCCTAGTTCTAGCTTACCGTTGTGTTTATTTCCTCTATTCTATTTGGAATATGTTTTGTTTCTTCTTTTGTTGTTTTTGTTTTTTTCTTAAACTCGACTGATGTGGAAGTGCCTGTTCCCCCTCGATTACCCACCCCCGACTGTACCTAGAATTGAGGGGGTGGGTAATCAAGGGGGAACTCACACTTCCACATTAACTGAGTTTAAGGAAAAAAAAACAATGAAAAAAGAAACAAAATAGATTCAAAATAGAATAGAGGAAATAAACGCAACGATGAGCTAGAACTTGGATTTGGTCTCTGTCTTCATAATCGTGGGTGTTTTACTTCCACTGGCTGAAAAGAGGAAGAGTTAGCTTCCAGAGGTCTCTCGTCTTCGTTTGTGGGTGTCTTCATGGCTTGGATTTGGAGCTTCTCTTCATCGTGGATGAGTGGGTGAGTGAGCTTGTCATTGCCACTGAAGGGCTGAGCTACCATTGTCCATAGATCAGCAAGTTGAGCTTCTCTTAGAGTAAAGAGAGACGTGGAGCAGAGTCGCTAGCTGGAAAAGCAACGTGTCCTTTACGGTATAGGTGGAGAGTGAAAGAGATGTTTTGGGAGTAAAGATTGGACGAAGATAATATTTATTACTTGATACGGGAACCCTTTTGTAAATGATGATAGTATGGTGGTGGAGGTGGTAGTGCTCGGAGAATGGTGGTGCAACAAAAGTCATATCGTTCGATAAAAATTATTTTCACTGATTCATTTGTCTTTCTTCATCATCCAAGAAAAAAACATATAATTTATGTACAAAAACAAATTATTTTTGTGCAAAAATGATTTCGCAAAAGGTCATTGGTTTTCCCTTGGTTTCTCATTTTTGGTTACACAGTCTCAGCAAGTCTTCATGGGGTTCGAAGGGTTAGAGTTGATGGAGAAGATTAGAGCAGACAGAAGGTTAGGGTAGATGGAGAAGAGATTAGAGTAGACGGAAGGTTAGGGTAGATGGAGAAGATAAGGGGAGATGAAAGGGACGAAATGTTTGGGCAAAGTGGAGTTGTGAGCATTGGTTTCGTAATCACGGGTTACATATCCAAATAAACTAAAAAGCATCATTTCATTAAGACACGTAGGACCCAACTATGCGGCGTTTACCCCTCACGATTGCATTTATTATTTTTCAAATAAATTACACTAAAGAATTAAAATTAAAAAAAATGATAATATGATTATCAAATATGTTTATTAAATATATCTATTTATATTTTTTATATTTTTTATTTTTTCTTAAGGAAGTAATTATTATTTATTTTTTCTTACCATATTCTCTCAATTGTATACGGCTTAAGAGCATTGTTATTGGATTATGCATATGTAAGGACATTTTTTATGAATGTAAGATGAATTTAGATTTTGACTATTCCATTTATATTAGTCTCCACATTGGAATATCTATTTTTTTCATTATATAACAATAAAATAATATAAGATAAATTTGAGTTTGACTATTCACATCAAATCTCTACATTGGATATCAATTTATTTATTATATAGTAATAACTAATTAATAATTTTAAAAATATTTAATTTTTTTAATTATAAATTTATTTTATTTTATCATATTTTATTATTCTACTTATTATATTTTATTAGTAATATTTATTTTACTATTTTATCATATTTTTCCAGATTTTATTCTACAATCAAGAGAAAGGGAGATTTACAAAAATAATAAAATAAAAATTTGCTTCTATCAAATTTGTTTTTTCCTTTACATACACTGTAGCTCAAAGTTAAAATATTTGACTATAGATAATTCATTGTAGTGACTTTTATCTATAATAGTTGAAAAAATAGTTTTATTTTTAAATATGTAATATCCAATAAGGATGCTCTAAGTTATTCACTGTTGAACCTAAGGTTTCAAGTTTTGTGTAATAATATATTTACACATGGATTTTGATGATAACAAATGAATTCAAAGAATGAAGGAGTCTTAAGCTCAAGTTGTCCACACAATGGAGTCAAGCACATCAAGGAACCAAGCATGAGCAAGAAGGGAACAAGTTCACATTAAAATCATAGAGTAATGTTGTAAATCTCTTCAAAATTCGAAATTAGGATTAAGGCTCAAAAATTAATATTTTATCATAAAGCATTAAAATACATTTTCCACATGTGCATGATTTTTTTGAAAATTAAATTTGAAAATTTTGAAAGATAATTGATTGTCATCTTTCACATGTGCATGCCATGATTAAAGGGTTGAACTTTGAAAATATTAAAGATGATTGATTGTCATCTTTCACATGTGCATGTTTTATTTGAATATTTTCAAAAGTGATTGATGCTTTTCTTGACTTATGCAAAAGGAAGATGTCTTTGTTTGAAAATTTTGAAAAGTAAAGTGTGCTCCTTTTGTCATATGCAAAAAGTAAAAGATTAGGTTTGAAATTTTTGAAAAGCAAAGTGTGCTCCTTTTGTCATATGCAAAAAGTAAAAAGATTAGGTTTGAAATTTTTGAAAAATGAATGATGATGTTTTTGACATGTGAATCTTTTTAAATTTGAATATGAAGTCTCATATGCCTATAAATAGATCATTTGAGAGCTTCACATTCACAACACCAAGAGCATACAACTCTCATTCAAAGCTTTCATTCTCTCTTCTTTAAACATTGAGCCTTAACTCTTATTCATTTTGAGAGATATAGTTTGTGCTTGTATTGTTCTTATTTCACTCATTGAGGAGTGTTTTCTGATATCCTACCCACTATCAATCTTGTATCAGTAAAAAGGGTGTGTACAACCCTTGTGCGTGTAGAAAGTGTTCTACACAGGGAATCGTTNTTACTCACTGAACAAGCTATCTTTACTAAACAACTATAAAAATTTGCAGTACAAACTCCAAGCATTCTTCAAAAAAATAAGCCCCAGCCATCAAACTATTTTGCAACAAACGAAACATATATATACTGAAAGCAGAAAGCAGCAATATATTGTTCACAAAGATGTGAGAAAATTTTTTTTTCCCATCAAACAGAGCATATTGAAAGCAGAGGAGATAAAATATACTGAAGGCAGATGGGTTTCTTTCTCCCGTGCCCTAAGCAATAATACCCATCTCAGAAAATACAAAGTCCCATCTCGATGTACACATCAATAACATAGCAATGTATTCACTGGAAAATGAAAAAAATTAGTGACTCCAAGCTGAGCAAACCGTTGCCGAAACAAAGCAGCCCCGCGTTGTTGCTGGGTCCGTTCATTCAACTCGCGGCACTGTGTAGCGCTCGGCCGACGAAGGACAGTTCGGAGCTGCCGTTCAACATGGAGGAGAGGCCGTCGCGATGGTGGCCCTGGGAAGAGGAACCCCAACGCAGGTTCCTGATGCCGTCCGATGTTCATTTTCGCGGGATACAAACGGAGCAGACAGCTTCGTTAGCGAGCGGTGAGTGCGGCTCCTCTGGGCAAACGGAGCAGTGCCGCTCGGTGGCGCTGACGAGATGGACGCCGTCGCTGGGAGGCTCTGGGAAGAGGAAGTGCACGACGGTCGCTGCTGATGGAGGAGGGTTTTCGCGGGATGATTTCGAACGGGGAAAAGTGAGAAACCGAAATTTCAAATGTCTTCAAAACGTGCGTTTTGCGTTTTGGTTAGGGAAAAAAAAAAAAAAAAACAAAAATCTGGAGAGCTGCCACGTAGTGAGTGCAATATGTGCATCACTACAGTGGCTTCTCCGTAGAAGTACTCTTTTTTAAAAGTAAAACATGAACCCATCGTTTTTAAAGCAAACCCACCGTCTGAAAATGTCCTATTTAACACAAATTCACCATTTTTTCTTTCAAGATCGAACAAACCCACCGCTTGAAAACATCCTCTTTAACACATTCACCTTCTTCCTTTTTTTGTTTTTTTTTTATTAGGATTGAACAATTTCTCCATCTCTCTAATATTAACGGCCATAAATCTTTCATTTTATTTACGTGGGAGAGAGTAGAACCATTAAGGAGAATTACTTCTCAAAAATTTATAAGAGATTGTTGGGACTTCATCTTTAAAATTGTAAAAGTTTATCTCCAAATCAAGGAAAGAATCGCATCTTAACATTGTACCTGGAGATTATTTTTAATGGGAAGGTTTTTTTTTTTTTTTTTTTTGGAGAAGAACCCATTTGGTGGCGTTTATCTCCATTTTTCTTGTTTTGAAGAGAGCAAAACAAACTATAAAATTATTTTTATATCATTGAGAGTCTGCAGATGAGAGAGAGAGAGAGAGAGAGACAGAGAGAGCTAGCTGTTGTATTTGTAAAACAAGAGAATAAACATAGGGGGAGAGGGATCAGGGAAGACAAATGGGGAAGGGAGGGAAGTGGATTAGACAAAACTAAACCATTTTCAATTAAACCAGTTTGCCACATCATCTGGTGTGTGGAGTTAGAGAGTAGACTGTCTTTGGGGTAGACTTTCTCTAAGATAAGAGAATATTTAAAAATGATGAATGCAATCGAGAGGGGTAAACGAAGCATAGTTGAGTTGTGACGCCCCCAAATTCCGCTTGGGATTGAACGGACATTTGAAGCGTTGAGACATGCAACACAAGGTTACCTGCCCCCGTTCATGACATATAAGATGCAATGTTCCTAACATGCATCTAGCATTATGCAATATTCGCAGCGGATAATTTTTTTTTTTCTTTAGCAATACTATGCACCAAACTAAAAATATCCCAAATACTTGAAACATATTTCATACATAAAGGCATACTAAAAAGCCGTGATCACCACACTAGTCTAAAATGGTTGTGATCAAAAGAATACTTGAGATACAACTCCAAAAGTGTAAGTATTAACCTAAGTTAAATACTATACCATCATCAACATCGCACCGTGG
>QGSO01000475.1:773976-817311 GCA_011037825.1 Carya cathayensis
ATTGATTGTCATCTTTCACATGTGCATGTTTTATTTGAATAATTTCAAAAGTGATTGATGCTTTTCTTGACTTATGCAAAAAGAAGATGTCTTTGTTTGAAAATTTTGAAAAGTAAAGTGTGCTCCTTTTGTCATATGCAAAAAGTAAAAGATTAGGTTTGAAATTTTTGAAAAGCAAAATGTGCTCCTTTTGTCATATGCAAAAAGTAAAAAGATTAGGTTTGAAATTTTTGAAAAATGAATGATGATGTTTTTGACATGTGAATCTTTTTAAATTTGAATATGAAGTCTCATATGCCTATAAATAGATCATTTGAGAGCTTCACATTCACAACACCAAGAGCATACAACTCTCATTCAAAGCTTTTATTCTCTCTTCTTTAAACATTGAGCCTTAACTCTTATTCATTTTGAGAGATATAGTTTGTGCTTGTATTATTCTTATTTCACTCATTGAGGAGTGTTTTCTGATATCCTACCCACTATCAAATCTTGTATCAGTAAAAGGGTGTGTACAACCCTTGTGCGTGCAGAAAGTGTTCTACACAGGGAATCGTTGAATCACCACGTGTAAGGTGATTGCAAGTGTAGAGGGTGTTCTACACGGATCCTTTGTAGCGGTGTTGTTCAAAGGTGTAATAGGTTTCTATCTCCACCTGAAGGAGATTGAATAGTGAATTTGGGGATCCTCAAGGGGTAGCTTGAGGCGAGGACGTAGGCAGTGGGGCGGAACCTCGTTAACATACTGAGTTTGCTTCTCTTTTACCCTTACTCTTTATATTTATTGCTATTTCATATTTTGTTTATATTTTATATTATATATTTGATTTATAATTGTTATTTTTTTTAAATACAACTCAATTCACCCCCCCTCTTGTGTTAGTCATCTGCACTCATCTTCAAAGTTGACGGAAGGTAAACTCTGAGAAGTTCGCGTTTAGCCCACCATGTCTTCAAACCCAACGGCATTGGTCCTCAAGTTCGCGTTTTTACAATTTTTTTGAAATGTTCATGGCTTTATATGAGCTTACATACAGTTAGTTGGGATTTTAGACGTAAGGTTGCCAAATTGTTGAAATTATTGAAACAAGTGGTGCTTTAACAGGTTTTTTTCCCAAATGTTTGCCAAATTGTTGAAATTTTTTCCCCACTCGATTCCCCTTGATTTTTCTGAGAAGAAAATGATGAGTGCAGAGATGGGGGGAGGGAGGGAGATTTCAGAAGAAAAGAGGGGGAATCGGCATGCATGCGAGTTTATGGAAGCTTTTCCTAGAGTGCCTACATGTCGTCCATCTATTGGCTGGTGTAAAATTGGGTTTGATACCCATCCGATTGGAAGCTTTTCCCTTATTTCTGAAGTTCTTTGGGCTAGATGTCGGTAAGTATGCGAACATATCAGAATTAAGAGAAAACTTCTTAATTTCTTGAAATATAGCCCTTTCACTATTTAAAACCAAAGCATAGGAGGCACAGATAATTACAGAATCATTTTGGTTTGTAAATTGTTGGCAGATAGATCAGGATTCTTGTAAATAGGTGAAGAAGTAAAGACCAGAGATAAAGTACCTTTCCATCAGCTATTATCAGTAACACATGATACTCGCCACCACTTTTCTCAATGACAGTGATGGCCATTTCAATGACGGGTAAATGCTGTTGGCCTTGTCCAAGAAAGGAATACAAAGTATCATAAGCAAAGGAAGAAGAACAGAGAAAAGAATAACAGAGATTCAAACCTGCAAGCTGTACATAATGTACCAATTCTCTATATCGTCCCAATACTTCTTTATATCCATTACATAACCTCTCATCTGAATAGAAACTGAAAACTTCTCGGTAATGTGCTGTTGCTTTCAATGGAATTGCATATAACCTTAGCTATCTACAGGACAAATTTCAGACAACAAATGAAAAAGAAAGAAAGAAAGAATGTGACACCGATACAAAAGAAATACCACCCCCAAATCCAAAACAGCGAATCAAGTTGTTCCCATTAGAGGAAGCTAATGCTTTTCCAATAATAGACATCACCTGTTCATAGGGATTTTGTTCATCTCCAATATGATGCAAACTTCTCCGGTAGAATGACTCAGTGCCTAATACAAAAGCAAGCATTTTGCACTCAACTTTGAAAGAAAGTATATACGCACCAATATGAGACCATACCTGTCCACTCATTGCTCTTTGCGAAGTCAATACCAACAATAAGATTGGAAGACTCCAGGCCAGCATGTGCTAATGCTCTAAGAACCTGAAGTCAGTAGAATATCTCAGAATGTCATAGGATTACAGTAATTAAGATCAACATTACATCACACCCAGTTATCTGAAAATCCATGTTTTCTTCAAAGATAGAGATACCAAGATCAGCTACAAATAGACAATTGTAACATGCCAGTTACATTTCCAATTAGAGCATACACCAGGACTTGAAAATGAATTGAGACGCAATAAGAACAAAGCAAATGCCTTTTTCTTCCTCTCAAGTGAACTAAGGTGCTTAACAAGGCTTTTCATACATACAAAGAAACAGATGCATGTTTGTGCGCGTTTATAACATAACAAATAGGAAAAGTGAATTTATACAATATATTATCCCATGTTCCCGCCTATGGTTGATCATGACCAGAACATTTCAAACACCACCACAGCTCCTCCAGAGGATCACTCATAATGCAAACCAGATTTTTAGCACTCATCTAACAATAGAATATAGAGTCTAATGCCTCACAAGGGCACTATGTAACACCCCGTTCCCGTATAATAGAGATGTTACTAACATACATGACAAAATGCCCGGTAAAGACTCATTATTCTGAAATACCTCATTTATTAAAAAAAAAAAGAACTTAATTGAAAGGACATAAATAGTCTTGAAACTTGAAACTGGAATAAAGCAAAACATGAGCTAGTCTTAAACAAGACTAATTATTGAAGTGACATGAAAGAAAACTTAATCCTTGTGTAAATGACACTTATTCATCTCTAAGTCTTTATACTAAAACTACTCCTGGCCATCCAGCTCTACATCATTATAGTCACCATCTGTGGCAATCAACATAGAAGAAAACAAAAGGACAAATAACAAAAATGAGTCGAATACTCAACAAATAGCACATCATACCGTAAATATTAATGAACAAGACTTAATTTTTGTAAGACTTTTCAACCAAACATATATCAGTCACAAATTCTTATAACATGCTTTACATCATTAATATGGAAGGAAACATACAAAATCATGGCAACATGAAACGTGAATGTATGAGTAACTTGTTTATCTTGAATTTTACTTATTACATGGTGAACCACGCTTGAGTTCATGGTATCACATAACTTGTCATGTAATGAAACACGCTTGAATCCGTGTTTTACTTAACTTGCATAACATGGAGTGAAACACGCTTGAGTCCGTATTTCACTTATGTTGCATAACATAGAGTGAAACACGCTTGAGTCCGTGTTTCACTTAACTTACATGGCATGGAGTAAAACACGCTTGAGTCCGTGTTTTACTTATCTTGTATAACTTGGAGTGAAACACGTTTGGGTCCGTGTTTCACCTACTTGTATAACGTGGACTAAAACACGCTTGGGTCCGTGTTTTACTTAACTTGTTTAACATAAAGTTAAACACGCTTGAGTCTGTATTTCACTTAACTTGTGTAACTTATACATGGTATTTTCTTGTACGTAGTGTAGCATGACATGACATGTCCTAACGTGATTTAAACATTTTATAACATTTCATAGCGTGCATGATCTGAGAACTACATGGACATGGCATACATGATCTGGCTATTTATTACATGGCATGCTTGACTTAAGTTATTGTATGAACAATACATGGCATACATGGTCTAAGTACTACATGAATATAGCACACATGATCTAGCTATTTATCACATGGCATGCTTGACTTAAGTTATTGTATGAACAATATATGGCATACATGATCTGGCTATTTATTACATGGCATGCTTGACTTAAGTTATTGTATGAACAATACATGGCATACATGGTCTAAGTACTACATGAATATAACATACATGATCTAGCTATTTATTACATGGCATGCTTGACTTAAGTTATTGTATGAACAACACATGGCATACATGGTCTAAGTATTACATGAATATAGCATACATGATCTAGCTATTTATTACATGGCATGCTTATCTTAAATTATTATATGATCATATCATGGCTTCCATGTGATTTTAATGACATTCGATCCATCAATCAATAATCAATAATAGCATAACATATATACGCTTACTTTCATATAATCATCGTAATTCATAGAAGTTCGTGAAAGCAATCTAACATTGACTTGGCTCTTAGCGCAACGTAGATAACCATAAAAACCATATCATATTATCATACCCAATTATAATATTTACATCATGCATACATTTATATGAACATACTATTTACCTCTTAGCGTTGTTTCCTGATTTTTAACTTGTAGCGCGTTACCTATACGAGATGCTAATCGTCACTAATATTTCTAGGAAAATATATCATAGCATTCTAAGTACTAAGAATCATGCATAAATTAATTCAACAATTAATCAGCTACACTAAAATTAATATATATAATATTATTTAAAACTCATAAAATATCCCTTGGTTTTATATTTAACAAATATAACACAATAAAATTTACACACTCTGATCTGACCAGGCCATGAAAAAAAGACTAAAAAATAACGGGTTCCAAAATATTCTCTAAAATATAATTAAAGACATACTTTAAATATATTCTAATAAAAGTAAATTGTAAAACTTGGTCTGATTTACAAAATTCAGCCCAGCTCCAACTAAAGAAAATAAACTATTCAAAGTTTAAAATAATTTCAGTACACAAAGAATTAGCCCACTTAGAAATACTATCAGTTTCTAAAAGAAAAGTTGAGCCCAAATACATGGTACGGCCCACTAGGCATTTTGTAAAATAGAAAGGCTCTAGGCCGAATGGGCATAACTAGCTTCAGATGATTGAAGCCCTGTGTGTGAAAAACACATGGGCAGAGACTGAAAATAGAGGCTCCTGAGAGGAGCCTTGTGCGACAGAAAAAAAAAAACAACTCACCGAGGGAAGGGACCAGCTGCGATGAAGACACTGGTGGCTGGGTGTGACCGGCAACATAATGGGTCTTCTCTAGGTAGGGTGATGCAACAAAGTGAGAGAAAGGGAGGAGTTAGAGTGAGATATGCTGAAACCGAAAAGGAGCAAAGAGGGAGGAGAGTGAATGTGGCAGCAGTGGCTTACCGGAGGAAGTGGGTTCGTCGGAGATGAACTGGCCGGCGATTTTTGTGGCTAAAGGTGGTTCTCCGACATTCTGGGGGTGGTCGGCTGAGAGTGCAGGAAAATATGAAGCCTATTTGTGTAAAGAACCAGAGTATCAATGTGGGATTTTTGTTTTTATGGAGGAAGAGTTTCTTATTTACGTGGGTCTTCCAGGAGATTAGATAGGAAGTTGTTTGAGTGTTGGTTCTAATCTAGGACTCCTTTTTTAAAAACATTTGAAACTTATCAGATAACAACAGATGCACCGAGATAAGGAGAACTATTTTAAAAACTCTAATTAATATGGTCTATTATCCCATTTAAAAAAAAAAACAACTGATAAAAAAGATATAGTTGAATGATAAAATGATAAAATAAAATAAATAAATCCTAATTGAATTAATCTAAGGTTCTAATCTAGATTTGTATGTTACACACTATCTCATGTCTTGTCTCAACAGAAAGATACCAACTAATCGCTGAGCAGAGGCATACGAGTCTTATGAGAATGCCAGGTACATTTTGGTATAGATCTTATAATGTCATGTTGTGATAGATAGGAAATAACATCAGTTCGGTAAGATTAACCATTTCCCACTAAACACACTCCTAACTCATTAACATATGCCATGGTAGTAAAGTATTGAGCATTTCACACTTAGCGCACTCCAAACTCATCAAAGTATACCATGGTAATGATGTCTGGACTATAATAATATTAAGTGTCTCAAATATTATTATGGTGTAGATGACATTGAACATCCGTTAACTAAAAAGTGGAAAGGCCAACAAGGTCAAATCTCCAACCACTTCAAAATGCAAGCCACAGTGTTTTTCAGGCAGAGGCCAGCATTGAACGTTGAAGCCGTTTCCAAAAGCAAGCTAAGACATTAAAGACCTAAACGATGCTTAGGCGTTTGGAAATCCATCTCTATTTTATTTAGCCGTACAAGTCTATATACAATAGATAGTTACAGGGATGAGTTGTTTCTATACATCAGTATTCTATATTTGAAACCCAAAAGAATAAAGATAACTAAGTAGTAGCATTACCGTCATCTCCTAGTTTGATCTTGATTCAAAATTTAATCTATTTAATTTCCTTGGTTTCAATAGATTACATATCGTCAATAGGCTTCAACAGAGACTAGTTACATCTTGTCATTCCCCAATTACACCAGTTCATTCACTTAGATACCGAAAATACTGCATTACCTCTTCCAAGCTGTTATGACGGACAACAATGTTTGAATTCTCCACATAACCTCCTTCTTGACTCGGAGGCCCCACTAGCAACATATATTGGAGGTGCAGGGGCAAAATGCTGCCTTGGCTCAAAGTCCTGGCTTGGTGAAACAGTTGTAACGTGCTGTGAACAACAGGCCCCACCCATCAGCTCTATCCTGCAGATAACATAGAGCATTTGAAGCAAATTTAGAATTCTTTTTGGCCAAACTCGACGCCCATTAATACCACTTGATTAAAAGAAGGGAAAAAAAACCTAAGTGTAGGTTTACTCATTTGGGGAACAAATAGGGTTAAATAAAAAATGTTCCTAGTATCAAACTATGTCAAAATTATGTCATGAACTTTTCTGAAGAGGAAGACCAATTCAATTAGCATTATGTAAGATCCAAAAAGAAATTAGATCGTAGAGTACCCCTTCTAACATAGAGAGCTGAAACTGAAGGCAATTCTTATTCCCTAAAATAAGAAATGTACTCCGTGATGCTAACCCAATAATACGCAGTTTTATATGTCTTCTGTTCTTTGATCTCAATCCCAAACCATAATCTACAACCCCAAAGTACACAAAATTCTAAAGTTTCCCACTTTCGTTCAGAAAATCATATGTAGCTCAGAAACTTCTGTAGCTAAAGAGAGAATAACAGAACCCCAAGATTCTCCCAAATCCAACACTATCTGTGGAGACAGAGCGTGGAGAGTGAATCACACGCACTGACACTGGTGTTTGAGTAACGTGGCCCGAAATAAAAAGGGTCCAAACAAGAATGTTCAACCGGATGGAGGTACAGACCGAAATGAAGATGATCCGGGAAGATAACTGACGTATCGGCTGTCTAAATTATTAGAGATGCGCAAAGAGAGAGAGAGAGAGAGAGAGAGAGAGAGAGAGAGAGAGAGAATAGCCATGGATATTCTGGGTAACTAGTAAACTTGGATAAGGGAGTACTATCTCCATTCATGACCCAACAGGATCATACTAGGGATGCTCTATTGCAAAACAGAGGCATACCAGAAACAAGAAAAGGGATTAACAAAAATAATGGAAGCCTATGGTGGAAGAAATGAAAAACAAAAGAGCCGTCGAGAACCATCTTCGATGGATCAGGCATATTTAGTCGCTTCGAGGAGGAAGAGAAGCTGCAGGTTAATGCACTCTTGATGACAGCTTTGATGGCTGCCGCTTAACAGGTGCCTTCTATGTTTAACTCGGAAATAACCTTGTTTCAATCACACAGTAGCAAATACGGCAGCTGGACTTCAGTGTCCTACATCTCTCCTAAGCGAGCTCTGCTTTCCAGTTACCTCTGCCTCTATACTTTGGTGCGGCAATATCATAAGCACGTGCCATTCCTCCTTTCACCCCCGCACCAAACACATCGAAATCGACTTCCATTTGGTTTGGGATTGGATTGCTCAACAAAAGCATCCATCAAATTTTTATTCAGAAAATACCAAATTTCAGACATTTCTCACAAAGGCACTGTCTCGTGCTCATTTCAGTCTCCTTAGCAACAACCTTTAACATCTGCTAACTCTCGCTAATTTAAAGGCCGGCGGGGGCATATTGATGATCAGTCATCTCCTGAGTCTTCGGCAAAAAACCCCATTTACAGATCAGATAAAGAGATATCACTCATCACTCTGTAGTTTTCAAGTGATGAAGGAAACACGCTAAAGTTCCGTGCAGTGGCGGTCACGGAACACGCACGTCTATATATACATAATACGGACTAGTGTTACATAACACAGAATGCAGGATTGTCAACCGAGTAATGTTATATTACCATATGATAATGCTGCCACTGCACAAAAAGGAGCACAACAGAGCACAGCAAAACAGAGCACTTAGATTCTTGCACAATAATGCTGCCACTACACAACAACGTTGCGTGCCTCCCGAATATCATAACAAACTTCCTGCATTGTATAGCTGTTCAGGGGTAGTTTAGTATATTCAGATGTACATAGTATTCCTTTCTTCCAAGATAAATAGCGTACTGCACAGCACCATTTTAATCCAGCACAAATTACTGAAGGAATCAATATTGTCTTCTTCATATTTCTGCTCTCTATCTTTCTTCCGATGGCAAACACACTAAACCAGACCTCATGCCAAATCTGACATGGTATCAGAGCGGTGAAAATGGCCACCACTGATCCTCCCATCAACAATCCTACCACCGCCAAATTTGAAGACCTCAACAACCCAACCAACCCTTACTGACTTGAGACCATGATAACCCAGGCATCTTGCTTGTAATAGAACCCCTTACCATAGAAAATTATCCTACCTGGTCTCGTGCCATTCAACGAGCCCTTCAGGCTAAAAATAATCTCGGATTTATCAATGGGACCCTCTCCAAACCATCTTCATCCAATGACCCTCTTTTTAATCTTTGGAAAAGATGCAATGACATGCTTGTCTCATGGCTGCAGAAGTCCATTACTCTGCCTTTACATCCCTCAGTAGCCTTTGTGGATAATGCCCAAAAATTATGGGATGAGTTGCAGGAGCGATTTTCTCCCCAAAACGAACCTCGTATCTATGAGTTGAAGAAGCCCCTCGCCAATTTGTCCCAGGACACCAATACTGTCAGTATCTACTATGGTAAATTAAAATCTCTTTGGGATGAATTGTCTATAGATGACCCACTAACTGTTTGTTCTTGTGACTCAACGAAGGTTATCTCTGACCATTATCAAAGGGACTGCGTGATTCAATTTCTCATGGGTCTTCATGACTCTCACACCAACGTACGGGACCAGCTTATTCTCATTGACCCATTGCCACCAGTTACTAAGGTCTTCTCCTATATCCAACAACAAGAGCGACATCGACACATTACTTCAGCTACTCCTAGTGTTGATTCAGTTGCTTTGGTAGCTCGAAAATTCTCTCCCAAGCCTTCCAATTTTACTACCAAGAGGGACAAACCTTATTGCTCCTACTGTAAGATCACAAGCCACACTTTGGCTCAATGCTTCAAGTCGGGCAATGCTGAGGGCCCTCTTTGTACTCACTGCGAGATGATTGGACACAGAGCTGAGTGTTGCTACAAGTTACACGGTTACCGTCCCAATCAAAAGCTTCATAAACCGCACATCAATGCTTCAAACAGTTCACTCTCCTCACCCACATACTTCTAACACTGCTGGTACCTCTTATTGTTTATCATCTTCTTTTAATTCTTCCACACTATGGATCATTGACACAGGTGCTACTGACCATATGGTTTGTAGCCCCTCTTTTTTCACTCACATAATATCCTCAGTGTCATACTCTGTCAAACTTCCCAATGGTGACTTCGCCCCTATAACTCACGCTAGTGTTGTGCAAGTGACAACCACTCTCATTCTTCATAATGTTTTATGTATTCCGACGTTTTCTTTTAATTTGCTATCGGCTGGAAAGCTTGCCAAACAACTCAACTGTTGCCTTATATTTTTCTCTAACTTTTGTTTTATATAGGGCCTTTCTCCTTGGACAACGATTGGGAAAGGTAGCCTGGCGCACAGACTCTTATCACCTTCACACCGAAAATGTCTCGCCTCATGCCTTGGTGCACACACTATCTTAGAATTTCCATCATCATAATTTTGTTTTAGCTGCTATACAGTCTATCGACAGCACCTTTGATTTATGTCGATTAGGCCATACATCACCTTTCCGATTACAACTTATTCATGATCCTCATGTATTTACTCAATTGAATACAAAGAAAAATTTACCTTGTTTAATTTGCCCTCTTGCCAAACAAACGCATTTGCCTTTTCCTTCTAACACTCATTCTACTCTTGCTTGTTTTGATTTAGTGCACCATGACATATGGGGGCCACACTCAATCCCAGCCCACGATGGTTCATGTTTCTTTCTTACTATTGGTGACAACTTTTCTCGTTGTACTTGGGTATACATTTTGAAAAATAAATCCAATGCACGGACTTGCCTTAAAAGTTTTTGCAATTTAGTCATTACTCAATTCAACACTCGAGTAAAAATCTTATGTAGCGACAATGGTTTAGAATTTTCCATGACCAATTTTTATTCTGACCACGGCATCATCCATAAAAAATCTTGTGTTGAGACCCTTCAACAAAATGGTTTAGTCGAATGAAAACATAGACACCTTCTTCAAGTAGCTCGGGCTCTTAGATTTCAATCTGGCATTTCTTTACAATTTTGGTCCGATTGTATACTCACCGCAACATACTTAATAAATCGGGTCCCTACTCCACTTCTTCAAAACAGGTCCCCCTTTGAGGTTCTTTTTCACAAACCTCCGTCATTTTCACATCTTCGAGTCTTTGGGTGTCTCGTCTTTGCCTCCACCATTTCTCACAATCGTCACAAATTTGACCCCCAAAGTAGATGATGCGCCTTTTTCGGAAACCCCTTTGGCGTCAAAGGCTATCGTCTACTTGATTTCGACACACACAAAATATTTGTTTCTAGGGTGTTATCTTCTACAAACATTTATTTCCTTTTCATACACCATCTCTTCTTCCCCATTCTTCTATCCCTTCCCCTAATCCTAATTTTCCCAACATTCAACTCCCTAACCCTGACTCAATCCCTGCCAATACACAACAAGGACCTCCATCTGAAACACTCATTAACCCTACACACACCTCACACGACACACTTCCTAACCTAGCTACAACTCCACCTGACTTACCCACTAACCCTGTTTCCATTGAAGAACCATCTCATCGATGCTCAACTCGTACGCTTCACCCCCCCTCACTTCCATGATTTTATTTGCCCTTCTCTTCTCATTCCTCCATCATCTCAGACCATGCAACATTCATCTTCATAGGATATCCATGCTACCAGTCCTACCTCTTCTCCATCATCATTGTCCTCAGCAATGCCCTATATTTCAGGTAAACCCTTTCCTCCATCATCTTCTCTTTCTTTTCATAAAATGTCACCTTCTTATCATGCATTTGCATCTTCCATTTCTTCTACTTTTGAACCTACCTCTTATGGTGAAGCAATTAAAAACCCCAACTGGTGCAAAGCCATGACTTCTGAAATATCAGCTCTCGAACTCAACAACACTTGGACTTTAGTCGAGCTGCACAATTTTGAAGGTAAGCACAATTTTGATAGGACTATTGAGCGATACAAGGCATGCCTAGTTGCCAAAGGTTTCACACAACAAGAAGGCCTCGACTACAACGAAACCTTCTCACCTGTGGCCAAAACAAGCTTCAAGACAATGGTACTCTAAATTTTCTAATGCCTTAATTGTCTTTGGTTTTCAGTAGTCCAAGGCGGATTACAACCTCTTCACACACTTCCACAATGGCTCATTCACGGCCCTTCTAGTTTATGTCGATGACATCATCATGGCCAGCTCCACCTTGGATTCCATTGCTGCTCTTCAACACATTCTCAATGCTTATTTTCACATCAAATGTCTTAGAGACCTTAGATATTTTCTCAGCATCAAAATCGCCTATTCATCCAAAGGGATTTCAATTTTCCAACCGAAATATTCTTTTGGACATTTATCTGATGTTGGTTCCCTTGGCACTCGTCCCCTCAAGTTACCAATGGATCAAAATCTGAAACTAAGAAAAGATGACAACAAGCTTCTCTCGAATCCTCTCCCCTATTGGCGCTTAGTTGGTCACTTAATTTACCTCACCATTACTCGGCCTGATATAAGCTATGCCGTCCATGTTTTGAGCCAATTCATGACTAGACCAAGCTCTTCACATCTCCATGTCGCTCAGCAAGTTCTTCGATACATAAAGAATGCGCTGGGCCAAGGTCTCCTTTTTTCTTCTAGTTCTTCACTCCTCCTTCAAGCTTACACAGATTTGGATTGGGCCTCTTGCCCTGATTCTCGACGCTCTATCATAGGTTTTTGTATCTTCCTTAGCACTTCACTCATTTCATGGCATTCGAAGAAACAAAATGTGGTATCTCCCTCCTCGGCTGAAGCCGAATATAGGGCAATGGCCACTACCTCTTGTGAATTGCAATAGCTGTCCTATATTCTCAAAGATCTGAACATTTCTCTCCCACTACCAGTTGACTTATATTGCAACAATCAAGCTACACTCAGCATTGCTGCAAATCCCGTCTTCCATGAACGCAAAAAACATATTGAGCACGATTGTCATCTCATCCGGGATAAAATCCAAATTGGTTTCCTTCACACCTGCCATGTTTGTTCAGCCATCCAACTTGCGGATATCTTCACAAAAGCATTAACTTCATCTCAGTTCGCATTTCTTATTTCCAAGATGGGAATAGAAAATATCTATTCTCCATCTTGCGAGTGGATATTACTAGATGATAATGCTACCACTACACAAAAGGAGCACAATAGAGCATAGCAAAACAAAGTACTTAGATTCCTGCACAATAATGCTGCCACTACACAACAACATTGCGTGCCTCCCGAATATCATAACGAACTTACTGCATTGTATAGCTGCTTAGGGGTGTTTAGTATATTCAAATGTACATAGTATTCCTTTCTTCCAAGATAAATAGCGTACTGTACAACACCATTTTAATCCAACACAAATTATTGAAGGAATCAATATTGTCTTCTTCATGTTTCTGCTCTCTATCTTTCGTCCAATGGCAAACACACTAAACCAGACCTCATGCCAAATCTGACATGTTACATAATACAGAATACAGAGAAAAATACGAGGAAAGAAAGTAGCCATCTGTCTTAAAAAGGTTATAATTTAAGAGTAAAAATGGTGGTCATGCATGCAATCAATCCACCAAAGACGAAATGACACAGATTCAGACAAAAAAAACAACATCTCATGGAAAATTGAACGCCTGATTTTAGGGAAATGTCACTGGCTTTTGGAGCTTCCTGCGCAGTCTCAAGTCGCTCCATGTTTCAGAAATGTTTTGTTTCAAGCATATATAAAAATTATATGGACGGGATGTAAGCTTATTATTTTCATATAAAGGGCGGCGCTAAACCTTGTTAGGAAGCGAGCAAGAGAGTCAACGGTAACAAACTTTCGTCCTTGTTTTTTAAAAGCTTATATTTAATTAAATATTTTTTAAGAAAAATCTATGTTTAAAAACATAACTATTTTTATGTAAAAGCCTATATTTATTTAAAGAATTAAAAAAAAATGTTGAAAATCATGTCGAAAAAAAAAATTAAAACAAAGAATTTCAAAGCATAATTCTTTTTTATAAATAAAAGCCTTTATTTTATTAATATTTTTCCCAAGAAGTCAAGTTGAATCGCATAATATTTGTGTTAAAAAAATACTACAAAAAATTTCAAAGCATAATTTTTTTTTTCATCTATACATGCATCACAATTCAATCCATGACTATATATTACCTTATTTGTTATTTATACAGTATATTACAAAATACAAAATTACAATATATAAGTTACAAAATTAGTAGCACATCCATTATCGATTTGTTTTCTGAGATGAGATGAGATAAGTTGAAATTTGAATAAAATATTAATTAGAATATATTGTTTTAATATTATTTTTGTATTAGAATTTGAAAAAGTTGAATTGTTTATTTTATTTTTGTATTAGGATTTGAAAAAGTTGAATTATTTATTTTATTTTATATGAGAATTTGAAAAAATTATAATGATTAAGATGAGATAAGAATTTTATGAAAATGAACAAGGTTAACATCTCGCACCAAAAGCAACTTCAAGTGACTGGATTAAAAGAGATCTTGCAAAACATAAAAAAATTTTGAACAACTTTCAGTCTCATACGTGTAGAAAACTGGAAAGTAGAGAGTTCTAGCTTATGTTTTGACAAAAATCTGAAAGCAGAACGACGTGCTTACAAGGAAGGAATCCAATCAGGTTCCGGTAACAGAGAACTGGAAAGTAGAGAGTTCTTCTTATATTTATTGAATTTTCAATTTAGAAGGAAATTATGATTATCCATCAACTACAATACGGTACTAAATGATAAAAATCAAGTATTTGGGTAAATCTGAAAGGATGTACAACTACAATGGAATTAGTGACTTGGTGGAATACACAAAAGTGAACTTTTTGTAACCTAAATTATAACATTACCCTCAGTTATTATGGTTAGCAAGGGTAGTAATAAGTATATGAAGTACTTAAGACAAGGGGCAAAGAGGGAACAGTGAGCGAATTGGCACCTATTATAACTATTAATTACGTACACTTTCTGAGGTGATTAAACTGATCAAAACATTAAAAGTGTGACAAACAGTTCGACCATGAGAAGGAAATAATAAATATAGATGCTTTTCCCCAAGTATATATGCCAACTTTATCACCTCACACTCCAAGCACAAGTCAAGACAAACCACCATGCCTTCCCTTTTGTTTTTAAAAAATAAACAAAAATTCTCTATAAGTTTAAAGCATATCTCCAACCAATGGTTCATGAGTCTCCAATCCATTTTCATTCATCACTATAGTAGACTCAAATTTTCAAACACATGCAATTACAAACACTGATCCTTAGATAAAATATAGAATATAGATCAACCCAGCTCACCATACGTTGCTTTTTGACAGATCCACTCTGTATCTTCTCTGTTCCTTTTCCTCCCATCACCTACATGGAATTGTTGTAAAGTCCTCTTTACAGTATAGAACATTGCATGGTTTGGCTACCAATATCTCACCTCTTATAATTATTATAACTTTCTTAAATTTCTATACAAAATATAATAAACAATTTAACTTTTTAAAATATTAAAATAAAAATAATATTAAAAAATAATATTCTAACAATATTTTATTCAACTTTTAAATTTTACTTACTTTATTTCATCTCTTCTTATCTGTATAACCAAACGACATCTCCATAGGATACAAGTCAAAGTATGAATCTCATTTCAATTCTTTACAAACAAAAGAGATCTACAGCAAAATGGTTCATTGAGGGAATTCACTTTTTCTCAAAAGAGTTTGAGCCTTCAGTTTTCTCAAATCATTTTCCTTTAACATTTTTCTTCTTATAAAACTAGACTTCGTAAATAATTGAAATTATTCAAGTATCTGTTCGGCTAGGGCATGTAGAGAATGAGAGAGATGTGAGGTGTGGGGCGGCGGCAGGGGGTTGGGGGTTTTTATCAAACCTAGAGTCCCACAGGCCAAACACATTCCTATTGAAACCAAAGCACACATTCTAGACTTGTGCACCAGAATGAAAAATAACAAAAACAATAAAATATACCAAACAACCCAACAAAGCAGAAATATAAAAATAAAATATTAAAACTGATTGACCAAAAAATATATTTTCTAAAAACTTTTCCCCTCTTTTTGTTTTTTTTGTTTTTTATTTTAAATTGAGTCAATGTATATGTCTAAGTGCATCACAAGTCCAAGCATCCTATCACTCATACGCCAAAAAAAAAAAAAATGCACTCTCTTATTTGCAACAATTACAATAGTTGCTCACATCTCATAAGACCATTAATGACGTAGTTCATGTGAGTGTGTGAGTGATAATACTTATTTCAAGGAAATATTTATACATACATATATCTATATATATTCCATTCTTTTTTTTTTAATGTTTATTTCTTTCCATAGATGCTCCCAAAAGATTTTCCATCACCTTAATAGTTAAATTTTATGCTAGGGTCTAAATACTTGAAAGAGCATCTCCTCCGAACACAATATTGCACAACCCTTGACATATACATTTTTTATTGTTCATATTTTTCTACAATGATTAGAACAATTTTTTCTATAAGGACTTAAGGGACAAACCTTGTATGGTGTTTGTCTTTTCCGCAATAAATAAATACCGATTTTTTCTATATAGATTAAATATTTATATTTGGCAATGGGAGATCTCTTGCTTTTAGTACTAGGTTCAACTAGTATTAGTCAATTTTAAAAAATATATATATATATATTCCATTCTTTTTTTTTAATGTTTATTTCTTTCCATAGATGCTCCCAAAAGATTTTCCATCACCTTAATAGTTAAATTTTATACTAGGGTCTAAATACTTGAAAGAGCATCTCCTCCGAACACAAGATTGCACAACCCTTGACATATACATTTTTTATTGCTCATATTTTTCTACAATGATGAGAACAACAATTTTTTCTATAAGGACTTAAGGGACAAACCTTGTATGGTGTTTGTCTTTTCCGCAATAAATAAATACCGACTTTTTTTATATAGATCAAATATTTATATTTGGCAATGAGAGATCTCTTGCTTGTAGTACTAGGTTTAACTAGTATTAGTCAATTTAAAGCATGAACTCCCCTTTTTCGTGAGCACCTCTTAAACAATTATAAAACATAATAATAAAGAATATGAAAGTAAGTTCCTCACATTGCATTATAATTTGACTTTGTCAAAGTGATAAGGTTAACATATACAAAGTTGATTGCATAAAATAGAGAGATGCTTCAGCTCAAGAAATGGACTATGTGAGAATCCAAAACTTAGTACACCAAGTATGGACTTTCCTTAACCGAAAAATAAAAAATAAAAAAAAATGTAAAATGCATATCCTAGACTAATGATGTTTAGAAAATAAAATGCAAGTGCGTAGTGTGCCTCTCACTTTATGTCACACACTCCAATGAATTTTCTTGAAAACTCAAACATTATCCCATCTAAAGGTTTAATAAACAAGTCATCCAGTTGATGCTCTGTAGACATATGATCTAAAGGCACTATTTTAGACTCGACCAAGTCTATAATGAAATAATGTCTAATATCTATATACTTAGTTCTAGAATACTGAATATGATTCTTTGATATACTAATTGCACTAGAATTATTATAATAAATAGTCATAGTATCTTGAGAGAACTCGTAGTCTTCAAGCATCTTTTTCATCCAAAACAGCTATGTGCAACAACTTCTTGCTGCTATGTACGCGACTTCAACTATAGATAAGGAAATTGAATTTTACTTTTTGCTCATCCAAGTTACAAGATTGTCACCTATATAGAAACACTTTTTAGAAGTACTCTTTCTACCATCAGTATTTCCAGCCTAATTAGTATCCAAATAGCCCACTAGTGTCAAGTTAATGTCCTTAGAATATCAAATCTCATAGTCAACAGTTGCACGTAGATATTTAATTCTTATTTTTTATTATTGTGAGATGAGATTTCTTAAGATTAACTTGAAACCTAGCACACACACCAACACTAAAAGTTATATATGGTCTATTAGCTATAATGTAAAGTAGACTTTTTATCATGCTTCTATAAAGAGCAGGGTCAATATTTTTATCTATAGGATTTGTGTTGATTTTTACTGAAGTACTAATAGAAGTACGAGCATGACTCTTTCCTTCCATCCTAAACTTCTTAACAAGCTCTATAGCATACTTAGATTGTGAGATAAAAATTCATTATTTAGTTTGTTTACTTGGATGCCCAAGAATAGATTTAACTCACCAATCATGCCAATTTCAAACTTAGGTTTCATCTAGTTGGTCTGGTATGGGGTTTAGTTCGGTCTGATGAAGGTTTTATTTTTCTCAAAATTGGTTGAAATGGATCTAGTTTCGATTTTCCTTTTTGTCACATTGAACCGAACCGGTTCATATATTATTTTAATTTTTTTATTGTATAAAATATTTTTTATATGATTTTTTATATTATATATAAAATAATTTTTTATTATATGATAAATTACTAATTAATATAATTTTATATTTTAAAATGCTATATCACTATAGTTTATTGTATTAATAGTTATACTAATACTATATCATTATAGCCTATAATATAATTATAATGTATGTTACAATATACTATAATATATTATCACTTTATTATAATATACTATATTATATAATATATCAAAAAAATTGGACTAAACAGTACCGAAAGTAGTAAAACCAGAAGTAATGGTTTAAAAATATAACTGGTGAAACATTAATTTTTCAAATTTCAAAATTGATATTTACCTATTCGATTCTAAAATATACAAAATTGAACAGAACTAAACCGTCACTCCTCTAATATTTTCATACAGTTTCAAATCCAGATGCTTTAAAAGGGATTGTCGAGGATTCCTAGGAACCGTAACAGAAAAGGATATGGAAGCAATCTAGATTCCAAATGTTACAAAGCAAAAAGGATATTATATTGGAGATACAAATTTAGAACTAAATGTCTGTATTAGTGTAGGAGCTTGCAGCTGCAAATGGGCCAACCGAATTAGAACGTAATATACCAGGTGTGTTACAAATACACATTAATCGTAGGTGGATCAAGCAAGTAAAATGTAAATCCTATTGATTTGATTGAAAATTATTTTTTTAATAATAAATAATATTTATAGTCTAAAAATATGCAAGTATTGCTTAATCTCTTTAAAACAATTAAGTAAATACGAGACTCATTGTTGTGGCTTGATGCAATATGTTAGATTATAAAATTATTTTTATTATAAAATAAATTTAACGTATTATAATAAGCTACATCAATTTATCGATTTATTTTTATATATTCTCTACACTTTCTCTTCTATTATTGGACTACAAAATATTTAAACGACTTCAAAGATATAGTAATGCTTAGATAATATTAAAAAGTCAGTAGCTTAGCCACCCGGAGAAGAGGAACTTTTTTGTGCATTGTAAGCCCAACTGCTTCTTCCATATCCAGTTCTTCCCTTCTTACCCCCATTAGCCATTTCCCAATCAAAACGATGCAGCAAATTTGCCAGTGCAAGTTCAATCAGCTGGGTAGCAAATTGTATTCCAGGACAACCCCTGCGGCCAACTCCAAATGGTAACAGCTCGAAGTGTTGTCCTCTAAAATCCACTGAGCTATCCAAGAATCTCTCGGGTCTAAACTCTTTTGGATTCTTCCAATATTTTGGGTCTTCGCTTATGGATTTGGCATTGAAAAATACCCTCGTTTTTTCTGGAATATGATACCCTTCAATCGTGCAACTCTCAGTTGTTTCCCTGGGAACAAGTAATGGGGCTGGAGGATGAAGTCTAAATCCCTCCTTTACAATTGACTTTAGGTAAGTGAGTTTCAGGTCACTTTCTTCCACCTTTTGTTTTCCCTTCACAATTTCTCTCACCTCAACTTGCGCTCTTTGCATTATAGATGGGTTCCTTATTAGCTCATGAAATTTCCAACGTACCCCTATAAAATTATGAAATTGTCTACTAATTTCCTTGAACAAATTGATTAGATCTCAATATCTAGAATTATTAAACGAATCAAAATATTCAAAGAGAATAAACAAATTTGTAAGACACAACGATTGGTCACGAAGGAAAACCCTTTAATGAACTCTTTAAAGGTAAAACCCTACGGGGCTGCCAAACCCAAGAAAGTCAATTTTATTGTTTAAAAATCAATTACAAGTAATTCTCAATTACAAAACCTTTGTAACTTGACTCTCTTACTTGTCTAGACAAATGACCCATTTGTCTTCTACCGCAGTAACAGCCAGAACCTCTGCCGATCTTCAAACTATTGACTTCCCTCCTAGAACTCCAGTGGTTGAAATCCAATTAACGATCCTTTACACTTGAAGCACGATCACACACAATGAGAGATCACAAATATGAAAATTCACTAAGGAATTTTCTCACCAAAATATGCACTATAAAATATGCAGATCTGAATCTCTACAGATCCTAACCAAAAGGATTTCTTAAATAGACAATTTGGAAAGAATTCTAGTTGAATTAGGATTCTGTTGACGGATAGAATCTGTCGTGAGAATGTCTCTTGACGAATTGCTGACATTTCGCGATAACTCTCTTCTGTAGTGATTTATCTATGTTCAGCTTCAGGTCTTGATAATTGCAGACTCTTATGGATTCGAAATTCATGTAACTGACTTATCTAAACAACCTTATAAACTTCTAGATAAACTCAATGTTGTTAAAGATAAAGTAATTTCTTATTTTACATTCATCCAAATTTAATCAAATAATGATAAGATTATCATTTAGTCATCTAATTTTAGCCAATTTTTGCCTCTACAATCTCCCCCTTTGGCGGATTGGTGACAAAACCAACCTGTTGAATGTAGTGTGTACCTAAAACAAAAACAACCAGTAGACCAAGATCTCGTGAAGAAAATCTTAATACAGTAATGAGAAGAAATAACATAGAACATTCTTTGAAATTAGTCTCAATAATAATCAAATGTTAGACGTAATGTAAACCTACAAAAATAAATGTTCTAGTCATCATCAATAAACATGTTTAGTACTTAGTTCTCCCTCTCCATATTCTGCTACTCCTCTTAAAGTATATAGTTCTTCTCCTCAATATTCTGCTGCTCCCCTTTTTTATTATCAGTAAATTCATTAAACTCCCACTTACTCAAACTCTCCCTAAATTTTATAATATCAAAATATTCCAATTTGCTCTTCCAATACTCTCCCTTTTTGTCACTAATTTGACAAGACACAAAATAGGTTAAAAAACACTTATGTGTGCCAAGATGAAGACACTAAAAAAAATATGATGAACAACTCCCATGTGTCTCAATTTTGGTTGAGACAAAAAAACAAACACTTGGTGGGCATTCCATGAAAACCGAATGATAAGGGCCAAGAACCCACTCAAAAACCGTCCTCAATACATGCAAACAAAATGCTCAACTGAGCAACCATAGTGATTTCAATGCAACCGAACCAAATAAATCACCGATAATGAATAGCCCCTCATAAATCGGCTGAAATACATATCAAACCCTAGAAACTTGAGAAGTCCAAAATCACAGAAGACTTACCTTGATTAGGACGCATAGAGGATTAGAATTGGATGCTCTTCGTAATTCCAAAAGTCTAACTAGTGATATGAGTGAATGAAGGAATCGGCTGGGTCTCAAAAGAGGAGGAAAAGGTGTGAGTGGGGTGAATGCCGTGCAAAACATGAGTGAAAGGAGGAGAGGAGTCTGAGCATGTATGCTACACAAGGCAAAGAAAAACTAAAGACACATAAGTGTCGTGCGCCTATGCACGTGCCAGAAATTATAGAGTCCCACTGGGACTACTGCAAGAACAACGTAAGAGTCCAATACTCAGACTTGGGCACATATTTCAAACTGACCAAAAAAAACTTTATATTTACATTTTTGTATTTATTTTATAGGAACCAAAATAAATAGAGATTAGAAAAAATAAAAATAACAATTTTTTTTATTTTTTTATTTTTTATGAATAAGCAATAGAGCAAGTAACATGCCTAAATGCATCTTAGTTCAAACATAGTGTAACTCACAAAACAAATTTAATAGAGTACACCTTCTTATTTGCAACAATCACTATGGATGTTCACTCCTCATAAGCTCATCACTGTCAAAGTTCATGTGAGTGTGTGAGTGAGTATACTTATACCATAGCATTTTTATAAACTCCTTTCTTCAATATATTTTTAATACATTTATTCATGAATGATTGCTTCTTATAGATGCTCACAAGAGTTTGTTGCTTCACCTTAAAATTCAAACTTTATGCTAGGGCCTAGATACATGAGCATATTCTCCAAACACTTGTTTATACACCCCCTTTTTTTTGTTCATGTTTGTTGCTCATCTTTTTCCATAATGATTAGAGCAATGATTTTTTCTGTAAGAACTTAAGGTGGTAGATCTATGTAGGGTGTTTATCTTTTTCCGCAATAAATTAACACCGAATTTTTCTATATGGATCAACTCTTTATGTTTGGCAAGATGAGAGCTCTTTATTGATGTACTAGGTTCAACTAGTATTAGTTAATTTAAGGCATGAACTCCCTCTTTGATGAGCATCTTATTAAATAATGTGAACTTTAATTATAAAATGCATACATATAAGTTCCTCACTGTGTATTGACAATGAACTTTGCCAAGATAATCCATAGTGATAGTATGCACAAAATGAATCACACAAAATAGAGAGATGCATAAGTTCAAAAATTTATTAAGTTAGAACACAAATGTTCAAACATTGACATATCAAGCATGCACTTTCCTTAAAGAAAAGTTTTGAACCAAACCATAAATTTTTTTATATTATATTTTTCTTATTTTAAACTGAAAAACAGAAACATAAAAGCAAAATAGAAAAAAAAAATACATGTCCTAGGCTTAATGCAATAATATAAAGAAAGCAAGAACATGCAAGTAGTCCTATCAATTAATGTGACATGGCATCTTCTTTGACCACCCACTTTGCTTTAAATTTTGGCCTATTCTTTTTATCAATATCACTTTGTATGATTTTTTCTTTATTTTGAAAGCAAAAATCTGCTAGTTCACTAAGTTTGAGACTTAAAAAATTGATTTGTTGACTCATATCATAAACTTGATTCTCTAGACTCTTTCAATTCCTTTTTGGATTTCTTTCACCTCCATTTTTCTTCACTTTATTCAAGTTAAAACAATTTGGTCTTATATGACCAACACCACAATAATGACAAGTAGGAATAAACTTACTTTGGTAGGGCTTCTTTGTCATTGATCTATTATGTGAGGCTCTTGGAACATGAGTTTTAGACACGGCCTTCTTTGGGGCTTCCTCATCTTAACTTCCTTTAACAAAATTCTCCCCTCAAAACCATTCCAATATGCGAGAAGATCAACCACTTCCTCCGGCATCACCCAAACAATACCTTTCCAGCCAAAAATCTCATTCCATAAAGACTTTGCCTCCTCACAATGAATAAAGAGATGATTTATAGATTCACCATCTTTCTTACACATGAAGCACCGATCAACCATACACATGCCACACGCATTCTTAGATTATCCTTGGTCAGAATTTTCCCAAGAATAAAATTTAGAACTATCACTTGGCTTTAGCTCATTGCTTATTAGTTCCATGTGAATGTGCTTAATCATCTAACTCTTATTATGTTGTTTTATAGTTAATTGTGATAATTAGTATGATAGCTTGCATTGGTGGTAATCATATGCAGGTATAATATCTAATTCTCGGAGTAAAATTAACTAGTTCCTTGGTTCGTATTAATTCATATAACAAGTTCTTGTTGCTAAACTGTATCTCAATTATTGTTTTTTAAAATCTCTGTCTTTTTCATTTCCTTTTACTTTCATATCCTGTTTTGCCTTGGGAATTTTTATGTAGAATCATGTCTCCATGGTTATTTTATTTGACATTGTTCTTGAATATCATATATTTTCCTGCGTTTTGAAGGCCTGAGTTAAAGGCTCAAGGTGGATTCCAATCTTTGATGTTGACACCAAGCTTGATGTTGGAACTCTGTCCAGGAAGATCACAAGTTTCATGATGGGTATCACACAACCTTTGCTACCTTACATTCCGTAATTGATACACACGTGCCTGCGTGCACGTGCACACACATGCATGTTCTGCGAATGTTAATGGATCGCCTAGTAAAGCATCATTGAACAATGTGTTTATCATGGTTTACTGTGAGAAGGAGAGTAGTTATTTTGGTGCAGAGAGACTAGTATGACTTTCACTGTTGTTCATGGAAACCTGGTTCCTTTATTAGGATAGGTTTCCCATGACTTTGTGCTGGTTACTTTGTTAAATTGACTATTTTTTGTGTAGGAGGTTGGTGGAGTGGCATGCCAACATTGTCTTACAACGAGTATGTGGGAAATTACTTCTTTAGATTTACTTGTCTATACAATGACTGACATTTGTTGTTTTTTCTTTCTTCGACAGCCAATTCTTACCAAAAGTTCAGGAGAATTATCCAAAAGATACAGACCTTATTGTTGCATGCCAGAAGGGGTTGAGGTGAGGAGAATTTTCAAAAGTTCTTATCATTGTCTATACCAGTTGGAGGGAATTACAACTTTGATGGGCAGCATTGCATTTTTCTGTTTAAGTGAGTTTATTTATGTTAGCTGCAAAGAATTACATTCAAGATGTAACAATTGCATTTATGTTGTCAGTTTTGCTATGACTGCAAGCTCTTTACATGGGCCTTTATGTTGTCAGTTTTGCCATGAGATGCTTGAGTCAAGCATGAACCACTAATATGAGGGATAAACAAGAATAAAGAAATATTGCTTCAGTTTTGCAGATTTTAGCCAATTTGGTCTTGAACCATGTGATATCTCTCTCCAGACAGTGGCTGTCCCGTGGCTGGGATCTATATGGCATAACCCTGTTGTTTGTTCAGGATGGAGTTTATGTTCTTGGATTCACGCCAACCATTTATCACTACAATGAAGCATGTGTTCCATCTTGGGTGAGAAACAGAAGGGTGCCACTTAGAGGCCTGCCTGAGACAGTCATAGTTTGTGTTGGCATCCTGCATTTACTGATTAGATAAGACACTTTTTTTTTCTTTTTCTTTTTTTAAAGAAAAAAAAAAAAGCGGATAGTACCCCAATTTTATTGATCATCCTCACTTATGGCAGAGGAATACCTTGTACATATAGTGAAACTTGGGGGCTTCAAGGAGAAAAATAAAGGGCCAAACCCAAGTTTCTAAAAAGAAATAAAGACCTTATATAGATATTACAAGAAAATAAGGAAAAACCTATAAAATTTAATGCCTAATAGCAGGAAGACCAACAGTGTCTTATCTAAAATATAAAATTTAGTTAGACACTGAGGGATGCAAATCACTACTAAAGAATAAATCCAAGTACTGTTGGTATAACATGGAGAATGGTATTTGTTATCTCCTCCCACTTATCTCATTTTGTAGTTCATTATACTGGCAGGTCTCTAGCTGCTTGTGAGCTACTTTAGAATGCCAGCTACGGAAACCTTTTCTGGGTGCAAGGGGGCCAGGAAGCTGCAGAAGACGAGGTATTTGATATGAGAAGTAGAGGCCTTCCCTTTTTATTATCGATTTATTTCCTGTTCGTTTTTGTTCCTTTTCTGTCAATCAAATATGAATAAGGGAAGATGCCAACACTCATTTTATGTGGAGCAGGATCTTGTTATCGAAGGTCCTCAACCTCTTAAATTTGCTGGAATTGGGGGGGTTTCTGAGTTTCTTGGGTAACTATTTATTACTTTTCCTGTTTTCCTTTGGAATTGCATCATAAACAATCGCTATGAGACAACATAGTACATGCTATAGTCTGTAAGTTACCCAGCTGTGAGAAATTATAGTAGGCCTCATTCATATGGAAATTATATAAAATTCCATACTACAGATCAGTACACATTATACTACATGCAAGTTTTCCAGCACCCAGTCTCACCTGGCACTTGTCCTTTGGGTTAGAAAACAATACTGGTACGATCCACTTCTGATCTACTTCATAAAGAAAAATGCATCCACAGCTGATCTCTAGACTGCCATAGATGAATTATCCAGTAGATGCCAGGAGATCAGATTTGGCATTATTATCAGACAATGTTTGTACTTCCTCTGAACAATGAAAAGCAAGGGCTGGTCTTGTTGCTGGTTGATGTCCCATATCTGAGTACAATGGTGCTTCCATAAGAATGGAGTGTGTGGGTTTGGTTGTGGGTTGAAGACCTACTGATGGCATTTGTTAACCTGTCAATATAAAGGGGAAACTAATATTTCCTGATTTCTTCATCAAAAAGATTTTCTGAGTTTCTCTGTCATCTCTAGCTTGAAAGACAAACTTGATTCTGTAACATGTTTTTTAACGTATTTTCTGTGGCACACTTTATTGTTGAAATGATTTGTTCTACCAACATTTATTAATGAGTAAATCCAGCAAATTTGACATTTTTATTTCCAGTTTTACTGATCAACAAAGAGATGCAGCTTCGAGAGAAGGTTGGAGTTACCGACTAGTTTTCTCTGCCCGGCTGGTAATTATTCTCTTTCTGACGTTGTTAAACTTTAAACTACTTAGTCTTTACTCTGTTACCTTGGAGAGAGTATATGACGTTTGATTGTGGATGGCACAGGTGGGGATCTTTCTTGTTGCTGATGCCCTGTTTTTTGGTGCTCAGCAAGTGGGCCATTATCTTCAGGATCTAAGGTCTCACTGATGTTCAGAAACTTAGTTTGAATATTTGATTCAACTAATAGAGAGCGCGGTTTGCAGTTCTGGATCACCTTATGAAGACAAGTTTGCCAATGATCGCAAATTTTCCTTGCCAGAGTACTTCAAGAAGCCAAAATACATATTTGCTTTTCAATAATGAATACCCCATATTACATCCTTTCCGATGCTTTTGAATCGTCAAATTTCATCATTTTTTTTTTCCTACCATGGGCTGTTTTGGAGCTAATCAAGAGTGATTGTCTATGCAAATTTTGTTGAAATCTTTGTGGAGTTGCTAAAAGTTTACATTTGATTGCCTTGTATTGTATAGCTTCTGTAAGCCCTATTGCCGGATAATTTATCCTTGTTTCCTTTATCTGAGTTCTAGACAACTTAGGGACGTGTCCATTAACTCTAGCTTACATATATTTATTCCTGTGGCATCAATAGAAGGAGAGACGAGGGAGAATAGGTTAGTTATCAATGCTGAGTTTATCTCTGGTGACAAGTGTGTTTATTTGCATTTTCCAATGTTCAACGCATAAGCCTTGTAAATTAGCTCTGGTAGAGTAATATTTCTCCCTTTCATGCTGAGCTCAACGCAGATGAGGTTCACAACAGAAGTAAATTCGAGCGTTGTCCACACACACACAGCTATTTGGGAGTTGGATATTCCCAAATGTAGGCAAAGCATAGGTAGATTATTATTTGAGATTAAAACATTACACATATAAACACACCTATATATCTATTTGGGAGATTGGTTATCCCTAAAATATGCACAGAGAGTTGAAGATTCTCAACTGACATTAAACATTAGATGCCTTCATACGAAATTTCAAATCTAAACATCAGAGTTCATTATTCGAAAATGCTCCATGGGACAGCTGTTGATCAAGTATCATCATTTGTTTTGTCCACTGGAAAGCGCGGTTTGGCAATGACGATTAGATGAGCTATCCTATGCATTGTGATGCCAAAAACTTCTGACATATCCAGATCTTTAGGTGTAGTGCCAGGAGGAAGCTCCCAATCAAAGCTGTGGAGAAGTTGAGCCAGAGCGAGTTCAATAGTTGCTTCTCCAAATGCGATAGCTGGGCAAATTCTTCGTCCAGCGCCAAAAGGTATTAACTCGAAATGCTGCCCCTTGAAGTCGATAGAGCTATCCATAAATCTTTCCGGTTCAAATGCATTTGGATTTTCCCAAGATTCTGGGTCTCTGCCTATTGCCCAGGCATTGACGAAGAAACGTGTTTTGGATGGAATATTGTAGCCATCAACACTAATATCTTCCATGGATTCTCTAGGAAGTAGTACTGGAGCAGGAGGATGCAGCCGAAAGATTTCTTTGATGACAGCTTTAATGTAGTGCAACTGGGGCAGATCACTCTGTAAAACAACTTCTCTATCTCCGACGAGGCTTCGTACTTCGGCTTGTGCTCTTTCCATGACTTTAGGGTTCATGATAAGCTCTGTCATGCCCCATTCAAGGGTGATTAACGTTGTATCGGTTCCAGCAACAAACATATCCTGCATAAACAGTAATGATACTAATCTTATTATAATCTGTATGACAAAAATAATTCATACTCATTAAGTTGGGACTTTTATAGCTGTAAAAGAGAGTCTTCACTGACCATGATGATAGCCTTTATGTTGTCTGTGGTAAGTGGCAATTCATCATATGAATTCTTCTGTAGATCGAGTAACACATCCACAAGGTCCTTGTGCTCCTCTGTCTCTCTTTTGGGATCACGATGTTCAGTCAAAACCAAGTCGAAAAGTTGATCAAAGCGTCGAAAAGTATCTTGAAGTCTGGATTTCATGCCTGTTAAGCTGTGTACAAATTCCATGGAAGGGAAGAAATCTCCAAGGCTAAGCCCTCCAAGCAATTCCTGATACTCCTCCAGCATCTTGTGAAACCCATGCTGATCGTATTCTCCTCCTCCCGTGAAATCCCTTCCGAATGCAACCCGACAAAGAACATCATTTGCGTATAGTCCAAGGATCTTGGTTAGATCGGTGGTGCCAGGATAGAACTCTGCAATTCGACGAACCAAACGAGCTACTTCTTCTTCTCTAACAAAGCTATATGATTGAACTCTTCTGACACTAAGTAGTTCAAGTATGCATATTTTTCGAATATGCCTCCAATAAGCACCATAGGGGGAGAAGGCAACATCGGTGCAATTGTAAAACAGATGTTTTGCTGAAAAGATTTGTGGACGACTCGACAGCGCAAGATCATGGGTTTTCATGACTTCCTTGGCCAGTCGAGCCGATGAAACTACCACTGTTGGGATCTCACCAAGTTGTAAGAAAATTATTGAACCATACTTCTTTGCTAGCTTTTGGAGAGAGAGATGAGGCATGTTGCCCAGCTGGTGAAGGTTTCCAATGATGGGCAGCTTTGGAGGGCTTGGTGGGAGGTTGGATCTTTTCCTTGACTTCTCCTTGAAGAAAAACTTGAGCAACACCGCTAGGAAAATGGATGCAAAGAGCAACATGAAGGGATGGAAGCTTTCCTTTAGCCATTGCAGAGAAGCCATGAGAGTTTTCATAAGCATGAGGGAGTATGTGGTTGTAGACTGGGTTTTCAATGATGGGCAGCTTTGGAGGGCTTCCTTGGTCAGTCGGACGTCCTGTCTGTAAGAAAGGTTAATCATCTATATACGGACGTCCTTATCGCGATTCCATCTTGTCTAGTAATAATTTATATATATATATATATATATATGATACATGAGTGTTTTTAAAATGCTGACATGATTGGATCAAGTGGAAAGAAAAGTTAAATTTATAATACTTTATAAAATTTGTGCATCAAGTAATTAGGTGTGTTTATGATTTTAAAAATAAAATAAATATATCAGTAAAAATGTTTTTAAAATATATATATATATATGTGTGTATTATTAAGATTTGTATTAAAAAGTATTATTAAGTTTTTTAGTATGTATATTTTTAAAACTTGTATTGATGTTATTTTGAAATATGGTTTAAATATATAATTTGTATATTTAATGTTTATCCTGAAACAATTCACTGAAATATATTGATATTAAAATATTCTATTACAGTACCTCAACGAGAATGGTGAACGAACGGATTCCAAAACTTTGGTATAAAATACATATTCAAAGCACTTTTCCACTCCAAGTGTTAAACAAGTTTCACATTATCCGCAACTTGATACCAAAACACATAGGATATTTAGATTTTAATTATTCAATTGTTTTCGAAAGATGGAGGTGGAAAAAACAAAGGACAGCTTTTGCGTGCAATTAGAGCTATGACCTAACTTCACCAAGTAATAGGTGGTAAGGTAAGCTATAGCGAAATACATTTTTTCTTTTTTCTTTTTTATAAGTGGCTGTAATGAAATACATGACAATATATTAATTGACTTCCTGGTGCTACATACTGAAAAATTTTGATGCAAAGATAATTGAAAATATATTATGTTTTTCATTTTATTTTGAAAGGGAATATTCAATAATATTTTCACAAATTGAATACTACACTGTTTATGGCCTTGCTCACTTTAGAAGAACAGTTAGACCATGAGAAGGAAATAATAAATATAGATGATTTTCCTCAAGTATTATATATACCAACTTTATCACATTACACTCAATTTTTTTTTATATTTGCATTGAATCCAAATAAACTCTATATTAAAAGCGTACACAAAATAGAATTTGCAGTAGTCAAACATACCAACAAATCAAATTTGTTGTTCTGTAAGATAACTGTTGCTTTCCGACAGATGATATTCTAATGACCACGATGCACAAAATTGTAAGAAGTTCAAGATCAATACTTGTAGATGGCTACTACTCTTCTCTTCTCTGTATTACTCCTCCTACTTCTTCAACCAGTATATGATAATACTGAAACATGGACAATTAATATTGTTCTGATCTGGTTATGTATATTGTTCTGCACCATGCACAAGTCAAGACAAACCACCATGCCTTCCCTTTTGTTTTAAAAAACTAAACAAAAATTCTCTATAAGTTTAAAGCATATCTCCAACCAATGGTTCATGAGTCTCCAATCCATTTTCATTCGTCACTATAGCAGACTCAAATTTCGAAACACATGCAATTACAAACACTGATCCTTAGGTAAAATACAGCATACAAATCAACCCAGTTCACCATACGCTGCTTTTTGATAGATCCACTTTGTATCTTCTCTGTTCCTTTCCCTCCCATCACCTACTTCCATGAGAGATAACGCAAGAAAATCCCATTCGACAAGTTCCAAGCGCAAAGAAGAGACCAAGTTCAACAAATCACCAGATCTACCTAAATTTACATTCATTGTTCACAGATCGAGAGAGAGACTTACCGAAAGGTCGCGAGACAGACACAGCAGCAAGAAAGAGACAGTGGCTGAATGTTATGATCCCTGTACTTAATGAAAATAAGAAGAACAAAAGAATACATGAATGGCAATTCGAGGAGAGGAGCCAAATTCCCAAGCAACACAATAATTTTGGGATTTAAAAGATATTTCATTTATGCTAATTCAAATGTTTAAATAGACATCATTACCAATTGACATTTAACTGACCATGAACATAACGTCAAAACCAACCCACTGACCCACTAATATAATTGGTGATCCTACGTAACCAACAGACACACCCCACTAACATAAGACTCAGTCAAACACCAAGGCCGAGTCCATACAAATTAAATAGAGCTAACAATACAAAAACACCCTTAGACATTTTAACAATGATTATGCCTACGTTGCCCTTGACATAAAGCTGAAACTTTCTAGAATCATAACACTGAAGCTTGAAATAGAGAGAGACGGCAGCTAGGGTTTCACAGTTTCGTGAGAGAGAGAGGTCTGAGCAAAGAGAGAAACTGCCATAGAAACTCGAATGCTGGGGCTTATAAGTGTGTGTGTGTGTGTGTGTGAGAGAGAGAGAGAGAGCCGAGGTGGGGAGAAGAAAGTTTGAAACCCTACCTGAAAGATAGAGAGAATCAGGGTGGGGGAGTTTATTTTAAGCAGATTTAAAATATATCTGGGTACTAGATTTCAAATTTGGAACCCGGGTTCATACATGGACCAAAACCTGAACTTGGTCCAGGTTTTTACATTGTGTGTTCCAGCCCGAATTTAATCCTAGCCAGAAACCATAACAAAAACTCGGTTATCCAGGTTCTAGACCAGGCTTAGAAAAAACTCGGTCCGGATGAATAGTTTTACTTAACAATTAAGTGAAAAAAATAAAAATAAAAAAAACTCAATCGATGGCCAACATTGGTGACCACCTAATGTGGGAGAAGCATTTCTCTTAACTTTTGTAAATTGTCAGTTATCGGGTGTTTTGAGTTTGGCTAGAAGGAGATGATCATCTAGATGGATGGGTCAAAGATAAACTAAAAAAAACAGAGGCAGATATGCATCTTCATCAATAAGTAATATGGCTTCTTCTTTTATATAAGTATATGGGAAATGCTTCTCCCACAAAAGTTGGTCACCATATGTAATTCGGCAATTATGCATGGTTCGGAAGCAATGCACTACTTCTTTTATATAAGTAATGCAATGCATGCCTGCAAAATGGTTTGGAAGCATTTTTAATATATTTGCCTTTTTTATCTTAGCTAGCTAGTTTCGTTAGTGACAAATATCTCAGCAGACTCTGGAGGTTGGGGTACTCATTCTTGCATGGAATTGTTGTAAAGTTCTCCTCTTTCCAGTATACTACATTGCATGGTTTGGTTACCAAGATATATCATCTCCTATAATTATTATAACTTTATTAAATTTTTATATAAAATATAATAAATAATTTAACATTTTCAAATCTCAAAATAAAAATTATATTTTAATAATATTTTATTCAACTTTTAAATTTTATTTTATTTCATTTCATTTTATCTATATAACCAAACGAAACTTCCATAGGATACAAGTCAAAGTATGAATCTCATTTCATTTCTTTAAAAATAAGAGAGATCTACAGTAGAATGGTGAACTTTATCGAGGGAATTCACTTTCTCTCAAAAGAGTTTGAGCCTTCAGTTTTATCAAATCATTTTCCTTTTAACATTTTTCTTCTTATAAAAATAGATTTCATAAATAACTAAAATTACTCAAGCATCCCTGTATTTTTATGTAAATATCTACCAATTCACTAGACAAATTGGTTAGACATCAATTATGTAATTATTTAATAATTAAACAATAACATAAAGTATATAAATTGCATAACACCAATCTTGGTATTGAATGGAAACATTTTAAAAAACTCTTTAAAGCTAAAATCCTGTGGGGAAGCTTAACCCAGAAAAGTCAATTTTATTATTTGAAAATAAATTATAAGCAAGTCTTAATTACAAGACTTTTGTCAATTGACTCATTTACTTAACCCAACAAACAACCCATTTTCTTCTATCGTAATAGCAGCCAGAATTTTCAACAATTTTTAAATATTGGTTTTTCTCCTAAAATTTCAGTGGTTGAATCATGATCAATCATCTCCAATATGGAGCACGATCACACTTGAAGATAGAAAAATAACTCGAGAATTTTCTCACACACAAGTACTCGAAATATACTCTTTAGTAACTCCAAGCCAAATTATCTAAGTCACTAATCCAATCAAATCTCTTAAATAAATAATTTGAAAGTAGTTTAAGTTGCAGTAGGACTTTGCTGATGGAGTGACTCCTAAAGGACTCTTCTGACGAGATGCTAACACATGGCAATAAATCTTCTCAGTAGTAGCAGCTTCTCATTCAAACTCTTTTTTGGATAATTACAGAATCATTGGGACTCAACTTTCACACAATTGACTTATCTAAAACACTTCCTAATAACTTCTAGATAAACTCAAAATAATTATAGATAACGTTAAGATATTGTATATTCATCCAAATTTTAAAACAAAAGACAAGATAAATTTTATCATCTTAATAACCTATTCCTTACCAAACTCTTGCATCTACAATCTTCATCAAAACCACTTTGACGAATGTAAGAAAAACCTGTCCAAAACACAAACAACAGATCAAGCAACCTAGTAGAAAAACCAAAAAATAATCCAAGAAAAATATTGACATAGAACATTGATGAGTTTCAACAACATCACATAATTAGAAATAAACTAAGTCTACCAATGTTCTAATCACCATCAACATATGTTCAGCAAATCAAACTAAATCAAAACATGCAAGAGTAGAAAACATTGTTCAAACTACAACCCAGATTAATTAAAAAAAAACTGAATTAATAGAAATCAAAAGATTGGATTATCTACTGTTGTTGCTCCCCCTCAGATTTGCTCCCCCCCACTTGCACTCCCCCTTTTTGTCAAGGGTTTCCTACTCCACATCTGAGTCCATAACACTCTCCATCACTTGCTGCACATCCATGGAGAGATGGACCAGTCAATCATTTGCTTGTATGCAATCAGAACATATTGCAGCAACCTGTTGCTCTAGCTTTGACTAGCTAGCCTCCCATTTTGCAACAAAGTTATCAATCTTTTGGGAGAAAAGATTGATCTGTTCTAGCACTTGGGAGATAGGAATAGATGGCTCTGGAGGATAAGATGCTGATTTAGAGGTTTTAGGTCTCTTCTTTGTTAAAATCGCTTCAGATTTAACCACAGTAAGAGCTGAAATGGGCCCAACCATATTCATAGTAGGCTTGTTGTCCCTAAGAGGGACATTGACTTTAATAGCCAATTTTGTGATTAAAATTCCAAATGGCAGGTTAAGTTCCTTTTCCACATGAGAATGATGAATAATATCAATAACATGCTCAGAAAAATCAATAGAGATACCCGTGGGCAAGGCATACATAAAATAAGCACGTTCTAAAGGGAGTTCAGTGTGGCGACTGATTGGCCAAAGACTTCACAACACTATTTTAGCCAACAATCTAAATTGAGGGAGCATTACATTAAGTGGATGGTGATTAACTTTAGAGTTCCATTTTGGGCCTTGAGGTCCATCAAAGAGGTTGCGCATGGCTGTCTTTGTTGGTGCCTCCATGCCCTGGTATGGGTACAATGGTGCATCCATTTCAGGTAGATCATATAAATCTCGAATAATAGTTGGGGAAATCTCCATGAGGGTTCCCCTAACAATAGAGGTGATATTATGATCATCAAGATTAAAATGGGCAATATTTGAGTAAAACTTGTGCACCACCTCAACACACATAGTGGGTGAGGGGTGTGTTAACTTTTCCTAATGTTGCTTTACAAAGATACAACGAGTTACCTCATATTCAATCGTAAAAAAATCATTTATACTCACTTCACGCTCCCTTAGCACTGGCCTATGAAAAAAGATAGTTCTATAAGCTGATTTAGCTTCAAGTGAAGAGTGCTCAAAGGATGCTCCGTGCCGTGGAGTCTCAGGTGAAGGAGCTAAAGTATCTCCAGCCTGTGCTGCCTCCTTTGGAGGTTCTTCCCCACTTGAAGAATTTTCATGTGAGGGAGCCAAGACACATTTCTTCCTCTTTGCTCGCTCTTTAAATCTCAATTGAGGAAGCACATAAACTCTGTCAGAAGTAGAATAATCAAAATCAAACCTAGATGTGCTGAGATAAAGATAAAGGAAATATATGATGAATAACTCTCACGTGTCTCAACTTTTCATGTATTAAATGAAACTGATGCATGAATTGAATGCATGTAAAATCATGGACAAATGAATGAGATGAGACATAAAAACAAACACTTGGTAGGCATACCATCAAAACCAAAATGCATAATGTCGTAACCCACCAAAATCCATCCTAAATACATTGACAAATCAGACCCACTTTAGAGACTACATTTCTTCAATCCAAACATCAAAAGTCCCAAATCCCAAATCAAACTAAATGCCACTAGTTCTCAATTGGGCTTGAGCCAAATCCTAGAACTAAAAACGAAAAATGAGATGGATGAGGAGAGCACATACCGTGACTTGAAATCGAAGAGACTAGAGGGTTTGAATGATTTCGAAGAACCCAACTTGTGATGTGAGAGGTGATGTTCGGCTAGGGCATGTAGAGAATGTGTGACGCCCCCAACTCCCACGTACGGACACATGAAAATCGAGGCGTCGGGATGATGACAATATGGTTCACGCATCCCATCGCCAAGCGTCAAGTGTGTGTACATACAATTTGTGTACAATAAAATCACGCGGCGACTACTAAGTCTTACAACTAAGTACCAAAATTTTGTTTGAATACAAACTAGCTTAAAACACACATAATAAAATATTACAAGTTTAACATTGTTTCAAATCCAAATTACATAACATAAAAACAAGTAAAAATAATATCCAAAGGTAAAACAACTTCAAGTCAAAACTCTGGCGGAGCCGCCTCCTAGGGCTCAGCCTCCTCCTCCTCAACCTCTGCATCAAAATCTACGGTACCAAAAATGGTACCGTAGGTAAGTAATAATTCAAACACCACAAGACAAAAATATATTACATTCAACAATATGCATGAAAATATGCCAAATGCACATGTCCCAAAATCCACATTTTGCATGCATGCCAAAAGTCTCATTTAGCCCAAAATATTTACTTTAACTTTTCCTCGCCATTTTCCTAGAAAATGGCCTAAAATCAAGTCTCAAAACAATTTCCACTTTTTCCTTAACCGAATGCACCATGACCTCCCCTAGGGGTTATTCGCACACCCTGGCTCCCTTCGTCATACCATGGGTAACGACCATGCGTGTGATTTCGTAACGAACGATGTCTAGTTCCATGCCCAGCGCGTA
Source organism: Carya cathayensis (assembly GCA_011037825.1). Lineage (NCBI taxonomy): Eukaryota > Viridiplantae > Streptophyta > Magnoliopsida > Fagales > Juglandaceae > Carya > Carya cathayensis. The sequence continues at coordinate 810,168 of QGSO01000475.1, forward strand.
CGTAGTCAAGCATTCTCTAGCCCCCGCCAGTAGAGGGGCCACGGAGTCGGTAGGAGAGCGTTACCATCCCGCCCGCTCCCGTTGTTGCCCAGCGACAACCCAAGGGACGTCACTCAGTATATTACGCTCCTGAGTGACCAGAGGAGCTCAACCGAGATAATGCCCTATCTCAGCTTGGAGTCGTGATACACACATACCCAAAAATCCATTTACGTATGAAAACTCAATTCTCATAATTCAACACATGTACATGTATGCCATTATGCGAAAAAAAAAATGAATTTTTCCTTTTTAAACATGAACATACATGCTCCATGCAATGCACACCTCAAGACACAATTTATCCAACAAATCTTAACATCAAAAACAAACAAATAACTCTATCCTCAAATCCATCTGACCCCCGACTCCTCGGATGCAGTCCGGAATAACCAACCAGTCACAAATTTATTGTAAAAGTAATAATATATATTAAATCTAAAATGAAGCTTGAAAAATACTTACATCGCTATATAATAATTTTTAAATGATCAACGAGCTGCAAAAGGCGAAGAAAAAGCAACGTAACAGTGTTGTTGCCCAGATGACTAACACAAGAGGGGGGGTGAATTGAGTTGTATTTAAGAAAATAACAATTATAAATCAAATATACAATATAAAATATAAACAAAATATAAAATAGCAATAAATATAAAGAGTAAGGGCACGAGAAGCAAACTCAATATGTTAACGGGGTTCGGCCCCACTGCCTACGTCCTCGCCTCAAGCTACCCCTTGAGGATCCCCGAATTCACTATTCAACCTCCTTCAGGTGGAGATAGAAACCTATTACACCTTTGAACAACACCGCTACAAAGGATCCGTGTAGAACACCCTCTACACTTGCAATCACCTTACACGTGGTGATTCAACGATCCTCTGTATAGAACACTTTCTACACGCACAAGGGTTGTACACACCCTTTTACTGATACAAGAATTGATAGTAGGTAGGATATCAGAAAACACTCCTCAATGAGTGAAATAAGAACAATACAAGCACAAACTATATCTCTCAAAATGAATAAGGGTTAAAGCTCAATGCTTAGAGAAGAGAGAATGAAAGCTTTGAATGAGAGTTGTATGCTCTTGGTGTTGTAAATGTGAAGCTCTCAAATGATCTATTTATAGGCATATGAGACTTCATATTTAAATTTAAAAAGATTAACATGTCAAAAACATCATCATTCATTTTTTTCAAAAAATTCAAACCTAATCTTTTTACTTTTTGCATATGACAAAAGGAGCACACTTTGCTTTTCAAAAATTTCAAACCTAATTTTTTACTTTTTGCATATGACAAAAGGAACACACTTTACTTTTCAAGATATTCAAACAAAGGCATCTTCCTTTTGCATAAGTCAAGAAATACATCAATCACTTTTGAAAATATTCAAATAAAACATGCACATGTGAAAGATGACAATCAATTATCTTTCAAAATTTTCAAATTTAATTTTCAAAATATTCATGCACATGTGGAAAATGTATTTTAATGCTTTATGATAAAATATTAATTTTTGAGCCTTAATCCTAATTTCGAATTTTAAAGAGATTTACAACATTATTCTATGACTTTAATGTGAACTTGCTCCCTTCTTGCTCATGCTTGGTTTCTTGATGTGCTTGACTCCATTGTGTAGATAACTTGAGCTTGAGACTCCTTTATTCTATGAATTCATTTGTTATCATCAAAATCCATGTGTAAATATATAATTACACAAAACTTGAAACCTTAGGTTTAACAATCTCCCCCTTTTTGATGATGACAAATACTTGATAGAACCTGAAGCCTGTATTAATACTTAAGCTCCCCCTGAGAATGTGCGTTAGTTTTTCAAAAAAAAAAAAATAAATATAATTCCAAGCATATATAACAAGTTTAACAATTTAAACAATATTAATGTTCTAGTCTAAAACTTCTCCCCCTTTTGGCATCATTAAAAAGGATCGACAGCAAGTAAATAGACTGAAGAAAACGGTGCGTTAAAAAACACTGTAGATAGTTGAAAAAGAGAGCCGTCCGTGACCCGACAAGTCCTGCAAAGCCTCGAGGCCTAACTCTATGAATTTAGTGCGGTTGAAGATAGAAACAAATCGCCTGATGTTGTTGACAAACGAGATTGAAGGCTCCGAGTTTCTAAAAAAAATGTCTTTTTCACTGATCGGGAAAAAACACATTGCTCTTTGACTTGGATGATAGCTCGTCTTGTTCTTTATACTATCTCTATAAAAACAGTCTTAAAGTTCATCCAATCCGCATCAAGTTTTCTTCTTATCTCTATAACTCATCTGCATTCCTTCAACATTCTCGCTTTAAGTTTTCAATTCCTTTCTCAATGGCTCATTCTTCTACATCTCAACCTCCTGTCCTTTCTGCAGCTGCCATTGGTGCTATGTTGCAGCAAGAAAATAATAGTATGGCAAATAAGTCAGACTCCGATGCTATCTACGACTTGGTGAGTCTCGGGACTCGCTACTCATCCTCTATTGTTGCTTTTTCCCAGCGGGTTCAAGCAAAAAACCATGAGGTTGAAAAGCTTAAGGAACAAATTGTTGTACTTCAACGAATTGTTCAAGAGTCTCACACAAGGGAAGGAATCCTTCGGCAGAAGAATAAAAAGTTGAAATCTCTATTGGATTCTTCATTCCGCTTGCCAGTTCCCATGAATAGGGATGACATGATATTGTATGAAGAGAATGAGCGTCTCAAACATGAGGCTAAGAACCTCAAGTTTATGTAAAAGTATTTAAGAAAAATCTATCTATTTTTATGAACTTTGATCTGTCTTTTAAGAGATATTCATAATATGCATCATACCTATTTCTCTTCTAATCATAGATAATCTATCTTCTGGTAAAGGTTTTGTGAATATATCTGCTAACTGATCGTGTGTGTTTGTGAACTCTAGTACTATATCGCCTTTCTGCACATGATCTCGAAGAAAATGATATCTTATTTCAATATGCTTAGTTCTAGAATGTTGTATTGGGTTTTTTGAAAGATTTATAGCACTTGTATTATCACATTTGATTGGAATGTGATTATACATGAGTTTAAAATCTTCAAGTTGTTGCTTCATGTAAAGAACTTGAGCACAACAACTACCCGCAGCAACATATTCTGCCTCAGCAGTAGATAGTGCAACAGAATTTTGTTTTTTACTAAACCAGGAAACTAATGCATGACCTAAGAAGTGACATGCTCCACTAGTGCTTTTTCGATCTATTTTACAACCAGCATAATCTGCATCTGTGTAGCTGATTAGATCGAAAGATGTGTGTTTAGGGTACCATAACCCTAGGTTAATTGTACCACTAAGATATCTAAGAATGCGCTTAACTGCAATTAAATGAGATTCTTTTGGAGATGATTGAAAACGTGCACATAAACACACACTGAACATAATATCTGGTCTACTGGCTGTCAAATATAATAAGCTACCAATCATACCTCGATATACTTTCGAGTCAACTGTCTTACCGGATTCATCTTTATCAAGTTTAGTAGATGGGCTCATTGGTGTTCCAGTTTCCTTAGCACCTTCCATCCCAAACTTCTTCAGCAATTCCTTAATATATTTTGATTGATTGATGAATGTCCCACTTTTTACTTGCTTAATTTGCAATCCGAGAAAGAATGTAAGTTCTCCCATCATGCTCATTTCAAATTCATCCTGCATAGTCTTAGCAAAAACTTGACACATATTTTCATTAGTAGCACCGAATATTATATCATCAACATAAATCTGAACCAAAAGAATATCATCATTTTCGTATTTAATGAAAAGAGTTGTGTCGATTTTTCCTCTTGAGAAACCTTTTTTAATCAAGAAACCACTGAGTCTCTCGTACCACGCTCTAGGAGCTTGTTTGAGTCCATATAGTGCTTTTGTGAGTTTGAAAACATGATTTGGAGAAATATGATTTTCAAAACCTGGAGGTTGCTCAACATATACCTCTTCATTTATAAAACCATTTAAGAAAGCACTTTTAACATCCATTTGAAAAAGTTTGAAATCTTTATAACAAGCATATGCAAGTAGCATTCGAATAGCTTCTAATCTTGCGACTGGTGCATATGTCTCATCATAATCAATTCCTTCTTCTTGATTGTAACCTTGGGCTACAAGTCGAGCCTTATTTCTAGTAATGACTCCGGACTCATCTTTCTTGTTTCTAAAAACCCATTTTGTTCCAATAATAGTATGATTTTTGGGTTTAGGAACAAGTGTCCAAACATCATTTCTTTCAAATTGATTAAGCTCTTCTTGCATAGCTAGAATCCAAGATTCATCAAGAAGTGCTTCATCAATATTTTTAGGTTCAATCTGAGATAAAAAAGCAGTATGATTGCAAATATTTCTAAGAGATGATCGAGTGCTTACACCTTGTGAAGGTTCTCCCAGAATTTGTTCCACTGGATGATCTTTCACAAATTTCCACTGTTTGGTTGCATCTCGTATTAAATTTTGATGATCTTTCCTGATGTCTCCATGTTGGACTTCCTCTATTGTGTTCTCTTTGTTGAGATTGAGACTTTCTGTATTATTTATACCTCCTGTTTCTTCATCAATGGATTTCTTGGAGAGTAGAGAATTAGATTCATCAAATACTACATGCATAGATTCTTGTACAGTTAAAGTCTTTTTATTGAATACTCTATAAGCTTTACTATTTGTAGAATACCCGAGAAAAATACCTTCATCCGATTTTGCATCAAATTTGCCTAAATTATCCCTGTCATTCAAAATAAAACATTTGCATCCAAATACATGAAAGTAACCAATGTTGGGCTTTTTCTCATTCCAAAGCTCATAGGGGGTTTTATCTAATTTAGACCTTAACATAACTCTATTTATAACATAACATGCAGTACTTACCGCTTCGGCCCAAAAATAACTAGGCAAGTTGTTCTCATTAAGCATTGTTCTTGCCATCTCTTGAAGAGATCTATTTTTCCTCTCTACTACCCCATTTTGTTGAGGAGTTCGAGGAGCAGAAAAATTATGCACAAAACCATTTTCATCACAAAATGTTTCAATATTTTTATTAACAAACTCTTTTCCCCTATCACTTCGGATACTTGAAATAGTATAGCCCTTTTCATTTTGAATTCTCTTGCATAACTTGGTAAAAGCATTATGTGCCTCATCTTTATGAGCAAGAAAGATGACCCAAGTATATCTAGAGAAATCATCAACAATAACAAAAGCATAATATTTTCCTCCTAGACTTGCAACTCTATTTGGTCCAAAAAGATCCATGTGTATCAGTTGCAGTGGTCTAGTAGTGGAAATATATTTCTTGGTTTTAAAAGAAGTTTTTGTTTGTTTACCAAATTGGCATGCATCACAAATTTTGTCTTTAAGAAAATTTGCCTTTGGTAAACCTTTCACAAGATCATTTTTTGAAAGTTTGGAAATAAGTTCCATGTTGGCATGACCTAGTCTTCTATGCCATAACCAATTAGTTTCATTTTGTGCTGAAAAACAAATAGCATCTTGTGAGGTAATTTCTTCAAAATCGATTGTATAAACATTATTGCTTCTAAAAGCAATAAAACAAATATTAGAATCATGATTATTTAAAATAATGCACTTATCCATTTTGAAAGTAACTGTAAATCCTTTATCACATAATTGACTTATGCTCAAAAGATTATGTTTTAGACCTTCAACAAGTAAAACATCTTCAATTATGAGAGAAGATTTATTACCAATTTTACCTATTCCAACGATCTTCCCTTTCGAGTTGTCTCCAAATGTCACATGTCCTTCTTCTTTAGATCTTAGATCAAAGAACTTAGTCTTATCTCCCGTCATGTGTCTTGAACATCCACTATCTAAAAACCATTTGTTTTTGCTTGTGGAGGATTTCATGCATACCTATAAAAACAATTAAAATGATTTTTCTTGGTACCCAAGTTCTTTGGGTCCTTTATTTATTAGTATTAGAAGAAACAAGATTTTTAGGTACCCATATGGCCCTAATAGTCATTGTATGCTTTCTTCTAATAGGATAAGCATGATAATTATGACCACTTCTATTACAAAAATTGCAAATAGCATGTGGCATATATGAAGAACTTGAGTGATTATAATAGTATCCCTTTTTGACAAAATTATTACGAAAAGAATTTTGAATATTAGACTTTGATGTAGAAGGATTATCAAAGAAGTTTTTATAAGGTTTGAATTTTTGTTTTGGTATATATCCCAAGCCTGCTTTGTCAAAAACACATCTTTAACTACCAAGAAGTTTTTCAAAATTTCTTTTTCCATTCGTAAAGTTTTCAACAATATTTTCTAAATCAGTTTTCTTCTTCTTCAACTCAAGATTTTCATCTTTCAAAACAATATTTTTTTTTTCTAAAATATCAATTTCGTTTGTTAAAGAAGAATTTTTCTTTTTCAAAGCAGTATATTTGATACCCAATTTTTCAAATTCCCCATATACCTCTTCTAAAACATTTTGCAATTCTTCATATGAAGGATTTTCAATATTATCAAAATTTGTTACCTCAATGTCATCTTTAGCCATAAGACAGAGATTTGTTGATTCTTCATTGCTTGCTTCACTATCTGAGCTACTTGAATCATCATCCCATGTAGCTTTCATTGCTTTCTTGCCTTTGTTTCGATCTTTATTTAGTAGAGGACAATCTGGCTTGATATGACCAGGCTTATTGCATTTATAACAAATTAAAGTATCATTTTTACCTGAATCTTTCTTGGAAAACTTTTTGAAGGATTTCCTCGGAGGAGTTTTATTTTTCTTTAAGAATCTCTGAATTCTTCTTGTTATCATCGCAACTTCTTCATTTTTATCGGCATTTTCCTCATCTTCATCACTTTTGTGACGCCCCCAAATTCCGCTTGGGATTGAACGGACATTTGAAGCGTCGGGACATGCAACACAAGGTTACCTGCCCCCGTTCATGACATATAAGATGCAATGTTCCTAACATGCATATAGCATTATGCAATATTCGCAGCGGATAATTTTTTTCTTTAGCAATACTATGCACCAAACTAAAATATCCCAAATACTTGAAATATATTTCATACATAAAGGCATATTAAATAGCCGTGATCACCACACTA
>QGSO01000476.1:0-120000 GCA_011037825.1 Carya cathayensis
ATGTTTATGCTTAATTTTATGATTATGATTTATTTGGATAATATTTCCTCACATATATAATATATTTTTAATATTCTATTCTTCTGAGTTTTAATTTGTTTTATCTCTTTATTTCCAGCTTAAATAAAATTCACATTGGACCGGTTGAAACATTTGACCAAAAGCACATATTAATTGAGAGGAGTGAAGAGAAGGAAGTAAGCAGTGTACTTGGGCAGCTGAAAAAAATAAACACAAAGATGACTTTGAACATAAAACAATTTTCGGCGAGAATGAATCACGGAGGCAAGTCGAAAGTGGGTTTTAACTAAAGAAGAAAATGGTTTTCGGTGGACATCACATGCAACGTCAAAGTCTAAGAAGGGAGCCACTGGGAGTTCACGCTGAACCCTGGTCCTTTCAATGTCAAAAAGCATGTTCTCCAGTACTGGAGCTTGTAGTACTTCAATTTAACAAGACCGAACAGACCAGCCTTCGTTAAGCTCCATAAACGTGGCCGACACCAAGCACATCTATTGCCGATAAAATCAAAAAGTGTGCAGACTGCAGTGGTGCGGTGAGGTTGCCCCACGTAGCAAAGAATAACACGTTATCATTATTATTATTTTAGACAAGCAATCTACGGTTGGTGGGTAAAGTCACTATTTTCAGTCAAAGAATAATGGGAACAATCACGTGGGGGACTTGAGTGGCGCCGGAGACTTGGACTTGAGGTATCTATATGATATATATATATATATATGTGTGGCTGGACGTGGAAAGAAATTGGAGACGTGCTGAAATTGAAGACGTGCCGAAATTGAAGACGTGCTGAAATTGAAGAATAGAAAAGGAGCCGTGCTTGACTTGGATTGCTTGACTTAGATTGGATACAACATCTTCACAAAGCCTATAAGAAGGAGAGTTGGTGCTGGTTTTTAAGGGGGGGCTTCCCCTCCTAGCTGGAGTGAGACTTGGCTAGGAGGTGGAAGGGAAATTGGTAGGAAGTTTACGCTGGGTTGAGGAGGTTTGCGGAAGGAGTTTACGTAAAAAGAAGCTTACGAAAAAAAAAATGAGATGAGAAAGGAGGGAGTTTACGGAGAGATTTTTTTACGTTGAGAAGGAAGCTTACGGAAAAAAATAGAAGAAAGAAAAATATATAGACTTACGGAGAAGCTTTGGATGGTAGAGATGAAGTGAATGGTAGCGGAAAAAATCTGGAGGGAAGCTTAGGAGACTCAAGACAATGAAGGACAGAAACTTGAGGAAATTTGCTCTGTTTTAGTGAGATAAAACAGAGGACTGCATCTTCTTTGGAAAGTGAGTAACCTTTCTTTTGGACATATTCTACAGTGTAATTGTTTCCACTTTGCAGGTTGAACTTTGAGTTCAGTTTGGTGAATAAACTAAGCAGAAAAAAAAGGGCAGCACATACACGGAGGGAGCTGTTGGAAGTTGGATGAAAAGAACATAGGCTGGCTTCGGACGGACTGAGGTCTGGGGATTCAGTCTTGGGGCTGGTTTTTCTCTGACCTGGACGGAAGAGGAGCATCTGGTGCTTTACGGAAAAACAGAAGGGAGCTCTGGCTCCATTGGGACGTTCGGCAAAAGAAAAAAAATATAGAGCTTTGTTGAACGAAAATCTAGAACAGAACGAGACCACTTTTATTTTCGTTTTGAGGAGCTACGGACAGGGGAGTTCTTCCATTGGAGCTTTCTGTCACTTCAGCTGGCTTGAGACGGACGATTGATTGGAATGAAGTATGTACATGGAGAAAGCTAAAAACTGAAGGAAGGAGCTGCTGGTGTTGTCGTAAAGGAGGACGTTTACGGAAGATATCTCATGTTTTTGGGAGCTACGGAACGGACGGTTTTTAGGGAGTTATTTTCGGTTCAATTTCCTGTTTTATGATCTAATTTGTTTTTGTTTTAGCTTGTGTTTTATTTTATTTTTATCATGGTGAATGTTTATTTAATTTCTATAGCACTTGTGATGAACATGATTGGCTAAATTTTCAAATAAGGTTAGAGGTGAAGTTTAATGCTTTGAAAATTATTTTCGATCGACGACAAATTTATTTTGCGAGCTTGATCGATTGAATGATTTTATTATTGGATATTTTGGTTATCTATATATTTTTCTTGATTTATTGTGATTTCCGAATACAGTGAATGCTTGAGAAATCCCTGTGATAGTCAAATAGATTTGTAAATGTTTTAATCATCAATCGCTCATGTTCAATCATTAGTAATTATTTTTCCTTGATCTTAAATGCTAAATCTTCCAATTAAACGGAATCATTATTCTAGTTTAATTGAAGTAATTCGGTCGGAAACAATATTTTAAATTATTAAACGGATCCTCGAAACCTTAGTCTTTTTCCGTATCAACACAGCTTATCAATTTAGTATTTTATTTTCATTTGTTTGAGAGAATTTTTCACATAAGTCAATCCCTGTGGATTCGATCCTGTAAGGTACTACAACACCTGTATACTTGCAGGTAAAACTGCACTAAATTTTGGTTCATTAATTTGAGTTAAAGTTTAGGCGCAACAATACTCTTCTAGAGTTTTCTAAAGATATAAATGAAAATGAAATGCTTTTCCTTTACGAAATGACATGAAAGACGCTTTACGAAAGAACGCTAAGTATAAGCTTTCAAGTATATGTATGTAACGGCCCTCCTTGGCAACCCCTTTTTATGCACCTAAAGTATTAAGTTTATGCATGTAAATAGATGTTATATGTAGTAAGTACTGGATGTATTTTCACGAAATGAAATGCGAGGCTTAGGCCTTATGCTTTAAACAACGCGAAGAAAGAGTTTTAAATGTCCCTACGAACTGATACTTTAAAGGATGCATGAACTAATGGTTTCAACGATGCCATGAAAGATGATGTTTAAGCTCAAGCTTTTTAAATGACTTTTAAGAATGAACGGATTGAAGGACTAAAAGAACTAAAAAGAATTGAAAGGGCTGAATGCTTTAATGTACGAAAACATGTAACAGCCACATGAATGAACCAATAAAGGTACCAAAGGACTGGACTGGGCAGATTGCAATGCCGGATAAATAGTACTAGTAGTGCATCCAGTGCTACACCCTAACGGAATGGATTCCTAATCCGTGGCCAAGGGTGAAATCAGGTCCAAAAGACCGCTAACCATCACACATGGGGCGTAAAAGTGTTCAACGGCCAATGAAAGCAATAAAAAAGAATGTATGCATGTTAGGAAAGAAAGCATGTATGTTAAGACTCTTTAAGAAATGAGGGCAGCGAAGCATGGGGAACTGTTTTACTAGAAGAAAACCTCTTTTAAAAAAAACCCCACATCGCAACGTTTTAAAATGAAATGAATGTCTATTTATTATATGTATAGAGTGATGAATGCATGACTGAAAATCTATGTTGCTATATTTTAACCGTATGAAGTAATGTTTGAGTCATCAACTCATTTTAATTTTTATGTGTGCCCTCCCATGGACAAGATGAGCATGATGTGTCAGGAATGACGCTGCCCAAGGGAAAGAGCACAAAAACCTAGGCACAACGTTTTGCACAAAAGACTTTAATTATAAAATTAAATGTTTTTCGCTGTAACCCTTTAAATTAAGAAATATGTTTTATTCATAAACATGAAGTCTTTTGTATCCTGGCATGGAAGGAAAAGAAATTTTGAAAATGAACTATAATTCCCGTCTATTTTCTTAAAATCATCTTCAAAAGGTCTCACCACAAGGACGGACGTTACATGTACGTGGTCAGAAAGAAATGAATGATGCTTTGAAGATAGGAAGCACACAATGGCGGAGCTTTATAATTTTTTTTGTGTACACTTTAATGCTTTGGTTTTCAGCCATTGTACTTGATGGAAACAATACTCATGACTTTTTGTCCCTAATCTAGAATGTATTTAGGTGTTTTTTTGTATACTTCCTATGTACATGGGCTAGATACATTGTGTGTGGGTCACTTATGCTTTTTTGTACCCACGGCTTTCGTTTTAGTCAACGGTCATGCTCCAGGAATCTTGTGCCCAAAATGTTATGATATTAATAGCATGCCTGTTTGTAATGAGATCTTTTGTTTGGGCTTCAGCATAAATTATTGCATGTCATCATGGCATCATTGCAATCAGTTTAGAAGGGTAGGATTAGGGGTGTAACCAGTCCAGTTTGGTCTGATTTTGTATAATTTTTTAAATCAAACCAGTTATACTTGTTTTGCATTTTCAAGAACTGATTCTGCATCGATTACCCTCTTATACTGGTACTTCTAGTTTTACCAGTTCCAGTCCAGTTTTTCAATTTTAATATAACTATATTATTATAAGTTATAGTGATTTAATATAATATTAGTATTACTATATAAAAGTGATTTAATATTGTACTAGTATTAATATTAAATCACTAAGTACTAGTACAGTATTAATATTAATATAGTACTAGATCTGGATCTGGATCTGGATCTGGATCTGTATCTTCTTGGATATTTGAATCCGGATGCAAAGCCCTAATCTTGGGACTCGAACTCATACATATTTAAAGGAAAAATCATTTATATAATATATTTTCTACAACATTTTATATAACTATATTTTAAACGAAGGATATTCTAATAAAACACTTTATAAAAATAATATCATTTTTTAAAAATATCTTTAGCTTATAATATTATTATAAAATATGTTTTTAAACGTATTGTGTGTGTTAATGTCGTATTCCGTATGCCTTTGGGTTGGGTTTCAATAATTTGAGTCTTGGGCCTTCCATCTACACACTTAAGATAACATAGAGAGTGGGGGCTTTGGTAGTGGCCGGGGACTCTCCGATGCTTAAGTCAGTATATCTCTTTAGTAGTTTGTGCAATAGCGTAGAGGAATCAAAGAAAGTTTTTCGTACCTGGTGTGACGCCCCCAGATTTCTATTTGGGATCAGACGAACATCTGAAGCGTCAGGATATGCAACACAAGGTTATCTGCTCTCGTTCATGACATATATATGATGCAATGTTCCTAACATGCATCTAGCATTATGCAATATTCGTAGGGATAATTTTTTTTTGAATACTATGCACCAAACTTATAATATCCCAAATAATTAAAGCATAATCCATACATACTTAGAAAAATAAACATCCACGATTACAGTACGGGTCTTAGAAGATTGTAATATCAAAACATAGGAGACCGGACTCCATATTTACATTACCAAAATATACTATTGAGCCAGTTCGTCGAGTAACTCGCTTAAGTTGACTAACGAGGCCAGAATACTGTTCCAAAAAAAATGAACTATAGAAGCTGTAAGCTCCACATGTTGGGACTACCATGGTGAGATTTAATTACAAATCTCAATAATTTAATAAGAAACTTCCACACAGGTTAATGATGCATGCATAGCAATAAAGACATGAATGTACCATCAAAGTCAATAGTAAACATAACATTACTTGACATAACATGGCATGAAATAATAAGAATAATGTGACTTGACATAACATGACATAACTTGAATTGAAACTGAAACTTAGCTTGACATGACATGAACTTGAATCATAACATGGACGTGAACTTGAAACATAACATGGATGTGAACTTGAAGTTTGACATGAACGTAAACTTGAACATAACGTAACGTGAAACATGACTTGAATGTGAAATACATGAACTTGGAATCTTGTTCAATAGACTTAATTAATAAAGTGACCATATGGGTGCTACACAGGTCCCCTTGAGCTGTGTGTCCATGCCGATTACCGCATCATAACACAGGTATCTACACCAGCTGTGAGTGCGTTAATATGTACCCGACAGTTGTTGTGGCCCCACATATTCTACATGTCACAATTGCTGTGTCTCATGTAATGTATGCTCCACAGGTGCTGTGGCCCCATACTTAATGCTCCATAGTTGTTGTGGCCCCATGAATTGTTTATGCCACACTTGTTATACACGTAAAATAAAATATGGCTCCATTGGCGTTAATGCCTGGTGCGCTTCGGTGACTAGCTAGTTAGGCCCCATTTGCAAACTATTGACTGTACTTCATCAACCCAAGAAATTTCACACCTATTTAGATACTCCAGCGTGAACAAAGGAGTTCCACTAAGATATTACCCCATCCTACCACTTATGGTTGTGATTGACATGAATAACTTAACATGACTATTCTCGAGATACACAAACTGTATTCGAGACAGGACGTGACATGAATATGAAAGGACAGAAGTCCTGGCATAGCGTAACGTGACATGAACACAAGATGACAGACATAATGTACTTTGAGACATTAATGTAATAGACAACATTTCATAACATGGCATATATGTAACAGACAATATTTCATAACATGGCATAACATGTGACAGACAATATTTCATAACATGGCATAACATGTGATAGTGACTATTACATGACATGTCATACATGTAACAGATTGCATACGTAATGTGACATACTTGCAATCGATAGCAACATGTGACAAAAAATATTGTGTAACAGAATAATTTGTGTAATAGATAAACATGTGATGACATGACATGGCATGGTATATATAAAAACATACAAATATAAACTGTAGTTCCCTTACCCATCACACATACACAATAAACTAATAGTGAGTTAAGAGTTAACTTATCTCATTTGTCGCATTCTATGAAAATAAAGCACGAAACACAAGAAACTGTAAGAGATATTCTAAAAATTAAAAATTTAATTACTAACAATTAGAAATGTGTAAAAAATATAACTTAGAGTAAATTACCATTTTACCCTCTACATATAAAAAAATGATCATTTTACCCCTAACTTAAGAGGATTTCACATCCTAACTCTAAAAATGACAAGAGTTAACATTTTTCATGTAAATTTTATCCTAAACTCAAATATCAACTCAAAAAAATTTAAAATTATTCACAACTATGGAAAACACACTATGGTCGAAACATCCATAGGCCATTTCTCTTGATTTTTGTTGCAATTCCTTCCAACTTAAAAATTCATGCTTAAACCAAAATTTTGTAACAAAGATCTTCCTATCCTAAATTTAAAATCATACTTAAACCATTCATTTAGAAAAAGCTAATAATGAACACCAAGCTTTTTTGTAAAAAGATCCAAACCCTTGAATCACAAGTTTTGACCCTAAATCAAAACATCTCCAAGAATTCCAAAAATTCAAATCTTACTTCTAACATATTCATAACATGATCCTAAGATCAACCATGCTTTAAATCATCAAACTAAAGTCACTAAAATTACAAAATAACACTTGGAGTTTTTGGTTTTACACTTGGTCAAAAAACTAAAATTTTTTCTTAACTAGCTTTGATCAATCTCTTGATCCATGGCTTAAAAAGATGAGATCTTCAAAATAAAACATCATATGGTTTAAAAATGTGTCCTAAATAATATCCAACCATCAAACTTAAAATCACATGGCTAAAACTCAATAAAACGTGGATCTAACCCAAAAACATCAAATCTTAGGCCTAACCGAAATCCTCTTGCATAGAAAAATCATATCTTTGAAACTAATATTAAATATCATCAAACTAACATTCTAACATGAAAATAAGAGACTTAGGATCATCTTATAAAAATATCAAAGCCTTTAGAGTAAGATCAAAACACAAAATATTCAAACTTTCTCCAAATAAAAACTGTTTTTCCACTTCCAGTATTCAAGTTTATAGATCTAAGAAAATCTATCATCAAAAGTTTTAGTCATGCAACAAAACCTCAATGAACACTTATAAACAAATGCTAACAACACTCCATAAAATTTTCGAACCATAGCTTGGTCAAAAATTTTAAAACATAACATATTGTCTAGTTTCACACTCAGAATGACCTTTCCCTGGATAACAAAACTTTGGACCGACCAAATGACCATTGAAAGAGATGAATAATATATCTATGGAAACTATACTTAAAGACGAACAATTTTATGATGGATTCATCTTGTGAAAATACTTACAAATGGTCTAAAATCTCCATGCAAAAAGACCCAGAAATATGTCCGAGAGAGCTCTTTTGGGTTTCTCTCTAAGAATGGGGTAAAGAAGTGATCAAAGGGAGTGAAATGTGTCTTGCACGACTCTAGACTTCTGGTGGGGGGAGATATGGGCTTGAATGACCCTTGATTGGAGGTGGCTAAGTGACATAAAGTGGAGAATAGTGAGGGGAAAGGATTGCTTGCAAAAGCTGTGAGAATGGAGGTTGATGAGGTGGATTTCTCCTTCACATCAAGGCTCTATTGGGTGCAGCCAATGGTAGTGGATGGTCTGCCATGTGGGGGAGGAAACTTCTTCAAAAAGCTTTACCAAGGTGGCCAAATTTTTGGGCCTTGGTGGGTCTCAACCAAGTGAACTTCAATTTGGGGTTTAAATGGGGTTTGGTTAGGGTTTGAGACACTATCATGCCCAAATTCAATTTTTCTTGGCCCAATCAAATTTCCAAGGTTTAAAAGGTTGGATGATGATGTCATAACTAGGATTTGATAAATTAATAGCATGTGAAAGTGATTTAATCAAGTGATTAAACACAGTGGTAGAAATCAGATCAAAAGGGATTTGGAGGCCACCTTAGGGTTTAGGGAAACTGTTTTGGGTTTCCCATTTTCAACCAAGCTTTTAGAGTTTCAATTGGATTCCAACCATTTAGGGTCTCGCTATGGTTCAAACGCTCTTTGGTCTGGCACAATTTGGTTGATCAAATGAAAAAAAGTTTTGCTTAGGTGGCATGATCTCACACCTTAATTTCCTTCACAAATCCATCTAATGGTTCCTCTATGTGCCAAGGTTCTAATATTATTCACTATGTATGTCTAAGATCATGCCAAGTGTCTAAATAAAACTTCTCTAACCTTATCGAGGTTACTATTCACTCTGAACAATGTGTAATAAATTTAGCACTGAAAAATCTTAAATGTTCATATCAACCTACAGTGAAATTGTTTTACCATAACTCAACTCCGAAGTGCCTCTAAAAATAATTTCACAGTTTCGAACAAACGTTTTGTCCGAAATTATGAAAATGTGTTATTGCGTCATAAAATCCTAAATAATCAATTGAGTCTAGTGGCGCAAACCATAACGTATTCTGACACTTCTAACTACCTCAAATAATTAAAATTGCATTTTTGGCACCACAGTGAGTGATAACACTATGTTGATAAACTAAAAATCTATGCGATTAGTCGGTTCGTGAAAACTTACGGGGTTTTCATGAGATTCCTAAAGTATATAGAAATTCCACCATTGAATTTCTAATGGGTTGTTACACCTGGGGGTTGGCTTTTATACTAGATTTTTGGGTGGGGATGGACCATACCCAGCCTCAGGGAATTCATGTCACTCAACTGTACACCTAGCCAGAATCCTTCAATACGGCATCGCTCCTGAGGCGGCTTCATAATGTGGCATGGAGCCTGGGGAGTCGCGCCATTAATGAGGCGTGGTTCCCCGACTCACTTTACCCTACAGACATTCCTTGTTAAGCCCATTCATGCCTACTGTTAGGAGATCGAGGGTTCCCTGTATCTCTCGCTCACCTGCCTGAGCAGGTTACTGAGAGTTGGGTGTTAGGGCGGCGAGTCCCATCTATCCCTACTGTCTGCTTTTACCATGCATGGGTTGTTTCATGGGTAGGTTTTGCTCATGGGCTAGGTACACTGTAGAGGCCCATTGACTCCATTTAGAGGAGAGTCGTTGGACTTGATCGGGCTCTCTAACTCATTTCCCTAGAGATCCCTCATGGGCTTGCTATACGGGCCAATAGGAGGGAAAAACCCCTTTGCAGTGTGTATATTGTTCCGGTATTTAAAGTGTTTTATATACAATTTACAAGTGTGTGGCTCCTAATTAATTAGCAGCATGCATCGATCAAAATGTCACTATCCATCATCACATCCAAAGAAAATGTACTATTCACTTTTGGAAAGATGCTTTTATATAAGACTATATAATATCATCAATAAAAACTTTCAGTGAAATCGATTATGTTTTGGGCGGATGCTAAATAATCTTCAATTTTAATTTGTTCTCAGAATTTATGATATCATTGCTCAAATATGGCATCCGTTATGAAAAAAATACGATAATATTCCAAATGGATGTCATTGGATATAATTGATTGGATTTTAGAACTATTCGAAGGATTTTGAAAAAATTGATGGCAACTGCGGAAGAAGGGATTCTCTTTTTTTTGGAAGTTACTAAATATGATATGTAAATTATAAAGTCATATTACATACTATTCACGTAGAGGAGCTTGTAGAAAAAAGAAGCATGCGCATGCTTATTTTTGGATCCTCGAGCACACGAAAAAAGGAAATGAAGACGATAACCCTTCTTTCAATGAAACATCACTCAATACTTAACTCGATTATTCGGTTATGAAATGAAAAATGATACATATATAATCCTTTACACAATTCTATTTTAAAAATAAAGAGCATCTTTGTAAAAATAACCTATAAAAAGGTTGGTGTCAAACTTGCAAAAATAACTTATAGAAATAACCTCAATTTATAATATGATTGTATAAATAATTATAAAAAGATTGGTGTCAACCTTTATGAAATAAGGTTCATACGGTTCACCGTCTATCCTTTTATACACTTTACACACCATTATTCTAAAGTTCCAAAAAGACTTTGAAAAAACAAATAAAACAAATCTTATAAGAGAGTTGTTTAAAAGAACAAAAAAAAGTTCATCTAAAACTTTTCTTACATGATCAATATTGAGATTGATACCAAAAAGATTTGACTCAAAGGCTTTTATGAGTTGTAAAGAACAATACAGTCAAATGTGATCTGAGAAAAGAGGGAACTGATAGGCCCAATTCCTACCCAAGACAAAGGGCCTAGCCCCACTGGACTAAATGACCTACACAAGGCCCAATTAGATTAGCAACCTTATATGCAAAAACTAGAACAAGGGCGGGCACCAAAAGGGATCTTCCATTGTGAGTGAGAATCGGCCCATCAAGGGAGAAATAGCGTACCAAGATGGCCATTCAATTGGGTCTAGGTGAGGCACTATGGGGGGAAGGGACGCCTTCAAAACTTGCCCACATACTTCAGTTGGTTGGGTCATTGAGCAAGTGATGTCAAAATGAACCTCCATACCTCAAACTTAGAGGGGGTTACTGCATTAAATGCGACAAATTGTCCTCTTAGGGTACTAATTTTTGGATTTTAATCCTAAAATATGCTTGTGTTAGGCCACACTGATTCGAATGTCCAGAGGGATTACTGTAATAAATGTTTTGATGTGCCTCCTTAGAGGTGGTACTTGGCAAGCCACTTGGAGTAGGAGAAACTACACCAACCTTTGAAAGAGGAAATTACGGCCAAAAAAGAGTAAGGAAGGTACACACTCTTTCTCTAGTTTTCTTTTACAATTTACAACACAAAACTGATTGACTTAGGCATTAGAGTGGCCATCCCTGCCACCACCCAGGTCCATCACTCTTTTGAACAGCTTGCAATACCAAAGTGAAACATGCAAAATAGGTCATTTGCAGTTGGCGCCATCTGCAGGATCATTTTCTGATTGACTTGTTGAAACGAGCCTTTTGCATGCCTTTGACAGTGCTCTTTCAGGCGACCCATGACCACAAGGCAAGCAAAGGATGGAGAGAAAGTTTGTAGAAATGGAAGATAGGCTTAAGAGGGTGACATAAAAAATGGAAACCCTAAGTGGCGCCCTGTTCCTCTTGAAGGTGTAGACAATCTATGGTACTAAGGATGCTGACCAATGGACAACAGCCAAGAGGGTATTGAATAGGTTTGTTTTCCAAAAGGAAATACTAGTGTAAGATATCCATACAAGGAATGGCAGTGGAATTTTAAGTATAATACGTTGTGGTAACAACGATAACTACTAAGCACTAGAATACTACACTTCACAACAAAAGGGAGCAATGACATGACATAGGGTGGTAGATCGATTACAAGGTTAATCATCATAAGGTAGTAGACTGATTACAAGTAGTCACCGAATTTAATGTTATACATTCTAACAGAAGGCACATGATACCTACGGAGGGAACTGGTTCTAAGGCGGGAACTAGTCTCTCTACTCAGGACTCTAGTGGGTTTGACTCCACTTTTTTGGCTGTCATGTCGAGGTTTGGACCTGCATCATGATTTTGATCTTGAGAATGAAACCGTAGGTAGCTTAGGTGGCTATGAAAAAAGACTACTAATGAGAGAGAATGCTTTTCGAAGATGCTATGAACACTTTTCATGTAAATACTAGACAAAGACGTATATGCATTGTGATAAATCACTCTCACTCTTATATCTATGTGCATCATTAAACATGACAAGGAATCACTCTCTTAGTAAACACATATACATATGCATGGTGAGGAATCACTCTCTTGGGACTTTGCCCTTTCTTTGAAGCAAAATATATAAAACCCAATAGTACTAGTATGGCAAGGAATAATCCATGCCCAATATAAGTATAAAACTTGTAAAACTAGTTTTAGCCTCAGTAACAGTTTTCCATTACACATATGCTCATTGCATAGATATTCATCACAAAGACAGCTATTTGTCACATAGACAATTGTATACAGAGATACTTGTTGCACAGAGGATGCTTCTACCTAGCAAACCAACTCAATGACACTGCCATGTGATACATTGGGGGATCCCACATCTTGACCATCTGGCATGGTTAAGTATGACATTGTTCCACCCCAATCCCCATGAGGCATTCTCTTTATCATAAGAAGCACGTGGTAACATTTCATGGAATGGTTCAAGGAATTCTCGGTTCTATCCCATGATTATAGATTCACACTACCGACTTCTTATATAGAGATGTTGGGTTCGCACACAAAGATCTAGAGTCATGTATTGAAAACTGTTAAAACATTCAAAAAAAAATCAATGAGTAAATATTGATATAAACATAATGATTGAAATACTTATTCATGCTTGTAGAATGGGGAGAGAAACTATAGAGATGAAGCAATGCCTCTTATTCGCAACATTCACTCCACATTACCCAACACTATCTTTAAAGCTAACCTACCTTTCTACATCGAAAGTCCTTTCATTACCATTCTGCTCCTTACTTTCTGCAGCAATTGTCTTCATGAGCTCTTTGATGAATAAAGTCTCAAAGTGAGGTCTTGTCTCACGTCTAGGTCCTTTAAATAGGGTGAGACTTTCATATGTCCTTTCTGCTAGATCTTTGACTCCAGATATGCTTGGTTAGGAGTGCTTTGTCCTTGTCTGTCACATTGCAAGACGATAGAGACACATGGCTAGGATATGGTTTGCACACCCTTACGGCTTGCCCACTCCTCTGTCCTTCCTTGAACGAGGGTTCTCTACGTGGCGTCGGGCCATACTTTTAAGTCTAGATGACACGTCTTATCGTGCCTTCACCTTTCGCTATAGACTTACTCTAGATGTGACCTTTCAAATGGAGTGTAGGCTTCTACATATGGCATTGTCACCTTTCTAAGCCATTCTGTGTTATCTCAAAAGGTTTCCACATCTAGGTTGGTTTATGCTTGACCATTGCTCATCTTGAGCGAGTGCTCCTATGTCGCCTTTGGGCGGATGTAATAGCCCACTAGAAGTTCAACAATGGACTTTCTATATGCTTTAGGAACCTCGTAAAAACTTTATAAGTTTTCACAAATCGACTAACTGCATAGGTTTTAGTCTGTCAGCATAGTCAGTATTATCACTCACTATGGTGCCAAAAATGTGATTTTATTTATTTTGAAGTAGTTAGAAGTTTAATAATGTATTATGGTTTGCGCCATTAGACTCAGTTTATTATTTTCGATTTTATAGCGCAACAATCTCATTTTCAGTTTTTGGACAATACGTTTGATCGAAAATGCATTTTACTTTTTTTGAAGCATTTCAAATTTGAATTTTGATAAACGAATTGCACAGTTATGTTTGTATGAATATTTAGGATTTTACAATACAAAGTTTATTTTTCACTTTCTCAGAGTGAATAGTGACTTCAATAGTAGCACTTAACGCAGTGTTTTCTAAATCACAGTGTAGAATGTCCAAATTAAGTTAGGGAAGTTTTATTTGGACACTTGCTTAGATCTTAGCCACACTTGGTAAACAGTTTTGGACACTTGACACATAGAGAAACCATGAGATGGATTGTGAATAAATCAAGGTATGAGACCATGTCACCTAAGTGAAATCCTATTTTTTCATCTCATCAACAAAATTGTGCCAAACTAAAGAGGATTTCAACCCTAGTGAAACTCTAAATATTTATAATCCAATTGAAAACCCAAAAGCTTGGTTGAAACTAAAACCCTAAACGGTTTCCTCAAACCCTTAAGTTGGCCTCCAAACCCTTTTTAATCTGATTTCTAGTATTGTGTTTTAATCAAAATTACTTCCACATGCTATTAATCCACAAAATTCTCATTATGACATCATTATCCAACTTTTTAAACCTTGAAAATTTTATTGAACAAGAAAAATTAGATTTAGGCTTGACAGCAGGAAACCCTAACCAAACAGTACTCTTTAAACCCTAGGTTGAAGCCCACTTGGTTGAGGCCCAACAAGGCTCACTAATTTGGTCACCTTGGCAAAGTTTATTGAAGATGTTTTCTCCCCCACATAGCAAGCCATCCCTTGCCCTTGGCTGCACCCAATAGTGCCTTAATATGAAGGAGAAATCCACCTCATCACGTTCCATACCTCGCAACTACAGTAGGCAGTCCATGCCTCTCACTATTCTTCACTTTATGTGACATAAGAACCTATACTCAAGGGTTATTCAAGCCCATCCTTCTCCCTCCAGATGTCTAAAGTCATGCAAGATACATTTAACTTCATTTCATCACTTCTTCACCCAATTCTTAGATAGAAACCAAAAAACACTCTCTCGGGTAGATTTCTGGGTCTTTTTGCATGGTGATTTTCAACATTTTATAAGTATTTTCTCATAATGTATCCTACATAGAAATTGTTCTCCTTTGAGTTTAGTTTTTTTAGATATCTTATTTGTCTCATTCCATGGTAATTTGATTGGTCAAAAGTATTATTAACCATAGAAAGGTCATCTTTGGCATTAAATTGGAGAGTATGTCATGTTTTGGAGTTTTTGACCAAGCTAATGGACATATCTTGGTCCAAAAATTTTATGGAGTGTTGTTAACATGTGTCTATGAATGTTCATTGAGAGTTTTATTGTATGACTAAAGCTTTTGATAATAGATTTCTTTAGATCTAGAAACTTAAAAACTAGAAGCGGAAAAATAGGTTTTGTTTTGAGAAAGTTTGAATATTTCGTAGTTTAATGTTACATCAAAGGCTTTGATATTTATATGTGATGATCCTAATCCTCTTATATGCACGTTAGAATGTTATTTTGAAGATATTTAGTATTATTTTCAAAGATATGATTTTTTATGCAAGAGGATTTTGTCTAGGCCTAAGATTTGATGTTTTTGGGTTAGACCCATGTTTTATTAATTTCTAGACATGTGATTTTAAGTTTAATGGTTGGATATTCTTTAGGACACATTTTTAAACCATATAATATTTTAGTTTGAAGATGTCATCTTTTTAATCCATGGATCAAGAGATTGATCAAAGTTAGTTAAGAAAAAGTTTATGCTTTTAGACTAAGTGTAGAACCGAAAACTCTAATCTTAGGATGATATTATGAATATATTAAAGGTAAGATTTGATTTTTTTTGAAATTCTTGGAGATGTTTTGATTAAGGTCAAAGCTTGTGATTTAAGGATTTGTTATTTGTTAAAAAGTTTGAGTCTTTCTACAAAATATTTGGTGTTGAGATTAGCTCTTTCTTAATAGATGTTTTTAGTATAGTTTTTAAACTTAGGATAGGAAGATCTTTGTTGCAAAATTTTGATTTAATCATGAGTTTTGAAGTTGAAAGAAATTGCAACAAAAATCAGGAGAAATGGCTTATGAATTTTTATGCCATGGTGAGTTTTTCATAGTTGTGAATTGTTTTAAAATTTTCTGAGTTAATATTTGAGTTTATGACAAAAAAGTTTGGTAACTTTTGAAATTAGGATATGAAATCTTTAAGTTATGGGTAAAATGATTATTTTTCTACATGTAGAGGGTAAAATAGTAATTTGACTCTAAGTTGTCTCTTCTACACATTTCTAATTGTTAGTAATTAAATTTCCAACTTTTAGATTACTCTCTTACAGTGTCTCATATTTTGCGCTTTATTCTTGTAAAATGCGATAATAGAGGTAACTTAGCTCGTAATCTACCATCAGTTTACTGTGAATGTGTGATGAGTAAGGAAACTACTGTTTATGATTGTATGTTGTTATTTTATTCCTTCATGAAATATTTATCTATTACACAATATATTCTGTCATATGTTACTATCATTGCAACTATGTCACATTAAGTATGCCATATGTTACATGTAATGTTACGTAATATTCACTGTTACATGTAATGTTATGTTATGAAATGTTGTCTATTATATTTATATCTTAGTACATCAAATCTATCGTCTTACTTCATTTCACAATACGCTACGTTAGAACTTCTGTCCTTCAGTATTCACGTCACGTCTTGTCTCGAATACAGTTTGTGTATCTCAAGAACAGTCACTTTAAATTATTCATATCAATCATGACCTTAAGTGTTAGGATGTGATAATATCCTAGTGAAAGTCCTTTTTTCACTCTAAAGTATCTAAAAATGTGTGAAATTCATTGGGTTGATGAAATACGGTCAACAGATTGTGGATGAGGCCTAACTAGCTGGTCACTGGAGCGTCCCAAGCACTAACGCCAATGGAGTCATATTTTATTTTACATGTGTCCACATCAATTGTGGCACAAACAATTCATGGGGCCACAACAACTGTGGAGTATACACTACATGAGACACACTAATTGTGACATGAAGAATACGTAGGGCCACAACAATTGTAGAGTACGTATTAATGCACTCATAGTTGGTGTAGATACTTATGTTGTGATGCAGTAATTGGCGGAACACAAGGCTCAAGGGGAGCTGTATAGCACCCATATGGTCACTTTATTAATTAAGTCTATTGAACAAGGTTCCAATTCATGTATTTCACATTCAAGTCATGTTTCATGTTATGTTATGTACAAGATCACGTTCATGTCAAACTTCAAGTTCACGTTCATGCTATGCTTCAAGTTCATGTCATGTTAAGTCAAGTTTCAGTTTCAGTTCAAGCTAGGTCAACTCATGCCATGTTATGTCAAGTCACATTATGCTTATTACTTTATGACATGTTATGTTAAGTTATGTTATGATTTCTATTGATTTTGATTGTGCATTCATGCCTTTACTGTCATGCATGCATGATTAATCTGTGTGGGATTTTCCTATTAACTTACTGAAATTTGTAATCAAATCTCACCGTAATAGTCCCAACTAACATTCCTCCTGAATGGTAGGCGATGTGTCAGGATCAAAGTAGGAAGTGAAAACTAGCAGAATGGAGGAAGTTGACTGACTCCGCAAATGCAACGCGGAGTTTACAATTTCCATGGTTAGGTTTTTGGACAGTATTATGGCCTCGTTAGTCAAGTTATGCGAGTTACTCGATGAACTAGGCCAATAATGTATTTTGGTAATGTAAATATGGAGCCCAGTCTCCTATGTTTTGAGATTACAATCTTCTGAGACCCGTACTATAATGGTTGATGTTTGTTTTGTTAAGTATGCATAGTTTACGCTTTAACTATTTGGGATATTATAAATTTGGTGCATAGTATTGCTAAAAAAAATTATTCACTGTGAATATTGCATAATGCTAGATGCATGTAAGAAACATTGCATCTTATATGTCATGAACGGGGGTAGGTAGTCTTGTGTTACATGTCCTGATGCTACAAATGTTCTTCTGATCCCAAGCGAAATCTGGGGGCATCACAGCGGGTAACTCTTCATCTAAGTTCACAGCCTCTCTAGCTCCTCACTCTTGCCTTCTTAGCAGGCAACTTTTCTAGCTTGCCTATGAGACACTCATCTCCACCTTACTCTAGGACACATTAGTCGGGCCTTCTCCAAGGTGCTTGGTCACCCAGATGTTGGATTAGTTGTAGTTGCATCACTTGCTGCTAACTCCTTAGACCACTGGAGCCTTTCTCATATTTTCCTTCCACTCAACTCTAGAAATGGTTTGTCCCCTTTCATGTTAGACAGGGCTCTCACATCCTTCTCTCCTTACAAAGAATTTTGTCCTCGAAATTTAGTGACAACTCTCCCTTGGCTGGTCCTCTCAAGGGAAACAAGTTTAGACTAGGGACCCATCGATGTCTCTCGTTGCCTTTGACTGCCAATGAGGCTTTCCCTCAATTGTGTCAACAGGCATACCTTCTTCATCGGAGGTCGAGACACGGTATGTCTCCTTCATCTTTTTCTCTGACCATGTCCACTAGTTGTAGTCTCTTGTATATTAGCATCCAGGCCATGTTTGGCTTCATAGGACATTGGTGAATCTTCACCCTTGCCCATCTTGCTTGTCATATTCCAGCATCGTCGTCTTTCCTCCTTGTTGCACCACACTTGTGCCTACGTGGTTCAACATTTTGGATATTAGATTCCTGGGCTTCCTAGCATTCTCCTCATCTCGGCAGCGTTCCTCCTCTTTCCATTGTCTTTCGGCCTCTCTTCTCTCATTCTCACATCGCTCTTCTAAGAATCGGTGCAAGATTTTGGGAGGCATAGCTGGCTTTCGAGCGGTTCTCTTCTCCCATACCATTATATTTTCCAAGGCTTGCTGGTATTGAGTTAAAGATTAGAGAGAATGATGACCTATTTATAGCCTCATCCTTCCTCATGTATTGTCTATCTTACCCATCCCTCATGCTTTACAACTCATAATTACAGCTAGAACAAATATAGAAACTCCTCCTGTGTGACCTGCTCGCTTTTCCATATAAACTCTTCATTTTCTGCATTTTCCCACTATACTTTTACTAAGGATACAACCTTAGATCTCAATCTTTGCTCATTCCTATCTACGATACGTACCAGCCTTTCTTCATACGTAAGACTTGGTTGTAACTTAACTAGATCTAGCAAAAATTACATAAGGTTGCTAGTTCCCAATGCTCCTCCTAAGTGAGTACTCTATAGAGGCCCATTGAGTCCTTTTAGAATAGAGTGTTGGACTTGGTCGGGCTCTCTAATTCACTTCCCCAGAGATTCCTCATGGGCTTGCTATATGGGCCAATAGGAGGGAAAATTCCCCTTACAGTGTGTATATCATTCCGGTATTTAAAGCATTTTATTTACAACTTACAATCGAGTGGCTCCTAATTAATTAGCAACATGTATCGATCAAATTATCACTGTCCATCCATCACATCCAAACATAATGTACTATTCACTTTTGGACAGACGCTTATATTAGACTATATAATATCATCAAGAAAAACACTCAGTTAAATTCATTATGTTTTGGGTGGATGCTAAATAATCTTCACCTTTAATTAGTTCTCTGAATTTCTGATATCATTGCTCAAATATGGCATCCGTTACGAAAAGAATATGATAATATTCCAAATGAATGTAATTATATATAATTGACTGGATTTCAAAACTATTCAAAGGATTTTGACAAAATTGATGGCAATTGTGGAAGATGGGATTTTATTTATTTATTTTGAAGTTACTAATTATGATATGTAAATTATAAAGTCATATTACATACTATTCACGTAAAGGAGCTTGTAGAAAAAAGAAGCATGCACATGCTTATTGGTCGATCCTTGAGCACACGAAAAAAGGAAACAAAGAAGATAACCCTTCTTTCAATGAAAAATCACTCAATACTTATATCGATAATTCGGTTGCGAAATGAATAATGATACATATATAATCCTTTACACAATTCTATTTTAAAAATAAAGAGCATCTTTGTAAAAATAACCTATAAAAAGGTTGGTGTCAAACTTGCAAAAATAACTTATAGAAATACCCTCAATTTATAATATGATTGTGTAAATAATTATAAAAAGATTGGTGTCAACCTTATGAGATAATGTTCATACGGTTCACCGTCTATCCTTTTATATACTTTACACACCATAATTCTAAAGCTACAAAAAGACTTCGAAAAAAAAAAATAAAACAAATCTTATAAGATAGTTATTTAAAAGAACAAAAAAAAAAAAAAAGTCCATCTAGAACTTTTCTTACATGATCAATATTGAGCTTGATACGAAAAAGATTTGACTCAAAGGCTTTTATGAGTTGTAAAGAACAATATAGTCAAATGTGATCTGAGAAAAGAGGAAACTAATAGGCCCAATTCCTATCCGAGACAAAGGGCCTAGCCCCATTGGACTGAATGACCCACACGAGGCCCAATTAGATTAGCTACCCTATATGCAAAAACTAGAGCATGGGCGGGCACCAAAGGGATTTTCTATTGTGAGCAATAACCGGCCCATCAAGGGAGAAATAGCATACCAAGATGGCCATTCAATCGTGTCGTGGCAAGGCACCGCGGGGAGAAGGGATGCCTTCAAAACTTGCCCACATACTCCAGTTGGTTGGTGAGTGAGCAAGTCAGGTCAGAATGAACCTTCATACCTCAAACTTAGTGGGGGTTATTGCATTAAATAAGACAAATTGTCCTCTTAGGGTACTAATTTTATCCTAATACATGCTTGTGTCAGGCCACGCTGATTAGGAAGTCCAGAGGGGTTACTGCAATAAATGTTGTGATGTGCCTCCTTAGAGGTGTTATCTGGCAGGCCATTCAAATTAGGAGAAGCTACACCAACCTTTGAAAGAGGGAATTATAGCAACAACAAAAAAAGTAACGGAAGGTAGAAACTTCTTCTCTAGTTCTCTTTTACAATTTACAACACAAAAGTGATTGACTTAGGCATCGAAGTGGCAATCCCTGCCACCACCCGCTTCCATCACTCTTTTGAACAGCTTGCAATACCAAAGTCGGACATGCAAAACAGGTCATTAATAGTTGACACCGTTTGCAGAATCATTTTCTGATTGACTTGTTGAAACTTGCCTTTCGTATGCCTTTGACAACGCTCTCTCAGGTGAGCCGTGACCACAGGGCCAATACAATAGGCAAGCAAATGAGCGAAAGGATGGACAGAAAGTTTGCATAAATGGAGGATAGGATTAAGAGGGTGACATAAAAAATGGAAACCCTATGTGGTGCCCCATTCCTCATGAAGGTCTAGACGAAGATTTATGGTACTAAGGATGCTGACCAAGGGACAACACCCAAGAGTGACGCCGGACAGGATAGCGATTATCCTGCAGGCTAGTTCCAACAGATGATTCACAGGAGAAAACTCGCCCAAAACCAAAGAGAAAAGTCTATAGGGTTTAACGGAATATTATAAAATCAAGCAATCATGAAAACCAGTCCACAAGCTGGACTGTTATAGCCAAAAATCGTGTTTATCCGAATTTTGCCAAAAATAGAAAAATCTCGAAAATCACTCTAAATTGAAATTCGAAATAAAATAAGCAATCTGCAAAAAATCCGGCCCAAATCGGATTTAAAATGACTTCCTAACTAACAAGCGAAATATTACCATAAATAGTAAAAAAAAAGCTAAAACTAGTGATTCGGAGGGGAAAACAGCAGAATTTGAGGTCGAAAAAAAGGCACATGGGAACATGCTCAATATGGACGGCGTGCGTGCTGAAAAGAGCTTTCCGAATTGGGTCTTATGTGCGATTCCGACACCCGTAGCCAAAGTTATGGCCAAAAGACTGAAACGCACTCAAAACGGCCCCAATGAGGAACATATCACAATCAATTCCCACCTTTGCGCTGATCTGCCAACTCATGGTATCTCAGCACCATCAAGGTGCAATCTGACAGCTCAGCATCATCTGTCTCGGATCCCCCTGCATCAGTCACCCCTGGTTGGAAAGAACTCGTCCTCGAGTTCAGAGTAGTGTCATCAGAATCCACAAAACAAGGACTTAGGTGCTTCACATTAAAGACATCAGAAGTCTTCAAGTGACTGGGAAGGCGTAACCTGTAAGCATTATCATTGATCTTCTGCATGACCTCACAAGGTCCAATCTTCCGATCCTTAAGCTTATTATACTCGCCAATAGGAAAACGATCACGAGTTAATACAGCCCAAACAAAATCACCAACATCAAAAAGTACCTGACGACGATGACTGTCAACCCAAGTCTTGTACTTGGTATTGCTCTCATGAATGGTCTGTTTCACCTGCTCATAGATACCCCGAAGATACTCTGCCATCTCATCTGCTTTAGGACTGAAACGTCCTATACGTGGAGTAGGGGCTAAGTCCAGCACCCCGGATGGGTTCTGACCATAGACAATCTCAAATGGGCTTAAACTTGTGGTTCTATTTTTTGATCTGTTGTAGGCAAATTCTGCTTGAGGCAATGCCAAATCCCACTGCTTCGGCTTCGTTCCTGCCAAACACCTCAAAAGGTTGCCCAAACTCCGGTTCACCACCTTGGTCTGGCCATCCGTCTGGGGGTGGTAGGCGCTACTAAAATTCAACTGCGTTCCCAGTTTCCCCCACAGGCTCTTCCAGAAATGACTAATGAACTTGGTATCACGATCTGAAGTGATGGATCGAGGAACACCATGTAAACGCACAATCTCCCTGAAATAAAGGTGGGCAATCCGGACAGCATCCATAGTCTTCCTGCAAGCTACAAAATGGGCCATCTTGGAAAACCTGTCAACCACAACAAAGATAGAATCTGAGGCCGTGCGGGGTAAGCCCAATACAAAATCCATGCTGACATCGAACCAAGGAGCTTTAGGAACAGGTAAGGGAGTGTACAAGCCCGCATTGGTGAGAACTCCCTTAGACCGTTGGCACACAAAACAACGGTCCACATAATGGGCCACATCACTAGTCAACTTGGGCCAATAAAAGTCAAAAGAGATAAGGGCCAAGGTCTTATCTCGGCCAAAGTGTCCCTCATTATGAAGTTCACTTATAATTTGCTGCCTCAATGAACAATCTGGAATGCACAACTGTAATCCACGAAACAGATACCCATTATGCAAAACAAAATCATGACGGTGACCCTCAGTTACCTCCTGAAATATCCTTCCAAAGGAAGGATCAGCTGCATACATATCTGTGAACGTCTCAAAGCCTGCAACTTTGGTACTCATGGTGGTGAGGAGTAAGGTACGACGGCTCAGGGCATCTGCGACGCGGTTCAGACTCCCTGCTTGGTGCCTCAGCGTAAAGGTGAATTCTTGCAAGTATGCCACCCACTTGGCATGACGTCTACTCAGCTTGTGTTGGCCATTGATGTACTTCAGGGCCTCATGATCGGTAAACAGAATAAACTCCTTCTGTACTAGGTAGTGACGCCAATGCTTCAGGGACTGAACTATGGCATAGAACTCCAGATCATAAGTGGAATAATTTTTCTTTGATCCCGATAGCTTCTCACTGAAAAAAGCAACCGGACGACCTGCCTGACTCAGAACACCACCAATGCCAACGCCAGATGCATCACAATTTACCTCGAACACTTTGTCAAAATCAGGAAGTGCCAAAACTGGTGCCTCGGTCATCTTCTGCTTGACCAGTTGAAAACTGGCCTCTGCCTCCTCAGACCACTGGAAATCACGCCCCTTGAGGCACTCTGTGATAGGGGCAATCAGAGTACTGAAATTTCTAATGAACCGGCGGTAGAAAGATGCCAATCCATGGAAACTTCGGATGTCATGTAAGGTCCTTGGTCTGGGCCACTCCAAGACTGCATCTATCTTTGACTGATCTGCATGAACACCATCAGTAGACACAACAAAACCAAGAAAAGTCACAGAAGTAGTGAAGAAAGAACACTTCTTCTGATTGACAAACAGGCACTCCGTTTTCAGCATCTCAAAAACAGCACGGAGGTGATCGAAGTGTGAAGCCCATGTCGGACTATAAATGAGGATATCATCGAAGTAAACTACAACGAATTTCCCCATAAAAGGCCGCAAGACCTGATGCATAAATCTCATGAACGTGCTGGGCGCATTGGATAGCCCAAAAGGCATGACCATCCACTCATACAACCCTTGTGGCGTTTTAAACGCCGTCTTCCACTCATCTCCAGGCCTTATTCTGATCTGGTGGTATCCGCTTTTAAGGTCAATTTTTGAGAAGACCTTAGAACCGGATAGCTGATCCAACATATCATCCAGACGGGGAATTGGAAACCGGTACTTCACTGTAATTCTGTTGATCGCTCGGCTGTCAACACACATACGCCAAGAACCATCTTTCTTTGGCACTAGCAGGGCAGGGACTGCACATGGGCTCATACTCTCTCGGATATAGCCCCTCTCCAACAACTCTACCACCTGTCGCTGCAACTCTTCAGCCTCCTTGGGACTGAGGCGATATGCTGGTCGATTTGGCAAACTTGACCCAGGAACAAGGTCAATTTGATGCTGAATATCCCTCATAGGCGGTAGCCCAGGAGGAAGATCCTCTGGCATCAAGTCAGAGAATTCTGCTAGCAGCCGCTGCACCTCTACTGGTAAATCTGTATCCACGTCTACTGCACTATTCTCGCAAGGTAGTAGAGCATAGACCACGCCTCCATGCTCAATCTCATCTAAAAACCTGGACATGGAAAGCAGGTTAGTATTATTGGTTACCGGGGTAGGAGTGAGTCCTTCCCGCCGGGGCGCCAACACAATCTTTTTTCCCTTGATGTTAAGGGAATATGTATTCTTCCGTCCATCATGAATGACACTGCGATCATACTGCCAAGGTCGACCCAACAATACATGACATGCATCCATAGACACAACATCACACCAGGCATTATCGAAATATTTTCTACCAATTGGAAAAGACACGAGGCATCGCCTATCAACTGTTACCTCACTGCCTTTATTTAGCCATGACAACTTGTATGGCTTAGGATGACGGTCCGTCTTCAACTGCAATTTCTGGACAACCTCCTCGGACACTACATTCTCACAACTGCTGCTGTCAATGATCATTTTGTAGACTTTATTTGCAACTGTGTAGGTCGTGTGGAAAATATTGGTTCTCAACCAATCGTCCCCTGAATCGCCCTTGGGAGTCAGTAGACTCTTGCGAACGACCAGAGTCTCATGACCATCTCCATACAGCACATCATCAGTCTCATCATCGTCATACACGGGCTCACCAATCTCCTCAGTCTCGTCTACCGCGTTTTCCTCAATCAACAAATTTTTGCCCTTTTGATTAGCAGGCTTCCTGCAATCAGTCGCCCTATGCCCTTGTTCACCACAACGAAAACATCTAATAGTAGGGTTAGAATTACCCTGCGGTGGCTGCTGGACAGGACGGGAATCCTGAGGGCGAACTGGCCGACTGTTGTGATCTCTCCTGATCACTGGTCTCCTGTTTTGCTGTTTTTCAACAGCAAGTGCACGCTGGTAGGCTTCTGAAACATTCCACAGTGAATGAAGGCTGAGGACATCTTGCAAGGGCTGGCGCAAACCCCCAAATACCGCGCCACCATCTGCTCTTCCGTCTCAGATAAATCGTTTCGGGCGACCAATTGGTAAAACTCCTCCGTGTAATCATCGACTGATCGCGCGCCCTGCCTCAACGCATGAAGTCGCTGAAACAAGGTTTGCGTGTAGCCGAAGGGAAGGAAGTGACCCTTCATCTTCTTCTTCATCTTCTCCCAATCAGTGATCTTGGTCTTGCCCTGCCTGTCTCGTGAACGTCGCAACTGCTCCCACCACGCAGATGCTCTGCCCTTGAGTTTGATGGCAATCAGTTTCACTTTCACACGATCGGGGACTTCCTTATAATCAAAAATACGCTCCACTTCATTAATCTAATCCACAAATCCCTCGGCCTGTAACGTACCAGAAAACTCAGGCAGATCGACCCGAAAACTGAGGTCTCCATGACGCTCCTCCCGACCACGGTGCTCCCGGAATAGAGCACGATTGTGATATGGGTTTTCGAAAGTGGAATTAGAATCGTGATCAGAGGCCTCACGATCCTCGAAATCCTGTGCCGCCAGGCGCTGGGTTAATTCTGCGACTTACCTCTGCAAATCCTCAATCATCGCATCCTGCACGCTGCAATCACAGCATTGGGCTTCCTCATTCGGAACCTACCCACGACGACCATGACCACCAGCCATTGAAATTGGTGAAATTTCCCAGGAAGATGTTGAAGCTCTGATTGTGATGACCCGCTTTTATGTGTATTTTCACTGAAGGGAT
Source organism: Carya cathayensis (assembly GCA_011037825.1). Taxonomy (NCBI): domain Eukaryota; kingdom Viridiplantae; phylum Streptophyta; class Magnoliopsida; order Fagales; family Juglandaceae; genus Carya; species Carya cathayensis. The sequence goes on from QGSO01000476.1 coordinate 26,225, forward strand.
ATTTTAATTTAATTAAATATTTTATAGTACTTTTATTTTAAATTATCGAGTTTTAAATAGATTTTATTGGCTGTTGAATTTAAATTGTGATTTAATTTATGTCGCCCCGGGTTGGAAAGAACTCGTCCTCGAGTTCAGAGTAGTGTCATCAGAATCCACAAAACAAGGACTTAGGTGCTTCACATTAAAGACATCAGAAGTCTTCAAGTGACTGGGAAGGCGCAACCTGTAAGCGTTATCATTGATCTTCTGCACGACCTCACAAGGTCCAATCTTCCGATCCTTAAGCTTATTATACTCGCCAACAGGAAAACGATCACGAGTTAATACAGCCCAAACAAAATCACCAACATCAAAAAGTACCTGACGACGATGACTGTCAACCCGAGTCTTGTACTTGGTATTGCTCTCATGAATGGTCTGTTTCACCTGCTCATGGATACCCCGAAGATACTCTGCCATCTCATCTGCTTTAGGACTGAAACGTCCTATACGTGGAATAGGGGCTAAGTCCAGCACCCCAGATGGGTTCTGACCATAGACAATCTCAAATGGGCTTAACCTGTGGTTCTGTTTTTCGATCTGTTGTAGGCAAATTCTGCTTGAGGCAATGCCAAATCCCATTGCTTCGGCTTAGTTCCTGCCAAACATCTCAAAAGGTTGCCCAAACTCCGGTTCACCACCTCGGTCTGGCCATCCGTCTGGGGGTGGTAGGCGCTACTAAAATTCAACTGTGTTCCCAGTTTCCCCCACAGGCTCTTCCAGAAATGACTGATGAACTTGGTATCACGATCTGAAGTGATGGATCGAGGAACACCATGTAAACGCACAATCTCCCTGAAATAAAGATGGGCAATCCGGACAGCATCCATAGTCTTCCTGCAAGCTACAAAATGGGCCATCTTGGAAAACCTGTCAACCACAACAAAGATAGAATCCGAGGCCCTTTGGGTGCGGGGTAAGCCCAATACAAAATCCATGCTGACATCGAACCAAGGAGCTTCAGGAACAGGTAAGGGAGTGTACAAGCCCGCGTTGGTGAGAACTCCCTTAGACCGCTGGCACACATAACAACGGTCCACATAATGGGCCACATCACTAGTCAACTTGGGCCAATAAAAGTCAGAAGAGATAAGGGCCAAGGTCTTATCTCGGCCAAAGTGTCCCTCATTATGAAGCTCACTTATAATTTGCTGCCTCAATGAACAATCTGGAATGCACAACTGTAATCCACGAAACAGATACCCATTATGCAAAACAAAATCATGACGGTGACCCTCAGTTACCTCCTGAAATATCCTTCCAAAGGAAGGATCAGCTGCATACATATCTGTGAACGTCTCAAAGCCTGCAACTTTGGTACTCATGGTGGTGAGGAGTAAGGTACGACGGCTCAGGGCATCTGCGACGCGGTTCAGACTCCCTGCTTGGTGCCTCAGCGTAAAGGTGAATTCTTGCAAGTATGCCACCCACTTGGCATGACGTCTACTCAGCTTGTGTTGGCCATTGATGTACTTCAGGGCCTCATGATCGGTAAACAGAATAAACTCCTTCTGTACTAGGTAGTGACGCCAATGCTTCAGGGACTGAACTATGGCATAGAACTCCAGATCATAAGTGGAATAATTTTTCTTTGATCCCGATAGCTTCTCACTGAAAAAAGCAACCGGACGACCTGCCTGACTCAGAACACCACCAATGCCAACGCCAGATGCATCACAATTTACCTCGAACACTTTGTCAAAATCAGGAAGTGCCAAAACTGGTGCCTCGGTCATCTTCTGCTTGACCAGTTGAAAACTGGCCTCTGCCTCCTCAGACCACTGGAAATCACGCCCCTTGAGGCACTCTGTGATAGGGGCAATCAGAGTACTGAAATTTCTAATGAACCGGCGGTAGAAAGATGCCAATCCATGGAAACTTCGGATGTCATGTAAGGTCCTTGGTCTGGGCCACTCCAAGACTGCATCTATCTTTGACTGATCTGCATGAACACCATCAGTAGACACAACAAAACCAAGAAAAGTCACAGAAGTAGTCAACAGATGATTCACAGGAGAAAATTCACCCAAAACCAGAGAGAAAAGTCTCTAGGGTTTAACGGAATATTATAAAATCAAGCAATCATGAAAACCAGTTCACAAGCCGGACTATTATAGCCAAAAATCGTGTTTATCCGAATTTTTTCAAAAATAGAAAAATCTCGAAAATCACTCTAAATTGAAATTTGAAATAAAATAAGCAATCTGCAAAAAATCCGGTCCAAATCGGATTTAAAATGACTTTCTAACTGATAAGCGAAATATTACCATAAATAGTAAAAAATAACTAAAATTAGTAATTCGGAGGGGAAAACAGCAGAATTTGAGGTCGAAAAAAAGGCACATGGAGTGATGCTCGACGTGGACAGTGTGCATGCTGAAAAGAACTTTCCGAATTGGGCTCTTATGTGCGATTCCGACACCCGTAGCCAAAGTTATGGCCAAAAGACTGAAATGCACTCAAAACGGCCCCAATGAGGAACATATCACAATCAATTCCCGCCGTTGCGCTGATCTGCCAACTCATGGTATCTCAGCGCCATCAAGGTGTAATTTGACAGCTCAGCATCATCTGTCTCGGATCCCCCTGCATCAAAGAGGGTATTGAATAGGTTTGTAGTTTTCCAGAAGGAAATACAAGTGTAAGATATCCATACATGGAATGGCAGCAAAATTTTAAGTAGAATATGTTGTGGTAACAACAATAACTACTCAGTATTACAACACTAAACTTCACAACAAAAGGGGGTATGACAAGACGTAGAGTGGCAAATCGATTACAAGGTTAATCACCATAAGGTAGCAGATTGATTTCAAGTAGTCACCCAACTTAATGTTATACATTCTAATGGAAGGCACATGGTACCTACAGAGGGGATTGGTTCTAAGGCAGGTACTAGTCTCTCTACTCAGGACTCTAGTGGGTTTGACTCCTCTTCTTTGGCTATCATCTGAAGGTTTGGACCTGCATCACGATTTTGGTCTCGAGAACGAAACCATGGGTAGGTTAGGCAGCAATGAAAAGACTACTAATGAGAGAGAATGCTTGTTGAAGATGCTATGAACACTTTTCATGTAAATACTAGATAAAGACGTATATGCATTGTTAAAAGTCACTTTCACTCTTATGGTTATGTGCATCCTTAAACATGATAAGGAATCACTCTCTCAGTAAACACACATACATAGGCATGGCGAGGAATCGCTCTCTAGGGACTTTGCCCTTTCTTTTAAGAAAAATATATAAAACCCAATAATACTAGTATGGCGAGGAATAATCCATCTCCAATATAAGTATAAAACTTGTAAAACTAGTTTCAGCCTCAGAAACAGTTTTCCACCACATAGGTGGTCATTGCATAGATATTTGTCACAAAGATAGTTGTTTGTCACACAGAAATTGTACATAGAGATACTTGTTCCACAGAGGATGCTTCTACCTAGCAAACCAACTCAAGGACACCATGTTCCTGTGAGGCATTCTCCTTATCATACGAAGCATGTGGTAACATTTCGCGAAATGGTTCAAGGAATTCTCAGTCCTATCTCATAATTATATATATTCACACTACCGACTTCTTACATAGAGATGTTGAGTTCCCACACAGAGATCTAGAGTCATGTATTGAAAACAGTTAAAACATTCAAAACATCGAAAGATCAATGAGTAAATGTTAATATAAACATAATGATTTGTTACCATTCTATGTCGAAAGTCCTGTTGTTTCCATTCTGCTCCTTACTTTCTGCAACAGTTGTCTTCACGAGCTCTTTGATGAATAAAGTCTCAAAGTGAAATCTTGTCTCACGTCTAGGTCCTTTAAATAGGGTGTGACTTTCATATGTCCTTTCTGAGCCATTTCATGTTATCTTAAAAAGTTTCACGTCTGGGTTGGTTTATCCTTGACCGTTGCTCATCCTGAGCAAGTACTCATATCTCACTTTTGGGCGGGTAACTCCTCATCTGAGTTCACAACCTCTATAGCTCCTCACTCACGACTTCATAGCAAGCAACTTTTCTAGCTCACCTATGAGACACTCATCTCCACCTTACTCTAGGACACGTTAGTAGGGTTTTCGGCAAGGTGCTTGCTCACCCAGATGTTGGATTAGTTACAGTTGCATCACTTGCTTCTAACTCCTTAGACCATTGGAGCATTTCTCATATTTTCCTTCCACTCAACTCCAAAAATGGTTTGTCCCCTTTTATGTTAGGCAGGGTTCTCACATCCTTCCCTCCTTATAAAGAATTTTGTCCTAGAAATTTAGTGAGAGCTCTCCCTTGGCTAGTCTCTTGTATATTAGCATCCAAGCCAAGTTCGACTTCACAGGACGTTGGTGAATCTTCACCCTTGCACATCTTCCTTGTCATATTCCAACACCATCCTCTTTCCACCTTGTTGTGCCACACTTGTGCCTGCGTGGTTCAACATTTTAGATATTAGATTCCTAGGCTTTCGAGCATTCTCCTCATCTTGACAACATTCCTCCTGCATCCATTGTCTTTTAGCCTTTTTTCTCTCATTCTCACGTTGTTCTTCTAGGAATCGGTGCATGATTTTGGGAGGCATAGCTGGCATTCGAGCGGTTCTCTTCTCCCACACCATTATGTTTTCCAAGACTTGTTGGTATTGAGTTAAAGATTAGAGAGAATGATAACTTATTTACAGCCGCATCCTGCCTCATATATTGTCTATCTTACCCATCCCTCATGTGTTACAGCTCATAATTGCAGCTAGAACAAATATAGAAACTGCTCCTACGTGACCTGCTTACTTTTCCATGTAAACTCTTCATTTTCTACATTTTCTCACTAAATGTTTACTAGGGATATGACCTTAGATCTCAATCTCCGCTCATTTCTATCTACGATTCATATCGGCCTTTCTTCATACATAAGACTTGGTTGTAACTTAACTAGATCTAGCTTAATTACCTGAGGTTGTTAGTTCCCAACACTCCTCCTAAGTGAGGAGATGTGAAACAAGTTGTGAATACCTTCTTATGTCACAAGCAACAAAACTCGATATGCCATTGGGTCGACTTTTTCCATTACTTGGTAAGGTCCAATATATCTTGGGCTAAACTTTCTATTTAGCCCAAAACTTTTAACACCTTTCATTGTGTACATGTAATGCCCGTCCTTATGGTGAGTCCTTTAGAAAATGATTTTAAGAAAATAGACAAGAATTACGGTTCCTTTTGAAATTTTCTTTTCCTTTCGTGCCAGGATACAAAAGACTTCATGTTTATAAATAAAACTTATTTCTTAATTTAAAAGGTTACTACGGAAAATATTAAATTTTTTATAATTAAAGTCTCTCATACAAAATATCGTGCCTACGCTTTCGTGCTCTTCTCCTTGGGTTGTGCTCGTCCTTATGTGGCATGCTCATCTTGTCCCTGGGAGGGCGCACATTAAAACTAAAATGAGTCGATAACTCGTAAGCATTACTTCATACAATTAAAATATAATAACATAGATTTTCAGACATGCATTCATCACTCCATACATATCATTTACTTATCATGCAGATACATCCAGTTCATTTTAAAACGTTGCAAGGTGAGGTTTTCTTTAAACAATGCTTTTTTTCATAAAACAATTCACCACGCCTCGCTGCCTTCATTTCTTAAAGAGTCTATTCATGCATACGTCTTTTCATACATACATGTATTCTTTCTTAGCATGCATACATTCTTTCTTATCGCTTTCATTGGCCGTTGCACACTGTTGCACCCCGTGTGCTGGGGTTAGCGGTCTTTTGGACCTGATTCCACCCGTGGCCACGGGTTTGGAATCCATTTCGTCATGGTGCAGCACTAGGTGCACTACCAGTACTACTTACCCAGCATTGCAATCTGCCCACTCCAGTCCTTTGGTACCTTTCCATTCCATTCATATGGCCATTACGTATCTTCATACATTAAGCATTCAGTCCATTCATTCCTTTTAGTCCTTTCATTCCTTTACAGTCCATTCAGTCCTTTACAGTTCTTTCATTTAGTTCTTAACAGTTCTTACAGTTCTTCAGTCCTTTCATTTATAAAAGTCATTTTAAAAGCATTGGACATTTTAAAACAGTTTTCTTTCATGGCATCATTTAAAACGTCAGTTTGTGAATCATTTTTAAGCATCAGTTCATTTCGTTTCGTGACCATACATACAATACATACCACTTATAGCATCCATCCACATGCATACACTTACTTTGGGTGCATGAAAAGGGGTTGCCAAGGAGGGCCGTTACTTACGTATACTTGAAAACTTATACTAAGTTTTTGTTTTTTATAAAACGTGTTTCGTAAGGAAAAGCGTCAGTTCATAAAGCATTTTAAGGAAAAAGCGTTTCGTTTTCATCTTCTTTTATTTAAGAAAACTCTAGAAGAGTATGAACGCAATACTTACATGGACTTCATGGAATGAGTACTTCATGCCATACTCATTCCATGAAGTCCATTCATGTGCATGTCAGATGGCAACTTATATGCATACACATAACCTTATGTCATTCTCTATCTAATGCATAAGCAGCTATATTAGAAATAGAACTATGCCTTACTTGGAACACTCTCCATCCATCCCTGGGCTCTTACATGCCATTTATTATGCTAAAACCTTTGGGGTCTTATTCCTTAAATTGAACCTCCGTGATTCACATTAGGGTTAAGACACTAAGACCTTCGTCTTATTCTTCTATCAACCACATGTCGACGCATGACTCACATTGACTAAGTCATGCATCCCAATCCTAGACAACTTACTCATTACTACCTTCATGTATCCTAGCCCATACTCAAACCTCATTCCCATCCATACAGGCCACATGACTTTAAGCCAACTCTGAGGCTTAAACATTGTGCAACCATGTTGAGGACAGATTTTCCATTATATATGGTGAACCTATCTGGCACACGTGTCTCACCAGAGGCATATGTACCTTATCCCTTTATTACTTAAGACTAACACATAGTCCATTGGAAGCTTACTTATTATATAAACAAGCACCATACTCCGATATCAACTTGCTCAGACCTAGTTGGTAGGACTCTTCCTATTTTCCGGCCTTGTACAAGTTCATCATGACACTTAACAAGAGGACTGCATCCACAAATGCACCTCTGTCACATCACGTAGCTTGAGATGAATCTCAAGTTACGGCACGACGCCCGTCATGCTTTTTCTGTACTACTCTTACACTTTTCCACCACTTCACACATACTCTCAGCCATAAGTCAACCACAAGGTGACACCCATCACCTCAGACTATAGGCCACGTCACAGCTACTTCGGGACACTTTTACATAGTTTCCGACGCTACACAATACACTCTACGCTCCTCAAATATGCAACCATCCTTTTATACGTGACACTCATTACGGTGCATCACTACATAACACAGAGCACATGCCACATACACTCTCTTCACTCTACGCCACACATCACTACAGCGCATGTCACACAGTGCGTCACTGCACTACATGGAACTCCACGTGTACTCCCTTCACACACCACGCCGCATCATAACTACGGCATACACCTCACGCCCATAGTCACAGCACAGTCCACAACACTACACAATTATGCCCAACACTTTGTTACACAACCACACTTCACTTCACAACTACGCAGCGAACTCCACAATTACTAACCACACAATCTACAGTCCAACCAACCAACTAAAATTAATATAAATAACGAGAGATAAAGTGTTATAATATTGACGGGATAACCTGTGCGTCGCTCGCTGCCCGTCACGATCAAGACGTCGGAGGAGTCATATGTGGCGGTTAGCCATGTACAATGGCTTTCCACCATGTAAAGTGGCAGTTTGAGCTTAGGGTTAGCTAGGCGTGGTCTTGGAAAGGCTCAAGGTAGCCTCGTGGTGGAGCATGGCGACCACCGTGAGCAATGCAGCCGAGAGAGAGTGAAGGTGGATGAGAGAGGTGAGGACCATGGAATTTCGTGGGAAGCTAGGGGGAGGAAGAGGGAGGCTGGTGGAAGTGCTTAGTGGGGCCAGAACCTACTTACGGCAGTGCTAGGGTCGTCGGTGGTAGATCTAGGCCATGAGAGACCCATTTTGGGTAGAGAGAGAGAGAGGCTCATGGAGGAGGTGAGGAGGTGCTGGTAGTTCCTTGGTGGCTAGGGATCACTGTAGTAGTGCTTGGTGGCACAGTTGGTCATGCATGGCGGCGCAAGGAGTTGTGCACTGTGAAGCCGTGCATGAGGAGTCGTGTGCGTGAGGTAGCCCAGTGCAGAGAGAGAGAGCTGGGCGGAATGGAGAGCATGGAAGGGAAGCTCATTGAGTGAGGATGCCATTGTTGGTGGTTAGTGGCCACGTTGGCTGCGTACGGTGGCGGTAGGAGGAGATAAATGGGTTTTCATACCCATTTGGTTGAAGGGAGGAGGAGAGAGAATGGGTTGCCAGTGGGGATGGGCTTGACGGCGAGAGGGGGAGTTACCGGTGGTGGAGGTGAGGTTGGGCGGTTGGTGGTGGCGTCGGCTGGGAGGAGAAGCCTCACGGTGATAGAGAGGAAGGAGCATGGAGAGAGAGAGAGAGAGAGAGAGAGAGAGAGAGAGAGAGAGAGAGAGAGAGAGAAGGAAAAGTGAGGAGAAAAAGGTAAGGGCTTGAGTATTTAATCCAAGCCCTTCGTTTCGTGATCTTCAAAACGATCTATTGGTGAGTTTAAATACTAATTTGAAACACGTAAGCATTTTATTTAAAATAAAACACTGAGAGGAATTAAGATGGAATATTATTTTGTAAACTAAAATTTATAAAATAATATTCCTTCATCATTAATTAAAATGATGAAGTCTCGTTAATCACTCGAAGAGAATAAAACCATTTAAATTAATTTTGAGTTTTTTACATAATTTAAATCTCGTAATATTTTTAAATGACTAAAATATTTTAATTTAAATAATTTTCCACAATTATAATATTTTGATGAGCTATGAAAATATTATAATTGTGTCATTTAAAAACAAGTTTAGTCCAATAACACTAGAAATATCACATATAAATATTTCCAGAATATTTAAAATGTTCATAAGTTTTAAAATAATTGGCATTCATAAGTTTTAAAATAATGGGCTTACTTTAAAATCCGCTTGGTATCTTTTAAAATACGCCATCGAGGTACGACACGTAGAACGAAACTTGTAATTATAGAAGAAAGAAGGAGCGGGTTATTACAGTACACTTGCTCATGTTGTCAGCATAAGTCTTTTGCCTAGTTTGGACTATTGCCATCCTAGCCTGTGTATGTTTGACTTGTTTTGTCATCTCCTGCATGATCTTTGATCCAAGTAATTGGGCCTCTCCTACTTCATCCGAACATATAGGGGACCTACACTTTCATCTGAATAATGTCTCATAAGGGGCCATCTGGATTCGCCTAGTAACCGTTATTATATGCAAATTCAATAAATGGGATGTGATGTTCCTAAGGTCCTTAAAAATCTAGTATGCACGACCTTAGCATGTACTCCAAGGTTTGGAGGGTCTTTTATGATTTTCCATCCTCTTGACGATGGTAGGCATTGTTGAACTTCAACTTCATGCCCATTGCCCTTTGTAAGCTTCTTTAAAACGAGACGTAAACTTAGGGTCCAGATTTGAAACTATTGTCTTGGGGACTCCATGTAACCTCACCACTTCCCTTATGTACAGTTGGGTGAGCTTGCCCATTGTATCCTTGGTAGTTATCGGTAAGAAGTGAGTACTCTTGGTTAGTTGATCCACTACTACCCATATCACATCTGTACCTATAGGAGTTTTGGGTAATCCAACTATGAAATTTATAGTGATGTCTTCCCATTTCCATTCGAGAGTAGGTCAAGGTTGCAATTATCTCATGTAAATTTCATGCTCTTCCTCATATAGATAATATCTCCATATCTTTAGGGTAGGCACTACTGTGACTAGTTCCATGTCATGAGTGGGGTAGTTTTTTTCATGATCCTTTGATTGTCAAGATGCATAGGCTATCACCTTGTCTTCTTGCATTGGAACCCAACCTAAGCCATATTTTGATCCATCACTAAATACATTGAATGACTTGTTCAGCTTAGGTAGAGCTAAAATAGGGGTTGTGGTTAGCCATCTCTTCACTTCTTCACTTCTTCAATGCTCCATTCGCACCGCTTGGCCTAGACAGACATAACATCCTTCCTAGTCAACACTATAAGAGGACTCGACAGTTTGGAAAACCCTTCCACAAACCAACGGCAATAACTGGCTAACTCCAAGACACTCTAGATTTCTTGTACTGAGGTGGGTCGCTTCCAATCCATCATCATCTCCACCTTGCTTGTGTCTACCATAATTCCTTCCCTGGAGACTACATGACCAAGAAACCTTACTTCCTCCAACCAAAAATCACACTTGTTGAGTTTGGCATACAACTAGTAATTTTGAAGGATCCTTAGTATCATCCTCAAGTGATTTCTGTGCTCATCAACATTTTGAGAGTACACCAAGATATCATCTATAAACACCACTACAAATAAATCTAAGAATGGTTGGAATACCCTACTCATGAGGTCCATAAAAGCTACCAGGGCACTCGCTAACCCAAAAGGCATTATTACAGTGAACTAGTGATCGTACCTAGTCTGGAAAGCTATCTTAGTACATTATTTTCCTTAATCCTCAACTAATGCTACCCAGATCGATCTTAGAAAAGATTGTAACTCCTTGCAGCTGATCAAATAGATCATCTATCCTAGGCAATGGGGTACCTATTCTTCATAGCCACCTTGTTCAACTTCCGATGATCAATACACATCTTTCTTCTTCACAAAAAGTATTGATGTCCCCCAACACTAGGTACTAAGTCTAATGAGCCCTTTTACGGATAACTTTTGCAATTGATTATTTAATTTCTTTAATTCCATCGAGGCCATCCTATAGGGTGCTCTATGGATTGGAACAGTCTCTAGTTCTAAATGAATTGCAAACTCGATTTCTCTGGCATAGGGCATACTTGGCAATTCCTAAAAAACTTATGGGAATTCTATTACAACTGGTATGTCCTTCACTTTCGAATGCATCCCTTTCCTTGAGGTCAGATGCACTAGGTACCTTAGCCCATTTTAACAACTGTTTCTTAGCTTGAAGTGAGGTAATGACTTCTGGTAGTGAGTACAATTTGCTTTTTTTAAAAATCCTAACCTCCTTTCCAGGTTCTTGAAAGGTTATAGTCCTCAGATGACAATTTGTGTTCTCAAAGTGCCCAAACAACCAATCCATCCCTAAGATAATGTCAAATCCTAATACACTGAATACTATCAAGTCAACCTCCAAAGGCACCCCCTCTACCTCCAACCAACGTCCCCTGATTACTTTGGTGCAAAACACCATTTCTCCATTCGGTAATGCCGCTATGACTCCTTGGCTCATTGGTTGCGTTTGAAGTCCTAACCAACGTAGAAGATACAAATGATTGAGAAGCTCTCAAATTGAATAAGGCGCTTGCATAGACTTGTGCCACTCTTAAGGCTGTGTTTGGTTACCCAACCCAACTCAACTCATCTCATCTAATCATTATAACTTTTCCAACTTCCAACACAAAATATAATAAACAATTCAACTTTTTCAAATCCCAAAATAAAAATAATATTTTAAACTTTCATCTCAACTCAACCCACTATCCAAACCGGCTAATTTTATAACCATCACTATTTACTATACATAAATGACTCACACAAAGGAACTTAACTAAGGCGAGTTATAGCTCCATACCTGTGATGACACTGGCCTCCTTTACTTTTAAGGCATCTTCATCAATCTCGTCCAAGGTAAGTGAGTAAATGTTGGCTTGTACAAGCTGCCTTAGGCCTCATTGCTCATTGCACTAGTGGTGCCTGGGGACAATCTTGAGCATAATGTATTGTTTGTCTACACCTACAGTAGATATTCTGGGCTTGTTGGCAATTCCCTTCATGAGTTCTAAGGCAAATGTTACACACTGGCATTCTCTCACCTTTTCATGAACCTTTAATGATTAGTGGTCACTCACCAGTTCTTAACATGAATTTCTGTTGGGCTCTCAAACTGCTCTCTTCAGTTGCCACTTTACGCTTCTTTAGATTCAGGCATAGAACCAACGAGTTTCATTGTTACCATTCAATTTTGGATGCCTTATGTATTAGTTTCTAGGAATCCGTAATCTCCAGACTAGCTACTCGTGTCCTAATGCAAGTTTGCAACCCATCTGGAAATCGTTTCACCCTAATAGCTTTCATAAAGATAAGATGAGGAGCCAACCTTCCCAACTCCGTAAATTTGGTGACAAACTGCTCTGACGTCATATTCCCTTGGACCAAATTAGCGAGTCCTTTGACCTTTGTTTCAATACAATCTCCAAAAGATACCGATCATCAAATTCTTTCTTATATATTTCCCATGAGATCCTTCCCCTGGCTACTAGTTCCATGGTAAGGAGTTGCCTCTGGGTATCCCACCACAGAATTGCCTTTCCTTGAAGCAGGAAGCTTGCATATAACACATTTTTGTCCTTGGTGCATCCAAATGTCCTGTCTATGTCAGATATCTACCTTTCACCCTCACTAGTCCCTTGTTTCCAAAGAATCTCGAGTATTGATGAGCCAAAAATCACTTGTACGTATATCTCCTCCTTCTTCCTTGGGGGATCCTGGCTAATTGAACTTGCATGTGATAAGAATACATCTCAAGTTGTTGCTCCAACACTTCCAATATCCTATCAAGCGCTCTAGCTGGTTCCTCATCTCTTCCTTTACCAGACAATCCTCCCTCATGATCACTTGGCATTTGCTTTCCTCAAGGAACTGCCGGTCTCACCATCCTGAAATTCTGCCACATAACCCAAGCCCGTTACATGCTATCGCATCTTGTTGTCCTAATCAAAGTTCAAACTCAACACTAAATTTTTAGCCTACAGTACTAGATCATATCCTATTTTTTGGTACTGTCCTATATTTCTAAGAGTTTCCCAGAGTAATGTATAAACACATGCTTTAATACCATACTGTGGCGCTCTATTACTTATGAAGGTTTAGGCAAGGATACGTGATGCCAAGGATGCTGGCCAATGGAAAACGCCCAAGAGAGAATTGAATAGGCATGTAATTTTCCATATGGAAGTATACGTGTAAGATATCCATACATGGAATCGCAGCGGAATTTTAAACAGAATACATTGTGGTAACAACGATAACTATGAAGTACTAAAATGCTAAACTTCACAACAAAAGGTGGTTTCTCACCCTTCATTAAATCTCAATATATTACATCATTCAAAGATACATAAGGTTAGTCTTCATAAGGTGGCAGATCGATTACAAGTAGTCACCAACTTAATATTATACATTCTAACACAAAGCACAAGGAAGCTATGCCAAGAACTAGTAGTAAGGCGGGTACTAGTCTCCGTACTCAGAACTCGAGTGAGTTTGACTCCTTTTCCGCAGGCATCATTCCCATGGTCTGGGCTTGCATCATAACCAATAGTCCCGAGAACGAAACCATAGATAGATTAGACAAATATAACTAGATTGCTAATGAGAGATAATGTTATCGAAGTTGCTATGAACACTTTTGATGTAAATACTAAACAGATACGTATATGCATGGCGAGGAATTATTATCACTCTTACAGCTACGTGCATCCTTAAACATGACAAGGAATCATCCCCTCAGTAAACACATATACATAGGCATAGTGAGGAATTACCCTTTAGGGATTTTTCCATTCTATTATACAAAATACATAAAACTCAATAGTACTAGTATACCGAGGAATAATCGATCTTCAATATAAGTATAAAACTTGTAAAAGCCAATATTCAGTCTATTTCAGCCCTAATAACAGTTTTCCACCACACAGGTGCTCATTATATAAATATTCATCATACTTACAGTTGTATGTAAGAAATATTTGTACCGAGGTTCTACCCAACCAACCAACTCAAGGTCACCACCACTTTGATACACCAAGGAAATCCCACATCCCAACTATTAGCCTCGTTCACTTTAATAAAATTTCTCATTTTATCTAACCATTAAATTTTTTTCAAATTTTCACACAAAATAAAATAAACAATTTAAACTTTTTCAAATCCCAAAATAAAAAAATATTAAAAAAACATTCTAATAATATTTTATTCAACTTTAAACTTTTATCTCAACTGATCCCCTCTCATTTCCAAAAATAAACGAGGCTAAGTGTGGCCAAGTGCGATATCATTCTACCCTAATCTCTACGAGACATTCTCTTTCTTGTGTGAAGCATGTGTGGTAATGTTTAGCGGAATGGTTCGGGAAATATAAGGGCATGAGATAAATCGTGCTTGTCACAATCTTGGGAGGAATCTGGCCCAGAAGCCTTGGGAGGAAGACGCTAACGACCTTATGAGTTCATGGACAAAGCTGGCAACTTTGTCAGCACATTGTTATATGAGTAAAAATTGTAAATATAAATGGCATTTTCCAAATATAAAGATCTACTAGCCTCAGAAAAGGAAAGGAAAGCCTAATTGGTGAGAAAAAAGATTGAGAACTCTGTAAATAGAAGAGTTGAATGTACAGATCAACTATACAGTCAGATTTACCGCAGACCTTTCAATGAACGGGGAAAAAAGGGGAAAAAAAGAACAAAGAACAGCCTTAATTTTCTGCTACAGCAATAGAAGATAACCCTCCTAAGATTGGTTTTTGACAATCTTCACGCTGCTGTAGAATCGCTTTAGGTCTTTCATAGCCTTTTCCTCAATCTGAATCGATCTAATGGATGAGGGGGTGTCAACCTCTGGTTTGAACCAGCGGTTCAATCCAGGGGGATCTGATGGTGAGCCCGGACCTGTAGCAACTGAAAATCCAGTCATTCTTGTTTTTGGGCTGTGGGAGAGAGTCTGCTGTTGCTTTCCCTGTGAGACAGAAAAACAATATCAAATTTTCCATTGGGGGGAAAAAATAAGACAATTCTAGGAGACAATCGGGCAGCCCATGGTTAGACATTGAGAAAAGAGTAGACAGGAAAGTTTCTGACGAAGCATTTCTAAGATGAAAATGCAACAGATACAAATTTACATAATAAGTTTATATCACCTCAGTAAATTTCTGATAGTTAAGAATAAAAAAAGAATGAAGTATAAGAGGGAGACATTATGGGTGAGCAGGGAAGGAAGGGGTGGATTCACAAACCTTTTGTTGCTTCTGAATGTCCCTAAGGGATGGCCGAGAAAGGTGGGGAGGTGTCCCGGAAGCAGCCCAAGGAGGCGTGCTTCTTTCTTCATCAGATGCTTGTGAGGTGCAAGCTGAGACCACCATTGGTATTGGGTTGGAAGGCAAAAACGAACTCAACAGGATTTTCCCGTCACTTTTACCAT
This sequence comes from Carya cathayensis, assembly GCA_011037825.1. Classification (NCBI taxonomy): domain Eukaryota; kingdom Viridiplantae; phylum Streptophyta; class Magnoliopsida; order Fagales; family Juglandaceae; genus Carya; species Carya cathayensis. The sequence goes on from QGSO01000476.1 coordinate 41,642, forward strand.
CAGATATATCTTCCACTTGATCTTTTATCCTGCTTGATGGGCTTGCCTTGATTTTGCTCTGCTCATCCTGTATTTCCCGAAGAGAAGTGCATCCCTTTGCCATTTTAGGTCCACCCCATGCAGGACCTTCGCTTCTGGGTGTTGGAGGGGGAACAACATCTTTTTGAGCGTCATCAAGAGCACCACTCAAGAACATAGAAAGCCCTCCTTTCTTGTTCTTTTTCTTGGAGTGCATTGGTAATGAAATTTTATTTTTTGGCAAGACCGCAGTGTCCTGAACAATGCAAAAAGTCGACTCTTTAGTGGCTTCGTTCGCCAGTATTCCTTTGTCCATGACACCTTCCTCCTATAAAAAGTTGCAAATCAAATAGTTCAACTATGGTGCTTAAATATCCAAATAATCCGTAATTTTTCTGACTTCTCAGTAAGTTTATGACAATATTACAAGAAAGTTCAATTTAATATAAGAGAACAACAGATTATTTAGGGTACAATCAAACAGGAATTATGAGGGTGACACTAAAGATACTAATCAATAGTATGTTTTCAAAACATTCTTTATCAGATGCTTGGGTTAAGCAACAGACCTAATGTCAAAGAAGATTTTCTGTACTGTAAGTACAGCAGCCTGTGATAGCCCATATGATAAGGATAGATAACAATAAGGGTAGGTGATGCATGTGATCTCATATTGCTTGGGAATGAGAAGTTATTGCTTTTTATAATGTTCTAATGCGGCTCCAATTATATCATTTTTTCGAGTATAGGTCATATAGTTTGGGCCTTCTATTGTGGCATTACAAATAATATCAGAGTCTATCCCAACCAAAAATGTGGGGCTTGAGTTGTACCACCTATGATGGACTAGCCCAAAGAGGACATATGAAATTTAAAGGCGGAGATTGTGATACCCTATACGATAAGGATAGATAAGGATAAGGGTAAGTGGTGTATGGGATCCCATATTGCTTGGGAAGAAGAAATTCTTGCTATTTATAAGATTCCAATGGGGTTTTGATTATATCATTGACTAATCATTTTGGAATATAGGTCATATACTTTGGGCCTTCCAATGAGGTGTGGGCGTTACAAAGCCCCACCGCACAAATGTGAAAATTATTATACATTCAAGCAAATATTGTCCCCAGGATGGAGCAGGTATAAGCATGAGCAAGAAAATATTGCACAGGGCTCAAGGTCGTCACCCAGCTACTTGGGGGGGTTAAGGAGACAAATGAAAATATTCCAGTTTTTTGATGAAATTTTTTTCTTATCTGGGCACAAGCAAATTATCCAAATGATCTGAACATTGGATGGACCGGAAAGTTGATAGCTATAATCAACTAGCACTAACTCTTCCATCAGTAAACTTATCAAAAAAAAAAACACTTCCATCAGTTAAAAACACCAGGAGAACAACAAATTTAATTAGCCATCAAAAGAAAATGGTTAAAAGGCTAACCTTATTCTTGGAAACCTGAGAAATTCCAACGTCCAAGAAATCCTTTGTAGCATTCGGAATGACTTCAGTCCCAGAACAAGCAGATGTGGTCTCTACCTGTGATACCCTCTGTGCACTCTTTCTCCTCTGTTTTCTCACCTCAGCCCTTTTGTTTCCTTTCCCATCTGGGGAAACTAAAGATGATGCTTTTGCAAGTGTTGTAATCTCAACACCAAGCTCAGCGAGAGAACTCTCAAGAGCAGACTTTGTTTGGAGCTTTGCAATTTGTTGGTCATCAAGATGATGCCCACTAGACTGCTTTCCTTCAAGCATCTCAATCTGCTGCAACTTTTTCCTCAAAGCTCGAACTTGTTTACAGATGCCTTCATTGGGGTTATTTTTGGGTAGTAGAAAGGAGTCTAATCTTTTGTCATGTTTGTTTTTCAAGGATGTAATCTTTGTGTGATTGCCCCGAGTCCTTATAATCTCGTTCTCACTATCATCCTCTTCACTATTAATAACAGCAGGAAAAGTAGCTGTTGGAGTTGGGAGCCGACGATAGCTCCATGGTTCTGATGATCTCAGGTCTAACAATTTTTCAAGGGTAGCTAGAATATCTAGTGAGGCACTTGAAATAGAATGTGATGAAACTGTAAAAATATAGTCAAGGTTGCGAATAGCAATTTCCTGCATAACAAGTGGAGAGCTTAGAATATGCCCAACCACCAATCTGGATTAAAGGAAAAAAAAAAAACAAACTCCTCACATAATTTTGATTGAAATACTAGATGTTCACATCATATAAACACCACTAAGTGGCAATCTTTCAAATGATCTTTAAGCTAACAAAGATCCAACACACTACTGTATTTGAGAAGTATTCGATTTTCTTCTTGGTAGAAAGCATGGCAGGCAAGGCCCCTACAAAACTAAATTAAAATGTAAATCTAGCAGTCCTGATAGTCTAATTACAAGTTTAGCTTATGATGATTCTTGTGACTTTCTTTGCAAATCAATTAATAAAAGATTAAAAAAACATCGAGTGATTATAATGTTTAGAACAGCAATGGGGCTTCTCCAAAAATGTTTGACCATGAAATCAAAACTAGAGAAATGGAAAGAAATAAAAAATTCACACCAATGCTTGAAATATGCGAGCAGAGGCTGATGCTTGTTGTGTCCAGCATGGGTTTGAAATGGATTATAAAATTGCATGAAAAGCTCCCCCAAATAAAGCAGGCACAGATCAGCTTACCTGACAGTGCTTCTTCAGATCATGTGCTTCAAGTGAATCTGCTATCTCGAGCAATTGAATAGCATTCCGTGGCTCAACTAGACACTCTGCGGCAACTTTTTCACAAAGGCCTTTTAAGCTGGGAATGGGCTTGTGTACAGAGTCATATTTTTCAATAGGTGTTAACAGATTATTGGACTCCACATCATCAAACATTAAATCGTCAAACTCTCCTGCCTCATCCCTGATACTCAGCTTGAGCTTCTGAGGATTGTTAGCCACATTGGGAGAATAGACAGGATGATATAGAGATCCAACAATCAACATATGTGTTTCGCCAACTGAAACTGAAGTACCCTTCTTTACACCATGTAACCGTGTTACAATAGGGGGCTTGTCATTACTGTTCTTCCCATCCCACATGAAAACATCACCAGTGGCTGTAACTGCAGCAGTCCAGTACTTTCCTGCAGAAATGCTGACTATATTTTTTCCACACAGTGAGTAGAGCTGCACAGAATAGAAAAAAAGGACATGAAAAGTAAACAAGAAGTCTTGGTTGGGATAATAGGGCAAAGACAACAAAGGCACTGAGAATATAAAACCTGGTGACATCTAAGACCAGGATCTGAGGAGACCCAATAAAATAGTGCACCATCATCTGTAAGAGCCACACTATGTACCATCCCCACGGCAACAGCAACCACATGAAGCCGTTCCTTGCGATGAAACTTCAAGGTGGTGTTACCACATTTCTTCAAGTTTCTAGTAATGACTACACGTTGAGGTGTGACAAGTCGATGACCCCAAGTGTATACCTGCCACAGAAACAAAATGTATGATTGGGCCAAACTTAGAGCTGAACATCAGGAAAGCACTTGCACAACCAAAGCCCAATTAAGAACAATACAAATAACAGTGTAGGAATGTGATCTGATCAAAGCAGAATGGGAAAAAGTTATGACATTCAAGCTACAGTATGTGAAATAACACAACTGTTGATTGAGTTGGAATGAGTAGTTTAGTTCTAATAACAATTAAAATCTGCTACAAGTTACCTCTCCATCAGCTCCTAACACGACTGTGTGATATTTTGCAGCCGCAACACCTTTGAAAAACTTGCCTTTCAAGTATTCAACCACTCTAGGCATGTAATTTGATGCTGAATTAGACGTGCCATAACCAAGCTGCCCCTCCCTATTGCAGCCCCATGTGAAAACTTCACCAGTCACAGAAACTACAGCAGTGTGTTTATTTGCTGCAGCTACAGCAACAATTTTTGATTTCAGAGAACTCACCCTTCGAGGCGTTGGCTGCGTATCCACAGAAGTGTAGCCAAGCTGACCCTCTGCACAACTTATATAAACAAGTCAATAATCCAACAATTGATAATTTCAGGAAGCACATAAATGACTTTAAAAAACATCTGTCACTCACAAGTAACATTATTTTATTTTTAAAACACACACTTCCAATTGGCAGTGGTAGGAAGGTCTTGTTTGGCATATTCATCTACCCAACTTCGCCATAATTTACCTCTATTGGATCCCCAGGTGAACACTTCCCCACCCTCTGTAGCAGCGACAGTGTGATGTTTAGCTGCTGCAATTGCCCTCACCCGTCGAGACCCTAAACCAGAAGTCACCTGACGGGGTGTGATAACTGCAGCTTGACCGCTGCAAGAATACAATGATAAAATATGATTTATTATTTGCAATAATAGCTATGATAAGTGTATTTTAGGTGAAGACGCTCTATTCTAGCAGGTGATATATACAGGAATTGAACTTTTAGGTTATACAAGGCAATCAAAACTCTGTGTAAACATGCACTTTCATTCTGTTTGCACCACAACCCTCCGTCACTGAAACTTTAAGAGGTGCGTGTGGAAGAATAAAAACTCAATTCTCATTGATATTATTATTTATACACAATCATGCATATATATAATCAGCAATGAACTAAATAATTACCATTATGTGTGTAAGGTTCAGATTTTAAATTGTGACAATATGTTGAAACAATTAAAAAATATTGTCACAATTAAAAAAAAAAGTTATAGCCATTGTTCAAAGCATAGAATAAGTTCGTAAGCCTAAATCATCAATGGCTGGAATGGGAGAATATGTAAATTTGGAATTACAATATGTCTAACTGTATCGTACATGCAAATGATGTATGCTTAGAAATTCTACCTGTGTATATCGAAATCAGGGTGCCCAAGGCGGCCTCCTCTTCCAAATCCCCAAGTATAGACTTCTCCTCGAGTGCTGACTGCTGCGCTGTGGAACTTTGCAGCAGAAACGAGCATGATAAAAGAACCATGAAGTGTGTCCACTTTGCATGGTAATTTTTGTACGTGTTCATTGCCAGTTCCAAGTTGATAGTTTGCGCCACTTCCCCAACTATACACCTCTGAGGTAACTAGAGACAGAATAACGTCTCAAGTTATTCCCAAACACAATTATGTTCATTTTCCAATGACACAATGATCCTCATTAAAGATGTCATTCCAAAGTAGAGGATACCTGAATTATGTTCATCACAAACCACCTGCAAGACGGGGCCAGATAGGAGATCAACTGGCATTCGACCTTTAGAATCCTCCAACATAATGGAGGCACCTGATTGAAGAAGGATACTGGCCACTGCAAGATGACCAAAATGTAAAGCCCTGTGAAGGCTACTCCATCCAGATTCCCCATCCTGAAATGATTAATGTGAGGGTTCATGCAGAGTGGGAACACTAGTTTCAGAATCACTAAACTGAAATGCTCCCACATGTTACTCAGAATCTGGAGTATAGAATGTAGAAGGATACACACTTTTCATTCTTGTCAACAGGAAAAAAAAGAAAAAAAAAGAAAAAAAAAAGCCTTCATAATATAGAAAATAATAATCTATACAAATACATCAAATGCTAACAGTCGATTCAAGTTCCATGAGAACAGATTGACATTGTAATAGATTCCCCCGTTTGCTCATAATTTAAAAGCAAAAGTGCCTGATAGATTAATAACACTGCATATTTTCTCATCAAGCTAATCTTCCAAACTGACAATTTTTTAATCTTCTAATTCAAGGAAAGCCAGGAAGAGGAACTTTTTTTCTTTTTCTTTTTCTTTTTTTTTTATAAGTAGGACAAGTAGAGGAAAAATAAAGTAATGCAATCAGGTTTAATGCAGACTCAATTCATAAAAAATATATGCCAGCATATCAAAACAGGACAGGATCACAAACATTCTAGAAGCAACAACTAGGCAGGCATAGGATAAAAGCATTCAAATATATCGAGGAATAGAAAAGTAACACACCCTAGCATCCGGATCTGCACCAACTGCAAGAAGCCTCCTAACAATGGGAATGTGGTTCCTCCAGGTAGCAATATGAAGAGGAGTTAGACCAAATACATTTCTAAGATTGACATTACCTCCATTCTTCTTAAGCAGTGCCAATGCCAAATCTACATCTGCCAATGACCCTTCTTGCACAACAAGCCACAGATCCCTCTGGGATCCACTCGACAAAGATTTGCGGCTGTGAGCCTGCAAATTCTGCTTTTGTCCTTGAGGGGAGACTAGCACTTCCATAAATTAAATTCTCGGGGATTAATGTGACAAACGAACAAACTAAATGTCTTCAGCTGAAAATGTCAAGAGCCAGAAACTTTGTTACTTCAGGTCAAATCACCACTCTGGCCCTCGAAGAGATTGATTATGTTTAATCCATGATATACTTGATCTTCCAATCCAAAACTTGTTAATACAACAAAGAGAAATCCATTTCAGTAAATTGAATCAACAAGCTTCTAAACCACCACCATCATCACCGTCCTCATTGTAAACGCAAACCAACTGCAACAGCCATTCACATACCCCCATCACAGTTCATGGCTTGCAGAGTAATCTCCATTCAACAGGTGAAGCAACAAGCTGTATTTGAAATTCCTCCTTCAGTATAATTTCCATAGAATACAGACATATCCCACCAAAAATAACTAACAAGGAAATAATAATTATGCTACACATTAAGCAATAAATACATATAAATGGGCCTTAGGAGATGACTCAGAAGTACCGCTCATGTAATATCTGAAATGTTAGACAAGTAAAAGCAGCAGATCACGGATAGGCTTCTACACAAATTAGTAAACAGGTTATATCCATTGAAAGGAACCGAACACATCAGCTTCATATTATCTCAATGAGCACAAAGCCATATAAAACCAATGCAAATTGTCCAAAAAATGAACGTGGGAATGAAAAAGCAACTTGGCTTACACTCGATGCGTTCATTTTTCTCCTAGTCACAGCCAAAAATAAATTTCATACAATAATACGAGTCCCACCCAAAAAATCCAATATGCAATGAAATCAATATGGGAAACCAAATATTCCAACGGGAGAATTTCCACCCGTCCTGTTGCACCCGAACCGGTATCATTTACCACCCACGGATCAAGCAATGACTCCCATAATCCAGAATGAAATCTACATGAAATCTGATCAGTAACAATCAAGAGAATTCATACCAGCCATTCCCTTTTATTTATTTTTTGGTCCCAGCAGTCTCACCACCATTCAAAATGAAAGTTTTCGCAAAACTAAAAACTGAAGTCACAAGGCTAACAACAACAAGAACATCACCCAAATACGGTAGCTTCAGAACACAGCAACCAATGTTGGAAAGTAAACCATTGCTAAACAGCGAATATTTCCACAAACAATTAAAAAAAAAAAATTGCCCACGGAATGAAAGCACCAAATCCGTACAAATTTCACAAATCAAAAGAGAAAGATACACAACAAAAAAATATAAGATATAATACATCACCTGGGATGTGTCTGGAGAGAGAAATCACGGTATCGTAAAATTGGAACCGAAAAGAACTTGAAAAATATATGCTGGTTATGTTACGGTTTCGGAAAGTATCGAATCGGAGAATATACCCCGGAAGAGAGACAAGATTGCAGAAACCAAGTCCATTAGGAATTTATACTGTTAAGGGTAATTTGGGATTTCAAAACTATAGTCGGACTTAGATGCCCTGGTATTAGAAATCGACGAGCTTCGGACTTGGGCCCGAACTTTGTGTTGTCCTTCGGCCGCGTAAGCAATTTGTGTTCCTAGTGACACGTGGCCAAGACATAAGCAGATACATTGCTGAGAATATCCGAGAGCACAAATTTATTAACCGACGGTTTCGATTTTGGCTGGCAGTTGCGAACTTTCCAACCTCATAGTTTGTTGTACAAATAGATACCAATTTCTTGTATGGGAAGTGACGGCAACTTTTACAAATAATTTTTAAGAAAAATGGAACCTACCATTGTGAGCATTTAAGTATTTAATAATCATTATAAAAAATTTAATAAATAAGAGACTTGAAAAATGAATAGAAAAAAAAAATTTTTAATTTTTTTTCAACGATTATACGATATTTACACACTTTAAAATTATACATAGTATTACTCCAACTTTAAATATAATACTATTATTTAAGTTATTTAAACACATTAAATTAAGAATAAAATTATATACCAGCTGTTCTTCATCATTTTCCCTTCTTGCACTGTTTTGCATCAATCATAGTCGTTTTTATGTTAGACATTTTAAGAGTCAATAAATAATGCTTTATATCATGAGAAATATTAAAAACTAAATTTTTATTAATCTTCTACTTTATAATGTAGCATGGCATAACTTCTTTTTATATAAATAAAAATTGATACAAAGGTTGATAAATAATATTCCATGAATCTCATGAGATGGGAGTAATGTAACAATGTTATAACGCCTCAATAAAGGACGTGTCCCACCACTGGCTGTAATTGTCTACCTACAACCAATAATGTTGGTGGCACTATGTGCTTGAGACATCTCCAATATCGAAGTCAACAAAAAGTGAGAGATAATAATTTTAGATGTGCTGGACGGTTACTTGTTATCTCTATATATAAGCGTGGAGAATATTGGATGTGTACTATTAATTGATCAATTTCACATAATACTTAGCCAATATAAGGCTTAGGCCTAATTTGACGGAATTATCTGGTCACCATTATATCTATATCTACAGTGCAAAGGTTGTCTATCCGCCCTAATAAATAGGATGGCTAGAGTCCATGATTCATAACTCTTTTGAATGACTATCCTTTTCAAAAGATCGGCCTTTGGCTCCTAGCATGGGCCAGACCAATATTGACTCCTCTAATTACCCTATTAATTCCTCTTGAATGTACGCATGGGGAATTTCATAATAAATTATTTTTTTTACATATATATATATATATATACACCATGCTTTTACTCAAAGAAGGGATTTGAGATCCATGGGCTACCCTACTAGCCCATTAATCACCTCACTTGTCGTTTCCACTTACCAAGGGGAGGGAATTTTAAATATCAAAAAACTACACGTTACCTTGTAACCATCACCATGTTCTCTTCCAATCAGGTGATGATGATCCGCAGTCATTACCTTTCTTCGTTTCTTCTCCCCTTCTCATCCTTTCACCTTCCCTCCAATCTTTCCTCATCCTTTTTCGTGCTCTTGAGTTCCCACAGCTCTGACCTCCCTTGCCTCGTGATTCTTGGTTTGCAACCCCCATTCTTTTCCCCATCTCTTCTATGTTTTGAAGGCTTCGGGTGGCGTTCCACCCTCACCTTTAAGTATTTGTTGAACTTATGCAACTCCTACGGAATCCCAGATTCAGTACTCCTAGAACTTCCTCACTGTGATGCTATTGATGAAGAAGGGTTTGCAGAAAAGGTTGTTCTACCTATCTGTGCGCTCATGCACGGTCTAAGATTCCCTTTCTGTCGCCTAATACACGACGTTCTTGATCTTCTGAAGTTGGCCCTAGACCTACCCGCCCGAGAGTACTTGGCATTTTATTCTTTGAGGAGCTCTCCGGACAACATTTGTAGTTTTCAGATCAAAGATCAGCACTTGGCTCATTTTGATACTCACCATTTGAACGTCAAGGAATGGATAAGGAAGTTTTTCTTTGTTTCTGGCGACGGTTGAGAATTTCCTCATTCAGAGGCTGAGCAATGGGAGTTCCTTGTTAGAGCCATATGGGGTAAGGTCCCAGATGACAAAGGTCTAGCGGCAGCCTCACCTCCTTTGTCTAAACGGGAGCAATCCCATGTTGACATGGTCACTGCTTGGGAGGCTGAACATAAGGATGAGGTTTGGACCTAGGACCTTCTGATGCATTGCCCATTACTATTCCAGGGGGATCAACTCTTCCACTTGACCAGGGGGCTGGCATAGGCCAGGTTTCCATTCATTCTCCTTTTCCCTCCACTTTTGGAGATGACATTGAGTCTTCTCTTAGGTTAGCCAGATGTTGAACGGGCTCTTTGCTTTTGACAAGTTGGTCGTCCACATAAACTACCATGATCCGTCCTATTTGGTTTAAACATTCGGTTCACCAGTCTCCAGAAGGTTGGCCCGCATTCTTTAGGCCAAACGACATGACTTGATAGCATTATAACCCGTAGTCTGTGATAAATGAGGTCTTCTGTTAGTTTGCTTGGTGCATTCAAATTTGGTTATGGGCACCCTGATGTGGCGTCTTCAGTGACATCGATTCGTGGTAGGGGGAACCTATCTTTCGGACAAGCTTTGTTTAGATTATGAAGTTCACGAACATTCTCCACTTTCGGTTCGTTTTTTTCACTAGGATGACATTGGATAGCAATTCGGGGTAACTGGCTTCCTTGATGAATCTTAAGGCTTGGAGGCATTCTACTTCCTCGACAATGGCTACATATTTCTCTGTGTTGAATGATTTTTTCTTTTGGCACACCATTTTGCACATTGGGTTGACACACAGTTGGTGCTTGATGATGGTGTTGTCGATTAGGTTAAATTGATGTTATATGTGGTAGCTTTGTCTTTATTTTCCATGAAATGAATTTCTGAGGTTTATGCTTGATGCTAAGAAATGATATTCAAATGATGCGATGAAAGGGTATTGAAATGAAACTATGAAATGATATTTAAATGATGCTATGAAATGAAGTTTAAATAATGCCATGAAAGGATGTTTAAAGGATGCTATGAAATGATGTTTATGCTTATACTTTGCAATGTGGTTTATGAAATGAAATGGACTGATGAATAAAAGGAATGAAAAGGAAAGGATTGAAAGGAATGAATCAATGAAAGGAAATGAAGGAAAATGAATGAATATTTTAATGTATGGAACTATGTAACGGCCATGACTAAATAAATGATGGTATCAATAGACTGTGTAAAATGCAAAGTTGGGTAAGTAGTACTAGTAGTGCACCTAGTGCTACCCCCTGACTGAATGAAATTCCCAACATGTGGCCACAAATGGAATCCAGGTCCAAAAGACCTCTAACCCCAACACACCCTGTAACCATATGTACTGACCAGAAGAAAAATGAAAAGAGTAATTGAATGTATGAATGATTTAGTTTCTTTATGAATAAATGTACAAGGTGTGGTAAATATTTTATGAGGAAGGAAAATCTTTTTAAAGAAAAACTCCGCCTTGTAATGTTTTTAAAGGAAATGAATGATTTATATAAAGTATGTAGATGAATGTCAAATACATGAATGAAAACCTATGTTAGTATGTTTTTACAGTATGAAGTAATGCTTATTGAGTATTTGACTCATTTTTTTTTTTTATATATATATGTCCCTCCCCCTCTTAGGAACAAAATGAGGAAGAAGCGTCAAGATAGACATGTCCCAAGGGAAGAGTGACAAAAGTCTAGACTCATTTTATGTAATGTATGAAAGTAAAATTTTGTAAAAGGTCTTTTAATTTAATTTAATGATTTCTATTGTAAACTCTCTTTTAATCTATAGAGCAGGTTTTAATTTTAAACATAGAATCTTTTATATCTTGGGAAGGAAAGAAAAAGTTTTAAAAGGTTAAGTAATTCCCATCTCATTTTCTTAAATTAATTTCTAAAGTCCCACCACAAGGACGGACGTTACATGCTTAGACACTAAACCATACATTTCATAAAAATTTGGACTCACTACATCAAAAAGAAGTGCCAAAACATTAAGATTAGGTCAAATAAAACCAACTTTTCACCTTCTTGATCTAACTCTTTCATATCAACTCCAAGAAATCCAAAAGTCCTTCGTTAATGACTAAGTCAGGTTGTGATGGCCCCCATACCCCATATCGAAAAGAGGTTACCACATTAAATGTATTGAAGTGCCTTCTCAAAGGACATGCACATGTTAGGCCGTGATGGTTAGAGGTCCAAGAGTAGTTATCACATTCAATGCTGTGACTTGCCTCCTTAGAGGGCATGTTGATGTCAGGCTATCAAGAGATGCAAATGATACTTCAATTAAACTATACTTTAGATTAACTATACACTTATTCCTATACTTTAGATTAACTATACACCTATTCCTCTCGAGGGTCTCCCTTCCTTAGAGGTTTCTCCTCTTGCCAAGTGCAGGTTATGCATGGTGATGTCCTCTACTATGCATAGTGATTCCGAAATGGATCTTAATCTTGAAAAGTTGTGTGAACGTTTGTCATTGATGGAACAAGAAGAGGAGGTCTTAGTAGTGGAAGAAAATATATTGGATGATGCTCTGGTGAGGGGAGAATGTTGTTTGTTGTTCAAACTACTCACTACAAAACCTTTCAATAAGGAAGCATTTAAATTGACTATGAAGAAGATCTGGCATCCTGCTAGATCAATCACCATCTAAGATTTACAATTCACTATGTTTATTGCTGAATTTGAAGATTTACGGGATAAAGTGCGAGTCAAACGTGATAGGACATGGTCCTTTGATAGGCAACTGGTTCTGACTAGTGACATTAAGGGTCTCAAGCAAGTTCATCAAGTTACACTTTCTAAGTCATTGTTTTGGTTCATGTTCATGATCTCCCACTCATGACCTGCACTTCTACCATGGGGAACATTATTGGTAAGGCTATAGGAAGGGTGGTAGAGGTGGATCTAGAGAAAGATGAAATGGCATGGGGAGAGTTTATGAGGATTCAGGTCTGCTTAGATGTTTCAAAACCTCTATTATGTGGGAAGAAGATCTATGTGGGTTCCTCTCAACCTATATGGGTACGCTTCACATATGAGCGTCTCCCTAATCTTTGCTACATCTGTGGTTTGCTTGGACACAATCATCGAGATTGTGATCGTTGGACTGAGGCCATGAATAAGTTGAATGTTTCTGATTTTCCTTATGGTCCTTGGCTTTGTGTGGATGGTCTCAAAGGATTTGGGGGTTCTATGTATAGTCGTTTCATCCAACAGAATGAAAAGAGGGGGTCACCAGAGCATATAACTGTCTCGACTATCAGAGATTCTCTAATTAACCCCCAGAAAGAAGTTACTGCTGACCATTCAAATTTTGAGGAATTTTCAGAAAAGATAATGCATGAGATTAATAAAAGTAATACTGCCTCTCATTTGCTGTTACAATTAGATAATTATGAGGAGCAAATCTTAGGATTTGAAAAACGAGAGATTTTTGGCGAGAAAGGTGGAGTTTTAAATGGAAAGTGTTCAATAGTGGACTCTGAGAATATTGGTTCTATGGGGTGTATTTCAGTCATTGATAGGGAAGGATGTTTGGATATGCAAACTGGCGGGAATGGAGAAACTGAACATGTGCATGCTGCTCATCAACATGCTAGTGTGTCTCAAAAGTGGAAGAGAGTTCAAAAATCTCAGTTCAATAAGTCTCTGTGTATTGATTCTGAGGCTGGCCTTAAAAGAGCCTCTAATCTTGACACTTCAGTGGAGGCCTCTAGATCTTCAACGAGATTAAAGAATAAGGCCAAGTTGCATGAGGAAGTTGATGGTATTAACCAAAATGTATTGGTGTGGGCTAATTCACAGCCCTACTGAGATCAATGAAGATCCTAAGCTGGAATACCCAAGGGCTTGGGAACCCTCATGGTATTCAAACTCTTTTTGATGTAATGAGGAAGGAAGATCTTGAAGTTTTGTTCTTGCAAGAAACAAAACTTAAAGCTGCTAGAATGGAATTCTGTAGAGTTGGATTAAAGTTTGCAAATTGTTTGACTGTTGATGCAATGGGTCGTAGTGGGGGCTTGGCTCTCTTATTGAAGAAAGAGGTGAAGTTAACTTTTCTTAGCTACTCTTCCTCTCATATTGAGGCTTATGTTGAGGATGACTCTAAACACTTGTTCCTAACTAGAATTTATGGGCAACCTAAGGCTGCTTGATGGGCCCCAAGGCGGACTAAGTCTTAAGGATCAATTACAAGATTAAGAGCCATAAAGATCGAGGAAGTAATGCAAGAATTGGTGCAATCCAATTGGAATGAAGCTAGCAAGAGCCCAACACTCATGATGGGCTCGAAAGAAGGAGAACCAGTTTTGATCCACTTGATCCAAGTTATGGAAGACACGACTTGGGCCTATTGTTATTGAAGGCCATGAACTTATTTATTTCATTAAAATGACTTATTTTATTAGTCATACAAATTAATCTAGAATAATTGAGCTTGGGGGATGTCTAGCCCACACGTCTTATTTCTAATGAACTAGGGTATTTGGGAAGGCCTTATATTTTGGCCAAGGGCATATTTGAAAAGTTATTATTTTATGTGAACTAGGGTTTTAGAAATTACTGTAGCGCGACACTGTTCAAGCTATAGTACCCGCAGCTCACTTAGGGTTTTTGGGGATTGTTATTTAAACCACTCGTAGCCTCATTTGAGAATGTAAGACATTATTGAAATTGATGAATTTTATTCATTGTGAGTTGAGTTTATCTCCTCTTGTTCTTGATTGAACATTTGAACTTATCAAAAGTAAATCACAACTTTTGTGGCGTTCCTCCTTTGTAATCTGGGTTCTTGAGACGAGTCCTTCAATGGATCTAGATTTTCATATAATCTAGATTCTTGAAACGATTTTTCATCTGATCTAGATTATCCATCCATTGACTTGAGTTTGACTTTCTTGGGTTTGTTTTTTCTAATATTGTTGTTGGGTCTCAAAGCGAGTCGATTGGGGTTCACATCATTTGGTATTCAGAGCAAGGTTTCCAATTAGGTCTGGTTCTATCTTTTATTTATTGTATCATTAATTCTAGGACTTCATTGTTCTAGGGTTACAACAACAACAACAAAGTGCAAAAATTCATTTTTCCTAGGGCTACTAAATTATTCTATCTTTTGGGTTTCATGTTCAACATCATAGGGTGGCTAAATTCCTTGTTTGAGGCATGCCAAAATTTGCACCATATAGGGTTTGAAATTTCTAGGTTTTCATTGATTCCCTTCTATTTTCTTGTCAATTTTTATGTGTTTGAATTCAATTATTTGATTATCACAATTGAATATTTTTATTTGTGGTTGAATTGTTGAGAAAAGAAGAGAAGAGAAAAGAAAAGAAAGGAAAGGAAAGAAAAGAAAAAGAACTTCGAAAAAAGAAAATTCAAAAAAAAAAAAGAGAGAGAAAATGATTTTGGGTATAGTTGTTTGAAATACTTTGGCATATGAAATTGAGTGCTTTGTCATTGATTGAGCCTTATCTTTAAAGGGGCTGAATACATCTTTCTAGTTGTTATCTTGTTTTGTAATTACTCTTTCCGTCATATAAATACCTTGAGTCTCGTGTCATTTTGTTCCGTCCGTGTTTCTCTTGTTCTTGTTTACTTGGACCTAATTACTAGTTGGAATAAAACAAAGTTATATTGTCTTGATTTAGTTCAATTAGTTCTTCAAAAACTTGAGTGGGAAAACTCTTGAGATAAAAGGCAAGAGAGTGTGAGATTATTATTGAGAAAAAGTCAATTAAGAGTGAAACACGAGTAGAGTGCCATTATTCAAGTGTAAACACGTAAGGAAGCGTGTGAGGTATTTTTTCCTCCAACATTCTTTTTTTGTTCAGAGCATATGATGTCTCATAAAAATGACTCATCACCAAAGGGGATGGTAGATAACTCATTCTTTGTGTTGCAGTCCATGCAACAAAAGTTTGAAAGGTTAAATTTGAAGTTGGGAGAAGTGAGGGATAAGATGGATCAACAAGGTTTAGTGATTAGAAATCTACAAAGTGGGAGAGATAGGAGACGTGAGCCTAGTATTAAACATCAATATAAGAATGAGGAGTATAGTGAGTCTCTTGTTGTCAGGCGTGCTCTCAATACACAAAGTAAGATGGATGATACAAAGCTGCAAAGAGAGAACATTTTTCATACTAGATGCCATATCAACAACAAGGTATGGGGGTAGTTGTACTAATGTTGCTAGCACTACTTTAGTTGACAAATTGAATTTACCTACCTTGAAACACCCTAGACCATACAAGTTGCAGTGGTTGAATGATTGTGGGAAGGTTAGGGTAAATAAGCAAGTGCTAGTATCTTTTTCAATTGGGAAGTACAAGGATGAGGTCCTTTGTGATGTAGTGCCTATGCATTGTGGCCATATTTTGTTGGGGAGGCCATGGCAGTATGATAAGAGGGTGATCCATGATGGGGGTCAAGAACATATATAGCTTTGTAAAGGATGGCAAAACAATCAAGCTTGCTCTTTTAACTGAAAAAACAGGTCCATGAGGACCAACTGAAGTTGAAGAGTAAGATTAATCAAAAAAGAAAGAGTGAAAGTGAGGTTGATCAAAAAAGAAAGAGAGAAATTGAGATTGAGAAAAAAAAGAAAGAGTGAAAGTGAAATTGAGAAAAAAAGAAATAGTGAGGCCAAAACCTCAAGAGAAGGAGAGAGTGAAAAGAACATAGAGAGTAAAGAAAAAATGAAGAGTGAAAAGAAAATAGAGAGTGAAAAGAAAAAAGAGAGTGAAAAGAATAAAGAGACTGAAGAGAAAAGAGAGAGTGAAAAGAAAAGAGATCGTGTAGAAAATGAGAGGAAAACAAAACGAAAAGTGAGTTTTTATGTTAAGGCAAGTTTTAATACTAACGAACTTGACGTACCTTTGCCTAGTATTGTTGTTTCTTTGTTGCAGGGATATGAGCTCATGATTCCTAGTGGTACATTTAGTGGATTACCACATACCCAACCTTTCTTTCAAGAACATGAGTCCTTGATACACTTGAAGGGACAAGGTAAGTTGTTGACTAGAATGCATGTTAAGTGAGACGAATGTATTGAGACTTTTCCTCATCAAATCAAATACACATATGGTAAGAAAAATCTTGTATATGATGCATTATCAAGAAGGTATGTCCTTATCTTCATTTTGGATGCAAAGTTACTGAGACTTGAATATGATAAGAACTTATTTGTTAATGATGATGGCTTGGCTAGTGTGTATGGAATACATGAGAAAGCATCGTTTTCTCATTTATATAGACTAGATTGGTACTTGTTTAGAGATAAAAGACTTTTTGTGCCTACTAGTCTTATGCGTGAGTTGCTTATGGATGGATGTGGTTTGTTGGGACATTTTGATATAAAGAGGACTTTAGACGTGTTGCATGACCATTGATGGGAGTACTACTTGCCATTCATTAAGTTTGCATATAGTTGGAGTGGTCACTTTGGTATAAAGAATAGTTTAGGCATATTGCATGAACATTGGTGGGAGTATTGTTTCCCATTCATTAAGTTTGCATATAGTTGGAGTGGTCACTTTGGTGTAAAGATGAGTTTAGACATATTGCATGAACACCTTTGGGCGTATCATTTGCCATTTATTGATGTGTTGCATGAACGTTTGTGGCAGTATCATTTGTCATTCATTAACTGGTTGTATGAACGTTTGTGGGAATATTATTTGCTATTCATTGAGGTTGCATATAATCGGAGTTGTCATTTTGGTGCAAGGAAGACTTTAGATGTGATTAATGAACGTTTATGGGAGTATCATTTTCCTTTCATTGACTTGTTGCATGAACGTTTGTGGGTGTATCGTTTGCCCTTGTTAGAGTTTGCATGTAATAGGACCATGCATATAACAATTTTTTATTCTCATCTTGAAATTGCATATGGTTTTAATCCACTTACTCCTTTAGCATTGATGTTTTGTCTTGTTGATGACAGAAGTGGCTTGGATAGACCTTTTCACATTCTTGAGAAAGTTAATGATAATTCATATCAAGTAGTTCTTCCAGGTAAGTATCATGTGTTTGCTATTTTCAATACTACTGATCTTTTTCCCTTTGATCTAGGTAGAGATTCGAATCCTTTTTAGGAGAGGGGAAATGATGGGCCCCAAGACGGACAAAGTCTTAAGGACCAATTACAAGATTAAGAGCAATGAAGATCGAGAAAGTAATACAAGAATTGGTGCAATCCAATTGGGATGAGGCTAGCAAGAGCCCAACACTCATGATGGGCTCGAAAGAATGAGAACTAGTTTTGATCCACTTGATCCAAGTTATGGAAGACACGACTTGAGCCTATTGTTATTGAAGGCCATGAACTTATTTATTTCATTAAAAGGACTTATTTTATTAATCATAGGAATTAATCTAGAATAATTGGGCTTGGAGGATGTCCAACCCACACGTCTTATTTCTAATAAACTAGGGTATTTGGGAAGGCCTTGTATTTTGGCCAAGGGCATATTTGGAAAGTTATTATTTTATGTGAACTAGCGTTTTATAAGTTATTGTAGCACGGCACTGTTCACGCTACAGTACCCGTACCTGCGGCTCACTTAGGGTTTTCGGAGATTGTTATTTAAACCACTTGTAGCCTCATTTGAGAAGGTAAGACATTATTGAAATTGATGAATTTTATTCATTGTGAGTTGAGTTTATCTCCTATTGTTCTTGATTGAACGTTTGAACTTCTCAAAGGTAAATCACAATCTTTGTGACATTCCTCCCTCGTAATCTGGGTTCTTGAGACGGGTTCTTCAACGAGTCTAGATTTTCATATAATCTAGGTTCTTGAAACGATTTCTCATCGGGTCTAGATTCTCCATCCATTGACTTGAGTTTGACTTTCTTGGGTTTGTTTTTTCCAATATTGTTGTTGGGTCTCAAAGCGAGTCGATTGGGGTTCACATCACTGCTCATAGGAAGGAAAGCTAGAATCTGATTAGAAGGTTGAATAGGGGCATTTCTGAAGCTTGGCTTGTATTTGGGGATTTTAATGAGATAATTACTCATGAGGAGAAATGGGAGGAAGGGATAGGCCTAAACAACAAAGGTTTGATTTTCGTGATCTGTTGGTTGATTGTGAGTTGAAGGACCTAGGCTTTAGTGGGCCTCGATATACATGGTGTAATAAGAGGGGTGATTCAACAATTATTTCTGAGAGACTTGATAGGTTTTTGGGGAATCTGTCTTGGTGTAACCTATATGAGAGTGCCTCGGTTTTGCATGGATCTTCATCTTACTCTAATCATCTACCAATTTGGTTGGAAGTGATGGGTGTTATCAACAAGAGGAAAAGGCCTAAACCATTTAGATTTGAGGCTATGTGGTTGGGTGAGGAGGACTGTGCACAGCTAGTAAAAGATTCTTGGAGACAGTATGTTTCTCATAATTACTTACAAGGGGTGATATCGGGTATTTCTGGCTATATAGTTCAAAGTTGCGGTTATGGAATAAGGTCAGGTTTGGGAAGGTCCAAGTTAATCTGCAAGAAGCAAGACAAAACCTGAAGATAGTGCAGTAGAGAGATCCCCTGGATTTGAGTTCAAGAGAGGTTTACTTAGCCACTAAGGAACTTCAGAAATGGTTAGAAAGGGAGGAGGTAATGTGGAAGCAAAGATCAAGAGCCCTTTGGTTAATTGAGGGGCCCCAAGACTTAATCATTTGCTCTTTGCAGATGATAGTCTCATATTTTTTGCAGCTGATGTAGAGACTAATCTCAAATTATTAGAGTTGTTGAAGCAATATGAAGGAGCATTAGATCAGCTTATTAACCAAGACAAAACTGCCATGGTTTTTAGTAATAATGTTGATGGAGCTAAGAAGAGGGCCATTATGGAATTTGTGGGGTATGTCTCAATTACAATAGTATGAGAAGTACTTAGGATTACCACCAATGGTTGGTAAGTCAAAAACAAGTGCTTTTGCTGAGATAAAGCACAAAGTTTTGTCGAGATTGCATGGTTGGAAGGGCAATATGTTTACTCAAGGTGGAAGGGAGGTGCTTCTTAAGGAATGGCTCTAGTTATTCCCTCATATGCAATGAGTTGTTTCAAACTTCCTAGTAAGCTGTGTTTAGAAATTGAGGGTATGATGGCAAGATTTTGGTGGGGGCAGAAGAATGAGGGAAGAAAGGTTCATTGGGTTAGTTGGCCGAAGATGTGTTAGTCCAAATCTGTGGGAGGGTTAGGTTTCAAGGAGTTGGGGACTTTTAATATGGCTATATTGCCTAAGCAGAGTTGAAGGCTTTTGCATAATAAATAGAGCCTATTTCACAAGGTTTATAGTGCTAGATACTTCCTTAGTGGCAACATGTTTGATGCCTCTCTTGGTGGTCATCCCTCTTATGCTTAGAGAGGGATTTGGGAGGCAAACCTTATTATCAAAGGAGGAAGGTAGAGTGTTGGAAATGGGAGGTCTATACATATTGTGAGGGATGTTTGGATGCCTGGATTTAGAGATTTGAGCAATGAGTTGTGTATTGATAGTTTTTAGAAAGGGGTGGACTTTGCTAGTTTGGATGGACAGGTTGCATCTTTAATAGATTGCATCACTAACTGGTGGAACCTTTCTAAGGTTAGATCTCTCTTCAATTCAAAGGTAGTTGAGGCTGTGTTGAGACTGCATCCTAGTTCCTTAGGTGGATTAGACAAATGGATTTGGGAGCATGAGAAGAATGCTATATTCAATGTCAGAAGTGCATACAGGTTTGTCAAGTCTCTTGATGTTTCTGATATGGGGGAGCCTTCAAATGGGGCCTCTACAAAGAGATTTTGGAATGCTTTTTGGAAGTTGAAAGTTCTTCAAAAGGTAAAAAGTTTTGCTTGGAGAGCTTGCAAGGAAGGACTTCCTACAATGACAAATCTCATGAGCAGGAAAATAAATGTGGATGGGTTTTGCTGCTTCTGTCAATACCTCGTGAATGATTTGGCTTGTGCTTTATTTTTTTGTCTATCTATTCATGATATCTGGTTGAGACAGTTTCCTATTCTTCAGCAGATGGATCAATTCAAGTCCTTTATGTCTACTACTATGGAAGTATACTCGAAAGGAGCTTCAGAGGACTAGATAGATTTTATCCTTATGGCATGGGGCTTCTGATATAGGAGGAATAAAATGATTCATGATCATATTTGTCTACCACCTCAACAAGTAATAGGTTTTGCTCTTTCTAAGAAGGGTATATATGTTACTAGTTTGCAGCAGTAGATTCATACTAAGAAGTCGGATTATAGTTGGTCTCCTCCACCAATAGATTGGTTTAAATTAAATGTTGATGGGGCACTATTTTTTATATAATAAAAAAATTGTGTTGGGGCTATTCTTAGAAATTCCTATGGAGATGTTACTATGGCTCTAAGTAGAGTTGAGGATGAATCCCTTGATCCAGAAAATGTTGAGCCAATGGCATTGATGAGAGGTCTCCAGTTCTATTTAAACATTGGCATTCGCAATCTTATCATCGAAAGTGATTGCCTATATTTGGTTGAGGAGATTAATAGTGGAGAAGAATCATATGCATCTGTGAGGACAATTGTTTCTGAGATCAAAAGACTGATGCAAGGATTTTGCGATGCAAGGATTTCTGCAATGCAGGTTACAACATGCCAATAGATTGTCAAATGCAGCTGCATATCTACTTGCTAGGCATGCATTGTCCATTTATGATATGCAAGTTTGGTGACATAGTGTACCTGTTCTCATTAAGAATATTTTTTATGTTGATAAACACTTTTTTAACCAGGTTTGAGGTGTTTTGCCTCCTTTTTAATGAAGTTAGTTTCTATTAAAAAAATTAAAAAAAAAATCAAAATCTATAAGACAGTATATAACCATATAGAGCCATACATTTAAACCTCCCTTCCAGCCCAACCCGACCTGACCATAATTAACCGGTCCAAAGTAAAATTGGTTGCTGCATTCCGCTTCTAATAAACTTCTGTTAAAAACAGTTCATAATCAGGTAATTACCCGATACCCAACCATAATGAGCATCACCTTCTGTTAAAAATAGTTCCAATGATTCCCGATACTCAACTATGAAGACGTAGATGATGCTGTGCTTCGGTGATGCCCCCAGGTGATTCCATCGATGAAGTCCAGGAAGCTGATAGTTGACTATGAGGATGCAAAAATAAATGGTCTCTGAAATACCCAACAATTCAAGAGGAAAAGAAACTCAGAAATTAAATTCCCTAGCTGAAGAAGCCCTAGCCCTAGAGATAATAAAGACCAAAAAATGTTAATGGAAACGAATAACGCTGCTCCAAAAATTGAAAATAAAACCAAGCAAAAAGGAAGAAGAAACTCATGTCTAAAGAAACCAAAAAGTAAAAACCCAGGAAATAAAAACAAAGAAGAAGCTGCGCATAAGACAAGGAAACCGAAAAATAAAAGTCGAAGAGCAAGAAAATGAAAAATGAAAACGAATGCCCCCACCCAGGAAAAATAAAACTAAGCTAAAAAAGGGAAGAAAAAAAATTCATGTTCGCATAAAGGAAAACTAAAAACAAGTCCCCTTGCCGCATCCAACCAAAACGAAAAATAAAATCCCTAAAAACCCGTCTTGAGAACAGGAGAGAGAGAGAGAGAGAGAGAGAGAGATGATGATGATGTGCTTCGGTGCTTCCCCAGGTGATTCCATCGATGAAGAGAGAGAGAGATTTGTGAATGGAAGGATGAGGTGGGATTGAGAGAGAGAGAGAGAGAAGAGAAGAATGTGGTAGGCTTTCTGTTTAGGGATTTCCTGAAAATGGTGAAGAGGCAAGGGAGAGTAGGACGGACAGCTTGAGGAGAGAGAATGAAGCTGTCAGCCTGTTTGTGAAAGGACAATATAAAAGTATTGATGTTATTATAAATTTTTTTTTTAAAAGGAAAAATAAGTAATTCTGGCCGGGTCATACTACCCATTTTCCGAAAATATTTTCTTTTCAAATAAATGGGTAAGCACCCAATCGGTTAATTGGAATTGACTTTGAATTCGGGTCGGGTCAGAATTGTTCACTTTCGGGTTGGGTGAACAGCCCTATAACCATAAAAATGATAAAGACAATACTTTTGTGCCATTCTTCTATAACCTCAATTTGAAACAGAATTGTAAAAAATTGTAAAGAAATTATGTATTTGTCATTTCTTGTATATAACCATATATATAAAAATAAATATAAATATAAAGAAAAAACCAATCCAACTGACAATTATATTTGACCTTCAAAAGAGATTACTTATTGTTTTTCATTTTATAATTAAATTAAAATGATAGAGTTCAACCACGGCAAATACAGCTACTGCATGAATTTAAAAGTGGAAGGTAGCGTCCCTAAATCAATCGCCAGTCGTGGGTCGGTGACAACTGTGTCCCGTTTGGAACGATCAGCTTCACATGTACACCACGTGCTTCCAAAGTTTCAATTCACAAGCAATTTTTTTCTTTATATCCTAACAAAGCTTTCTTTAGTTGGAAGATTCTTTCGATAATTATAAAACGAATGCATGTGGATGGAATCGTTGTTAATATCTCCTCTTTCTTTTTCTTTTATTATTATTATTATATCAATTTTACCAGCACATTATCAGTTTCTTATTTCTAGAATTTCAATCTTGCAGTCCTAGATGATGAGCATTTGTCCATACAATGTGACAAATTCAATGCAATCATAGAAGTCCATTGAGCTAGACCTTAATGGCCGTAGAATGTCACCCTCATACTAAAAATCTCAAAATCCACAAAAGCCTAATGGGGTCATTTAATTTCAAATGACACGAATTCAGAAAAAAAATATAGAAGCCTAGAAGCACTTTTTTTTTAATGAAATTGCCCGTAGCAACTTTGACAAGCATTAGAATGTAATTGGTTTGGTTCAATCCGATTTTATACAAAAACTGAAACCAAAACTTCAATATTTTTTTTTTGGGTCCTGTCCAGTCCAAATTTTCTAATTTTACGGATTATCTATTAGTAATAATATACTGTTTACATATACTAAACTATTAGTCTCTTTATATTATAGTATAAATACATTATTTGTAACGAACCTCTTAATTCTTGCAAATGACTGTAATAGAAATGTACTGAATGAACAAGAAGAAAAAGATGATAATGGTTACACCTTGGGATGTTCAAGGCTCCCAATTCCTCCAAAAAGAAATGACAAACGGCTTCAACAATCTCTTCCCAATTCCAGATAATCCTCCCACAAAGATTCCCCAGTATATATACTTGAAGCCAACACCTCTAGTTAGGGGTACTACCAGCACCATACGGTGCGGGGTAGCCTCCTCCCCGCACCCCGCCCCGCATGGTGCAGGGGTGGGGTCTTTCCATCCGGCCCCAGCCCCCGCATCCCGAGAGTGGGGTACCTCGCCCCGCTTTATTTTCACTTCAAAAATGAATTATATTTCACTATGTTGAAAAATTATTTCTAGATCCAAAAATGATCAAAAATATATTTTTAGATCCAAATTGTAAATTTAAATTTTGTAAATATGACTATAATTTAAAAATTATGTAGTTTTTAAATTTGGTAGTGCATATTTTGTGTAAGTTATAGTGTAGTAGTTTTAAATTATATAGTTTTTAAATTTGCTAATGCATACTTTGTAAATAAGTTTAACAAATTGTAATATATATATTTATGTATATACAATTTGTAAAATATAAATATATATTTATATTTATATATATAAGCATATATTTATATTTTTGTATATATATAAATATTTATATTTATAATATATATATATATAGGTGGGAGCAGGGCGGGGAAATACGGGGCGGGGTTGGGCTCTCCCCGCCCCCTGCCCCCACTAGGGGGACTAGATGTGGGCCCCCACCCATGTGGGGTGCAGGGCCCCGCTGCCCACCCCTACCTCAAGTTGACTCTAACCAAAGTAAGGTCATGGACTAATTTCCTACTTCACTAACTAAGTCCATGGGCCACTAAACAAATTAACAACTTGACACAATAAAAGTAACAGCTAATTTGGTTGCCCATCAAGCCCGATCTAACTTAATTCGATCTATTTTTTTTTTTTGGAGAAATAGACTTCAATCCATTCATAATGGAAGTTACAGCCGTGACTGATAAATACAGGGAGAAAACCCTTATTAGCCAAACTACTCATCTGTTTGGGCCTTCCTTGCACACAAATTTCTTTGTGGCAGACATTGTCTGAAACTTCAAATAAACTCTCTAATGACAAGACCTTCTGAGATGCGAGCCTCTGTAAACAACAGAGGTGTTCATCTCAACTTGTCTGAGAGAAACACATCCAAAACCCTACCTTTCAAAGGAGAAGCAGGAGAAAAAGCTTCTTCTTTTGGAGGAGGAGAGACCCCCCCTTTCCTCCAAAGGAGGAGGAAAGGAGGAGAGGGACAAGCTTGCTATGAACCAAAAGTCCAATATCCTATTTCTACTTATTTTACCAAAAACAACATTACACAATTAAACATTAAAACATTAAAACTAAAAGAGCACAATAAAATTACTACAAATAAAAGGGACGCATGGACTGAAGGAACACGTGGCCCAGCCTAGGGTTTCATCTCTAAACATCATGCCGCCCCCCTTTATTCTTTCTATTCTATTGCTATGTAGCACTTGATCAATATGTTGTGCCGACTATGACGCCCCCAAATTCCGCTTGGGATTGAACGGACATCTGAAGCGTCAGGACATGCAACACATGGTTACCTGCCCCCGTTCATGACATATAAGATGCAATGTTCCTAACATGCATCTAGCATTATGCAATATTCGTAGCGGATAATTTTTTTTTCTTGAGCAATACTATGCACCAAACTTATAATATCCCAAATAGTTAAATCGTAATCCAAGCATACTTAACAAAATAAATATCCACGATTTCAGTATGAGTCTTAGAAAACTATAACCTCAAAAACATGGGAGACCAAACTCCATATTTACATTACCAAAATACACTATTGAGAAAGTTCGTCGAGTAACTCATGTAACTCGACTAACGAGGCTAGAATACTGTACAAAAACTAACTATGGAAGCTGTAAGCTCCGCGTCATGTCTGTGGCATCTAGTCAACCTCCTTCAGTCTACCAATGTCTGCTCCCTGCTCTGATCCTGACACATCGCCTACCATTCGGGGGGAATGGTAGTTGGGACTACCACGGTGAGATTTGATTACAAATCTCAGTAAGTTAACAGGAAACTCCCATACAGGTTAAAGATGCATGCATGGCAGTAAAAGCATAAATGCATAAATAAAGTCGTAAATAAGTATAACATAACTTGACATATAGCATGACATAACCTGAACTTAAACGTGAACTGAACTTGACTTAACATGACATGAACTTGAGCTTAAAACATAACATGGACTAGCAACATAACATGAACGTGAAACTTGAAACATAACATGGACTTGAAACATAGCCTGAACGTGAACATGCATGACATAAATATGAACTTGAACTTAACATAAACCTGAGCATAACATGACATAAACGTGAACTTGAGACATAATATGAACGTGAACATAACATAACATGAACGTGAACTTGAAAATAACATGTACGTGAACATAACATGACAGAAACATGAACATGAACATAACATAACATGAACGTGAGCTTGAACATGTTATAAACGTGAACATAACATGATGTGAACCTGAACTTGAAACTTAACGTGAACATGAACATAACATGTACGTGAGCATAACATAACATAACATAACATGAACTTGATCTGAAACTTGACTTAACGTGGACTTGATCTGAAACTTATTCTTATCTCATGGGGTTAACCATGATTACTTACTCTTAACTTCTTGACATGAACTTGGAATCTTATTCAATTGTCTTGATTAATAACGTGACCATATGGGTGCTACACGGGTCCCCTAGAGCCGTGTGTCCCTGTAACAGCCCGCTAGAAATTCAATGGTGGAATTTCTATAGACATTAGAAATCTCGTGAAAACCCCATAAGTTTTTACGAATCGGCTAATCGCATAAGTTCTAGTATGTCAACATAATTAGTTTTATCACTCACTATGGTGCCAGAAATGTGATTTTATTTGTTTGAGGTAGTTAGAAGTGTCAGATTACGTTATAGTTTACGCCACTAGACTCAGTTGAATATTTAGGATTTTTCAGTACTAAGTTTATTATGCACTTTTTCGGAGTGAATAGTAACCTCGATAAGCGTACTAAGTGCAGTGGTTTCAAAATCACAGTGTGAAATGTCCAAATTAGGTTAGAGAAGTTTTATTTGGACACTTGGCAAGATCTTAACCACACATAATGAATAGTATTAGATACTTGGCACAAAGAGAAACCATTAGATGGATTTGTGAAGGAAATCAATGTGTGAGATCATGCCACCTAAGCAAAACAGTTTTTTTTCATCTGATCAACCAAATTGAGTTAGATGAAGAGGGTTTCAACCCTAGTAAAACCCTAAATGGTTGGAATCCTTTTGAAACCCCAAAAACTTGGTTGAAACCGAAACCCTAAACGGTTTCCCCAAACCCTAAAGTTGGCATTCAAACCCTTTTTGATCCAATTTCTAGTATTGTGTTTAATCACTTGATTAAATCACTTTCACATGCTATTAATTTCTCAAATTCCTATTATGACATCTTTATCCAACATTTTAAACCTTAGAAATTTGATTGGGCCAAGAAAAATTGGATTTGGGCTTGATAGCATCTCAAACCCTAACCAAACCCCCTTTAAACCCCAAATTGAAGCCCACTTGGTTGAGGCCCACTAAGGCCCACTAAAGCCCACGAATTTTGGCCACCTTGGCATAGCTTCTTGGAGAAATTTCCTCCCCCACTTGGCAGACCATTCATTGCATCAAGTTGCACTCATTAATATGGAGGAACCCACCCCATCAAGTCCCATGTCTCATAGCCTTTGTAAGTTGTCTTTTGCCCCCCACTATCCTCTACATTATGTCACATGTCTACACCTCCACTCAATGATCATTAAGGTCCAAATATTCTCCCTACAGAAGTCTTGAGTCGTGCAAGACACACTTACTTCACTTTAATCATTTCTTCACCCCGTTCTTAGAGAGAAACCCAAAAGAGCTCTCTCGGGCAGATTTCTGGGTCTTTTTGCGTGGAGTTTTTCGACCCTTTGTAAGTATTTTCACACAATGACTCCTTCATAAAAGTTGTTCCTCTTTGAGTCTAGTTTCCGTAGATGTATTTTTCGTATCATTCCATGGTCATTTGGTCGGTCAAAAGTATTTTTAACCATGGAAAGGTCATTCTGGGCGTGAATCTGGAGAGTGTGTTATGTTTTGGAGTTTTTGACCAAGCTAATGGATATATCTTGGTCCGAAAATTTTATGGAGTGTTCTTAGAATGTGTTTAAGAGTTTTCATTGAGGTTTTGTTGCATGAATAAAGATTTTGATGATAGATTTTATTAGATCTAGAAACATGAAAACTGGAAGTGACAAAACAGTTTTTATTTGGATAAAGTTTGAATATTTTGAGGTTTGATCTTACTCTAAAGGCTTTGATATTTTTATATGATGATCCTAAGTCTCTTATTTTCATGTTAGGATGTTATTTTGGAGATATTTAGTATTAGTTTCAAAGATATGATTTTTCTATGCAAGAGAATTTCGGTTAGGCCTAAGATTTGATGTTTTTAGGTTAGATCATGTTTTATTGGGTTTTAGCCATGTGATTTAAGTTTTGATGGTTGGATATTCTTTAGGACACGTTTCTTAAACCATGTGATACTTTATTTCAAAGATCTCACCTTCTTAAGCCATTGATCAAGAGATTTATCAAAGCTAGTTAGAGAAAAAGTTTCTGTTTTTGGACTAAGTGTAAAATCAAAAACTCCAAGTGTTATTTTGTGATTTTGGTGACTTTAGTTTGATGTTTAAAGCATGGTTTATCTAGGATGATGTTATGAATATGTTAGAAGTAAGATTGATTTTTTGGAATTCTTGGAGATGTTTTGATTTAAGGCAAAGCTTGTGATTAAGTGTTTGATCTTTTTACAAAAAGTTTGGTGTTGATTATTAGCTTTTTCTAAATGGATGTTTAAGTATGGTTTTAAACTTAGGATGGAAGATGTTTGTTGAAAATTTTGGTTTAAGCATGAGTTTTGAAGTTGGAAGGAATTGAACAAAAATCAAGAGAAATGGCCTATGGATGTTTCGGCCATAGTGTGTTTTCCATAGTGTTGTTTTGTTTTAAATTTTTTCTGAGTTGATATTTGAGTTTAGAACAAAATTTACATGAGGAATGTAAATTTTGGAAATTTTTGGAGTTAGGATATGAAATCCTTAAGTTAGGGTAAAATGGTCTTTTCCCACATGTAGAGGGTAAAATGTAATTTTACTCTAAGTAGACTTGTTTCCATGTTTCTAATTGTTAGTAATTAAATTTCTAACTTTTAGAATACCTTTTACAGTTTCGTCGTTTCGGCCTTTATTCTCGTAGAACGGACATCGAGGTAAGTTAGCTTCTAACTTACTATCAGTTTATTGTGTATGTATGATGGGTAAGGAACTACAATTTATGTATGTATGTTATCTATATGCCATGTCATGCATGTCATTACATGTTTATCTGTTACGATGATTTATTCTTTCATGAATATTTATCTGTTACACAATCTTTTCTGTCATGCAATGTTATGTATAAGTTGATTAAGTATGCCATTGTTACATGTATGCCATGGAAATGTTTATGTTTAAATCATATTGTGCCATTTACAAGTATACGCCATGTTAGAAAAGTTCATGATATTAATTAATATCTCATGCATATAAGAAAGATAAGACATGTTATGTTACGTATAATACGTGGGGCCACAACAACTGTGGAGTACGTATTATATTTTTATGACTTACGTGTATACGTGGGGCCACAACAACTGTGGAGTACGTATTATATTATTAATGTTACGTATATACGTGGGGCCACAACAACTGTGGAGTACGTATTATATGGTTTACCTGTGATGCGGTAATCGAGGACGTCGTATATCGTGGGGCCACAACAACTGTGGAGTTAGTCAGTTCATGTTATGTTATGTTACATAGTTCACATTAATTCAGTCTTCAACAGTTATGCACATGTGTTAGTAGTTCATGTTATGTATCATGTTCATGTGTCATGTTATGTTAAGTTATCAAGTTCATCATATGTTATGTTCATGTCTAAGTTAGTTTCATGTTCGTTCACATATTGTCTGATGTTTCAAGTCCATGTTATGTTTCAAGTTTCACGTTCATGTTATGTTGCTAGTCCATGTTATGTTTTAAGCTCAAGTTCATGTCATGTTAAGTCAAGTTCAGTTCACGTTTAAGTTCAGGTTATGTCATTATGTCATGCTATATGTCAAGTTATGCTATGCTTACTTACGACTTTAATATGCATTATGCTTTTACTTCCATGCATGCATCATTAACCTGTGTGGAGGTTTTGTTAACTTCTGAGATTTGTAATCAAATCTCACGTGGTAGTCCCAACTACCATTCCCCCCCGAATGGTAGATCTTGTTACAGGACCCGAAGGAGAATTGGAATCCGACCAACTGAACACGGTCGACTAGGCTACGGTGCAGATGTCGATGATGGCATAGTATTTAACTTAGGTTACTACTTGTACTTTTGGAGTTGTATCTCAAGTACTCTTTTGATCACAACCATTTTGGACTAGTGTGGTGATCATGGCTATTTAGTATGCCTTTATGTATGAAGTATGTTTCAAGTATTTGGGATATTTTTAGTTTGGTGCATAGTATTGCTAAAGAAAAAAAATTATCCGCTGTAAATATTGCATAATGCTAGATGCATGTTAGGAACATTGCATCTTATATGTCATGAACGGGGGCAGGTAACCTTGTGTTGCATGTCTCGACGCTTCAAATGTCCGTTCAATCCCAAGCGGAATTTGGGGGCGTCACAGTCCCTGTCGATTACCGCATCACAACACAGGTATCTGCATCAGCTGTGAATGCGTTAATACGTACTCCACAGTTGTTGTGGCCTCGCGTATTCTACGTGTTACAATTGTTGTGTCTCACGTAGTGTATGCTCCACAGTTGTTGTGGCCCCATACTTCATGCTCCACAGTTGTTGTGGCCCCATGAATACACGTAACATAAAATATGGCACCATCGGCGTTAGTGCCTGGCGCGCTCCGGTGACCAGCTAATTAGGCCCCATTCGCAACCTGTTGACTGTACTTCATCAACCAATAGAATTTCACACCTATTTAGACACTCCAGCGTGAACAAAGGAGTTCCACTAGGATATTACCCCATCCTAGCACTTAAGGTCGTGATTGACATGAATAACTTAACTTAAGCGTAATCTGAGACCTATACGAACTTTACATAAGGTGAACCACGCTTGAGTCCGTGGCACCGCATAACATAACTTGTGGTGAACATGCTTAGATCCGTGTCACCCTTAACATAACTTGTGATGAACACGCTTAGGTCCGTGCCATCCTTAACATAACTTGTGGTGAACACGCTTAGGTCCGTGTCACTCTTAAATATCTTATCTTTCTTAATACATGAGATATTATTTAATATCATGAACTTTTCTAACATGGCGTATACTTGTAAATGGCGCAATATGATTTAAACATAAACATTCCATGGCATACATGTAACATATGGCATACTTAACATGACATACTTATAACATACAACATTGCATGACAAAAAAGATTGTGTAACAAATAACTATTCATGAAAGAATAAATCATGCATAACAGATAAACATGTAATGACATGGCATATATGATAACATACATACATAAATTGTAGTTCCCTTAACCATCATACATTCACAGTAAACTGATAGTAAGTTAGAAGCTAACTTACCTCGATCGTCGTGTTCTACGAGAATAAAGCACGAAACACGAGGAACTGTAAGAGAGTATTCTAAAAGTTAGAAATTTAATTACTAACAATTAGAAACATGAAAACAAGCTAACTTAAAGTAAAATTACCATTTTACCCTCTACATGTGGGAAAATGACCATTTTACCCCTAACTTAAGGATTTCACGTCCTAACTCCAAAAATTTTCAAAATTTACATTCCTCATGTAAATTTTGTCCTAAACTCAAATATCAACTTAGAAAAATATAAATCAAATCACAACTATGGAAAACACACTATGGACGAAACATTCATAGGTCATTTCTCTTGATTTTTGTTGCAAATCCTTCCAACTTCAAAACTCATCCTTAACCCAAAGTTTTGCAACAAGTATCTTCCTATCCTAAGTTTGAAACCATACTTAAAACATCCATTTAGAAATAACTTATAATAAACACCAAACTTTTGTAAAAAGATCCAAACACTTAATCACAAGCTTTGACCCTAAATCAAAACATCTCTAGGAATTCCAAAAATCAAATCTTACTTCTAACATATTCACAACATCATCATAAGATCAACCATGCTTTAAATAATCCAACTAAAGTCACCAAAATCACAAAATAACACTTGGAGTTTTTGGTTTTACACTTAGTCCAAAAACAGAAACTTTTTCCTCAACTAGTTTTGATAAATCTCTTGATCAATGGCTTAAGAATGTGAGATCTTCAAAATAAAGCATCACATGGTTTAAGAATGTGTCTTAAATAGGATCCAACCATAAAACTTGAAATCACATGGCTAAAAAACAATAAAACATAGATCTAACCCAAACATATCAAATCTTAGGCCTAACCGGAATCCTCTTGCATAGAAAAATCATATCTTTGAAACTAATACTAAATATCTTCAAATTAACATCCTAACATGAAAATAAGAGACTTAGGATCATCATATAAAAATATCAAAGCCTTTAGAGTAAGATCAAACCACGAAATATTTAAACTTTCTCCAAATAAAAACTGTTTTTCCACTTCCAGTTTTCAAGTTTCTAGATCTAAGAAAACCTATCACCAAAAGCTTTATTCATCCATTAGCTTTTGCCCAAGATATGTCCATTAGCTTGGTCAAAAACCACAAAACATAACATACTCTCCAGATTCACGCCCAGAATGACCTTTCCATGGTTAAAAATACTTTTGATCGACCAAATGACCATGGAATGATACGAATAATATATCTACAGAAACTATACTCAAAGAGGAACAACTTTTATGAAGGAGTCATCGTATGAAAATACTTACAAAGGGCCAAAAAGCTCCACGCAAAAAGACCCCGAAATCTGCCCGAGAGAGCTCTTTTGGGTTTCTCTCTAAGAACGGGGTGAAGATGTGATGAAAGGGGAGTAAGTGTGACTTGCACGACTCAAGACTTCTGTAGGGGAAAGATATGGACCTGAATGACCATTGATTGGAGGTAGATATGTGACATAAAGTGGAGAATAGAGAGGGGAAAGGACAGCCTGCAGAAGATGTGAGTTATGGAGGTTGATGGGGTGGATTTCTCCATCTCATCAAGGCACTATTGGGTGCAGCCAAGGGCAGTGAATGGTCTGCCATGTGGGGGAGGAAACTTTTCCAAGAAGCCTTGCCAAGGTGGCCAAATTCGTGGGCCTTGGTGAGCCTCAACCAAGTGGGCTTCAATTTGGGGTTTAAAGAGGGTTTGGTTAGGGTTTGAGATGTTATCAAGCCCAAATCCAATGACCTTCAATATTCTTCCTCGTATTACAAAAAGGCATTCTATACCTACACCGATATGAACAATAATACTCCTAGTGAGAATTGTTACCCTTACCACCTGGGTAACAATTAGGCTTCCAAACTTAATTTTGTGCAAACCCAAAATCACTAGAAACAGGGACTCACTTGAATCAAAAGCATACAAGTTACAAACCTCAATGACTTGACATTTCCCAAAATAACAATAATGTAACAATACAATCAATTGTAGTCAAATCAGCCTTAGCTAAGCTTAACAATACATAGGTCTTAGAAAATAACTGAAATGACGTTTGCTCTATATGTTCTTGGGGCATCAGTATCTGCCTCCCCAAGAGTGGCTGTAAACACTCGAGCTGGCACAGGAGGTCGTGGCTTTGGTTTGGAATCTCCGTTGGGAACAGTCCCCTTCCTCTGAGCTCTCTTGGGACAATTTTTGATCAAGTGGTCAGGTTGGCCACATCTGAAACAAAGTCCTAAGGTAAGCTTGCACTTGCCTCCATGGTTCTTTCCGCACATCCCACATATTGGATATGTGGTCAGCATTGAGCTTCTAGTCTTGATGCCTTTTCCTTTATCTAATTCAGTAAACATCTTCTTCCTTTCTAGACTTTCTTCAATAGCATACGGTGAAGTCCTCTTTCTTTCCAAAATGATCTGGGTGGTCAAACCCTTATGCTCTGCCTCTGCTATTGCTACCACATTTACCAATTCTTGGTAAGTCTGTATTCTAAGGCAATCTACTTGACTGCGGATCCTAGGCTGAAGTCCTGCTTGAAACTTCGTCACCTGCATCCTTTGAGTAGAGATAAGGTGTGGTGCAAACCTTCCTAACGCCATAAACTTAGTGGCGTACTGTTCTACGGTTAAACTGCCTTGAGTTAAAGTTGCAAACTCCTACGCCTTCAGCTGTTTGACAGAATCTAGGAAGAATATGTTGTCGAACTCTTCCTTGAATCTCTCCCATGATAGTGCAGTGAGATTTCCTAGTTCCCTAACTAGGAGTTCCCTGCGGGTGTCCCACCATATTCCAGCTTCTCCTTGGAATAGATATCCAGCATATAGAACCTTCTGGTCTTCAGTACATCCACAGATCTCGTATGTCCTTTTGAGACCCAGAATCCATTTCTCGGCTCTCAAAGGGCCTTCATTACCAAAAAAGTTTGGGTATCTATGGATCAAAAACTTCTCATAAGAACAACCCTAACTACAGGTTGAGGTGCTTGCACTTGTTGTTGTTGCTAATGTCTAAGCACGTCAATCAGCAGACGTATAGCCTCAACAAACCCTTGCCCTCCATCCACTTGGCGATTCTGATTCTCTTGATTGATGTCTCCCTCAGGGTTCCGAGGTATCCTACCACGAGTCATGTGTCACTTCCTGAAACACATGAGTACGCGTATCACAACCACGTACTATCTCCTATACTTCAAGAGATTCAAGCCTAACAAAGACTAAAATTTCAAGCCTAATATGTGGTGCATTTCCTAAGGACATGTGGATTTATAGCCCAGAGACGTATTGCTCTGATACCACCCTGTGACGCCCCCAGATTTTCGCTTGGGATCGGACGAACATCTGAAGCGTCGGGACATGCAACACAAGGTTACCTGCCCCCGTTCATGACATATAAGATGCAATGTTCCTAACATGCATCTAGCATTATGTAATATTTACAGCGGATAATTTTAGTTTTCTTTAGCAATACTATGCACCAAACTAAAAATATCCCAAATACTTGAAACATACTTCATACATAAAGGCATACTAAATAGCCATGATCACCACACTAGTCCAAAATGGTTGTGATCAAAAGAGTACTTGAGATACAACTCCAAAAGTACAAGTAGTAACCTAAGATAAATACTATGCCATCATCGACATTGCACCGTAGCCTAGTCGACCGTGTTCAATTGGTCGGATTGCAATTCTCCTTCGGGTCCTGCAACAAGATCTACCATTCGGGGGGGGGGGGGAATGATAGTTGAGACTACCGATTTGATTACAAATCTCAGCAAGTTAACATAAAACCTCCACACAGGTTAATGATGCATGCATGGAAGTAAAAGCATGAATGCATAGTTAAAGTCGTAAGTAAGCATAGCATAACTTGACATATAGCATGACATAATTGACATAACCTGAACTTAAACGTGAACTGAACTTGACTTAAACATGACATGAACTTGAGCTTAAAACATAACATGGACTAGCAACATAACATGAACGTGAACTTGAAACATAACATGGACTTGAAACATAGCAGGAACGTGAACATACATAACATAAATATGAGCTTGAACTTAACATAAACCTGAGCATAACATGACATAAATGTGAACTTGAGACATAATGTGAACGTGAACATAACATAACATGAACGTGGACTTGAAAATAACATGTACGTGAACATAACATGACAGAAACGTGAATTTGAAACATAACATGAACATGAACATAACATAACATGAACGTGAGCTTGAACATATCATAAACGTGAACATAACATGATATGAACATGAACTTGAAACTTAATGTGAACATGAACATAACATGTACGTGAGCATAACATAACATAACATGAACTTGATCTGAAACTTGACTCAACGTGGATTTGATCTGAAACTTATTCTTATCTCATGGGGTCACCATGATTGCTTATTCTTAACTTCTTGTCATTTGACATAAACTTGGACTTGAATTCTGACAATCATAATGATTCTGCTAGAAGTATCTGCATAGCTGAACATGAACGACATTCTGACAATCAAAATGCTTTCACCAAAAGTACCTCATGTGAATTACAAGTTGAGATGCTCGGACAATCATAATGATTACATCACAAGTATGCTAGACATAACTGACTTAAACGTAACTCAAAAGACATGACTTACTTGAGATGGAAACACTTTGTAACATGACCGAACATGTAACAGATATCATACTTGACATGACATACTTGCAACAGTGAATATTATATGTTATGACATACATGTAACATATGACATACTTAACTTGGCATACTTATAACATACAGTAATACATGGCAGAACAGATTGTGTAACAGATAAATATTCATGACAAAATAAATCATGCGTAACAGATAAATATGTAATGACGTGGCATGA
Source organism: Carya cathayensis (assembly GCA_011037825.1). Taxonomy (NCBI): domain Eukaryota; kingdom Viridiplantae; phylum Streptophyta; class Magnoliopsida; order Fagales; family Juglandaceae; genus Carya; species Carya cathayensis. Next base: position 78,151 of record QGSO01000476.1, read on the forward strand.
CATGACATATATGATAACATACATACATAAATTGTAGTTCCCTTACCCATCATACATACATAGTAAACTGATAGTAAGTTAAAAACTAACTTACCTCGATCGTCGCATTCTACGAGAATAAAGTGCAAAACACGAGGAAAAAGAGTCGAAAATCTCCACGCAAAAAGACTAAGAAATCTGCCCGAAAGAGCTCTTTTGGGTTTCTCTCTAAGAATGGGGTGAAGAAGTGATTAAAGGGAAAGAAGTGTGTCTTGCACGACTCAAGACTTCTGGAGGGGGAAGATATGGACTTGAATGACCATTGATTGGAGGTGGCTATGTGACATAAAGTGGAGAATAGTGGGGGGCAAAGGACTGCCTGCAGAAGCTGTGAGGTATGGAGGTTGATGGGGTGGGTTTCTCCATCTCATCAAGGCACTATTGTGTGCAGACAAGGGCAGTGGATGGTCTGCCATGTGGGGGAGGAAACTTCTTCAAGAAGCTTTGCCAAGGTGGCCAAATTCGTGGATCTTGGTGGGCCTCAACCAAGTGGGCTTCAATTTGGGGTTTAAAGGGGGTTTGGTTAGGGTTTGAGATGCTATCAAGCCCAAATCCAATTTTTCTTAGCCCAATCAAATTTCCAAAATTTAAACGGTTGGATAATGATGTCATAACAAGGATTTGAGAAATTAATAGCATGTGGAAGTGATTTAATCAAGTGATTAAACACTGTTGCCTAGATGACTAACACAAGAAGGGGTGAATTGAGTTGTATTTAAAAAAATAACAATTATAAATCAAATATACAATATAAAATATAAACAAAATATGAAACAACAATAAATATAAAGAGTAAGGGTAAGAGAGAAGCAAACTCAGTATGTTAACGAGGTTCGGCCCCACTGCCTACGTCCTTGCCTCAAGCTACCCCTTGAGGATCCCCGAATTCACTATTCAACCTCCTTTAGGTGGAGATAGAAACCTATTACACATTTGAACAACACCGCTACAAAGGATCCGTGTAGAACACCCTCTACACTTGCAATCACCTTACACGTGGTGATTCAACTATTCCATGTGTAGAACACTTTTTACACGCACAAGGGTTATACACACCCTTTTACTGATACAAGAATTGATAGTGGGTAGATTATCAGAAAACACTCCTCAATGAGTGAAATAAGAACAATACAGCGCAAACTATATCTCTCAAAATGAACAAGGGTTAAGGCTCAATGCTTAGAGAAGAGAGAATGAAAGCTTTGAATGAATGTTGTATGATCCTGGTGTTGTGAATGTGAAGCTCTCAAATGATCTATTTATAGGCATATGAGACTTCATATTCAAATTTAAAAAGATTCACATGTGAAAGACAACATTATTCACTTTTCAAAAATTTCAAACCTAATATTTTTACTTTTTGCATATGACAAAAGGAGCACACTTTACTTTTCAAAAATTTCAAACCTAAACTTTTACTTTTTGCATATGACAAAAAGAGCACACTTTACTTTTCAAATTTTTCAAACAAACCAAGTCTAGATAGCATCGGAGTCTGACTTATTAGCCAAACTATTATTTTCTTGCTGCAACATGGCATCAATGGCAACTGCAGAAAGGACAGGAGGCTGAGGTGCTGAATACCTCATGGATGAATCTAGAGGAATGTTAGAAGAATGAGCCATTGAGAAAAGAATTGAAAACTTAAAGCGAGAATGTTGAAAGAATGCAGATGAGTTATAGAGATGAGAATAAGATTTGATGCAAATTGAATGAACTTTAAGACTGATTTTATAGAGATAGCATAAAGAAAAGACAAACTATTTCTCTTCAAATCTTATTTAGTCAAAAAAAATACAAGATATGCTGGACACATATTGTCAAAAGTTTTCTTACTAAGCCAGCGAGATTAACAGTAGGTTGTCCCTATTTTTCTAGTAAACGATGAACCTCTGCTGTTATCTGCCGATGTTGACCTTGTATCTGAACCCTTTCTCGTTCCAGCTCCTCTATTCGTGGTTGCAGATCATGAGCATACCAATCTGCAAATTTTTTCAACTCTTTGTTTTCTTGCTTTAACCTTTTATTCTCTCTATCCTTATTAGCAAGCTTCTGTCGTAACTCAGATATTTGGATGTTAAGATGATCAATCTCACTCACCCTCGCCATTAACCTCCGAGACATGGTCGTAACAAAGGCAGCATATTGACTACTGAGCATTCTTGATTCTGCAACAATCTCATAATCAACCCTATTAGAAAAACGGATCTCTGCTCCTATCATGGTATTGATGGCCTCAGGAGAGAAGATTGATGGTTGATGCGTCAACAGTTCCTGATCCAAGTCTGGAACATTAATGGAAGAGAATTGCTCGACCATTCTATCGTTATGGAAAAACAGAACTCAGGTCAAAGAGCAATGTGATTTTTTTTTGTCCGATGGGTGAAAATGATCATTTTTTATAGAAACTTAGAGCCTTCAATCTCGTTTGTCAACAACATCAGGCGATTGTTTAAATCTCTAGCCGCACTAAATTCATAGAGTTAGGCCTCAAGCCTTTGCAGCACTTGTCGGGTCACGGACGGCTCCAATTTTTCAACTATCTACAGTGTCTACTAACACACCGTTTTCTTTTGTCCATTTACTTGCTGCGGATCCTTTTTAATGATGCCAAAAGGGGAAGAAGTTTTAGAACATTAACATTATTTAAATTGTAAACTTGTTATATATGTTGGAATTAATTTATACTTTTGCTTGAAAAACTAACGCATATTCTCAGGGGGAGCTTAAGTATTAATACAGGTTTCAGTCTATCAAGTATTTGTCATCATCAAAAAGGGGGAGATTGTTGAACCCAAGGTTTCAAGTTTCATGTAATTATAAATCTACACATGGATTTTGATGATAACAAATGAATTCAAAGAATAAAGGAGTTTCAAGCTCAAGTTGTCCACACAATGGAGTCAAGCAATCAAGGAACCAAGCATGAGCAAGAAGGGAACAAGTTCACATTAAAGTCATAGAGTAATGTTGTAAATCTCTTAAAAATTCAAATTAGGATTAAGGCTCAAAATTAATATTTTATCATAAAGCATTAAAATACATTTTCCACATGTGCATGAATATTTTGAAAATTAAATTTGAAAATTTTGAAAGATGATTGATTGTCATCTTTCACATGTGCATGACATGATTAAAGGTTTGAACTTTGAAAATATTAAAGATGATTGATTGTCATCTTTCACATGTGCATGTTTTATTTGAATATTTTCAAAAGTGATTGATGCTTTTCTGACTTATGCAAAAGGTAGTTGTCNAATACTTAAGCTCCCCCTGAGAATATGCGTTAGTTTTTCAAGCAAAAGTATAAATTTAATTCCAACCATATAACAAGTTTAACAATTTAAATAATGTTAATGTTCTAAAACTTCTTCCCCTTTTGGCATCATTAAAAATGATCCGCAGCAAGTAAATGGACAAAAGAAAACGGTGTGTTAGTAGACACTGTAGATAGTTGAAAAATTGGAGCCGTCCGTGACCCGACAAGTGCTGCAAAGGCTTGAGGCCTAACTCTATGAATTTAGTGCAGCTAGAGATTTAAACAATCGCCTGATGTTGTTGATAAACGAGATTGAAGGCTCTAAGTTTCTATAAAAAATGATCATTTTCACCCATCGGACAAAAAAAAATCACATTGCTCCTTGACCTGAGTTCTGTTTTTCCATAACGATAGAATGGTCGAGCAATTCTCTTCCATTAATGTTCCAGACTTGGATCAGGAACTGTTGACGCATCAACCATCAATCTTCTCTCCTGAGGCCATCAATACCATGATAGGAGCAAAGATCCATTTTTCTAATAGGGTTGATTATGAGATTGTTGCAGAATCAAGAATGCTCAGTAGTCAATATGCTGCCTTTGTTACGACCATGTCTCGGAGGTTATTGGCGAGGGTGAGTGAGATTGATCATCTTAACATTCAAATATCTGAGTTACGACAGAAGCTTGCTAATAAGGATAGAAAGACTAAAAGGTTAAAGCAAGAAAACAAAGAGTTGAAAAAATTTGCAGATTGGTATACTCATGATCTGCAACCACGAATAGAGGAGCTAGAACGNTTTCTATTCTATTGCTATGCAGCACTTGATCAATATGTTGTGCCGACTATGAGCCCCCAAATTCCGCTTGGGATTGAACGGACATCTGAAGCGTCGGGACATGCAACACATGGTTACCTGCCCCCGTTCATGACATATAAGATGCAATGTTCCTAACATGCATCTAGCATTATGCAATATTCGCAGCGGATAATTTTTTTTTCTTGAGCAATACTATGCACCAAACTTATAATATCCCAAATAGTTAAATCGTAATCCAAGCATACTTAACAAAATAAACATCCACGATTTCAGTATGAGTCTTAGAAAACTATAACCTCAAAAACATGGGAGACCAAACTCCATATTTACATTACCAAAATACACTATTGAGGAAGTTCGTCGAGTAACTCATGTAACTCGACTAACGAGGCCAGAATACTGTCCAAAAACTAACTATGGAAGCTGTAAGCTCCGCGTCGTGTCTGCGGCATCTAGTCAACCTCCTTCAGTCTACCAATGTCTGCTCCCTGCTCTGATCCTGACACATCGCCTACCATTCGGGGGGAATGGTAGTTGGGACTACCACGGTGAGATTTGATTACAAATCTCAGTAAGTTAACAGGAAACTCCCACACAGGTTAAAGATGCATGCATGGCAGTAAAAGCATAAATGCATAAATAAAGTCGTAAATAAGCATAACATAACTTGACATATAGCATGACATAACCTGAACTTAAACGTGAACTGAACTTGACTTAACATGACATGAACTTGAGCTTAAAACATAACATGGACTAGCAACATAACATGAACGTGAAACTTGAAACATAACATGGACTTGAAACATAGCATGAACGTGAACATGCATGACATAAATATGAACTTGAACTTAACATAAACCTGAGCATAACATGACATAAACGTGAACTTGAGACATAATGTGAACGTGAACATAACATAACATGAACGTGAACTTGAAAATAACATGTACGTGAACATAACATGACAGAAACATGAACATGAACATAACATAACATGAACGTGAGCTTGAACATGTCATAAACGTGAACATAACATGATGTGAACATGAACTTGAAACTTAACGTGAACATGAACATAACATGTACGTGAGCATAACATAACATAACATAACATGAACTTGATCTGAAACTTGACTTAACGTGGACTTGATCTGAAACTTATTCTTATCTCATGGGGTTAACCATGATTACTTACTCTTAACTTCTTGACATGAACTTGGAATCTTATTCAATTATCTTGATTAATAACGTGACCATATGGGTGCTACACGGGTCCCCTAGAGCCGTGTGTCCCTGCCGATTACCGCATCACAACACAGGTATCTAGACCAGCTGTGAGTGCGTTAATACGTACTCCACAGTTGTTGTGGCCCCACGTATTCTACGTGTCACAATTGTTGTGTCTCACGTAGTGTATGCTCCACAGTTGTTGTGGCCCCATACTTCATGCTCCACAGTTGTTGTGGCCCCATGAATACACGTAAAATAAAATATGGCACCATCGGCGTTAGTGCCTGGTGCGCTCCGGTGACCAGCTAATTAGGCCCCATTCGCAACCTGTTGACTGTACTTCATCAACCAAGGAATTTCACACCTATTTAGACACTCCAGTGTGAACAAAGGAGTTCCACTAGGATATTACCCCATCCTAGCACTTAAGGTCGTGATTGACATGAATAACTTAACTTAAGCGTAATCTGAGACCTATACGAACTTTACATAAGGTGAACCACGCTTGAGTCCGTGGCACCGCATAACATAACTTGTGGTGAACACGATTAGATCCGTGTCATCCTTAACATAACTTGTGATGAACACGCTTAGGTCCGTGTCATCCTTAACATGTCTTATCTTTCTTAATGCATGAGATATTATTTAATATCATGAACTTTTCTAACATGACGTATACTTGTAAATGGCACAATATGATTTAAACATAAACATTCCATGGCATACATGTAACATATGGCATACTTAACATGACATACTTATAACATACAACATTGCATGACAAAAAGATTGTGTAACAGATAAATATTCATGAAAGAATAAATCATGCGTAACAGATAAACATGTAATGACATGGCATGACATGGCATATATGATAACATACATACATAAATTGTAGTTCCCTTACCCATCATACATACACAGTAAACTGATAGTAAGTTAGAAGCTAACTTACCTCGATCGTCGTGTTCTACGAGAATAAAGCACGAAACACGAGGAACTGTAAGAGGTATTCTAAAAGTTAGAAATTTAATTACTAACAATTAGAAACATGAAAACAAGCTAACTTAGAGTAAAATTACCATTTTACCCTCTACATGTGGGAAAATGACCATTTTACCCCTAACTTAAGGATTTCACATCCTAACTCCAAAAATTTTCAAAATTTACATTCCTCATGTAAATTTTGTCCTAAACTCAAATATCAACTTAGAAAAATTAAAATCAAATCACAACTATGGAAAACACACTATGGCGAAACATCCATAGGCATTTCTCTTGATTTTTGTTGCAATTCCTTCCAACTTCAAAACTCATTCTTAACCCAAAGTTTTGCAACAAGTATCTTCCTATCCTAAGTTTGAAACCATACTTAAAACATCCATTTAGAAAAAGCTTATAATCAACACCAAACTTTTTGTAAAAAGATCCAAACACTTAATCACAAGCTTTGACCCTAAATCAAAACATCTCCAAGAATTCCAAAAATCAAATCTTACTTCTAACATATTCACAACATCATCCTAAGATCAACCATGCTTTAAATCATCAACTAAAGTCACCAAAATCACAAAATAACACTTGGAGTTTTTGGTTTTACACTTAGTCCAAAAACAGAAACTTTTTCCTCAACTAGTTTTGATAAATCTCTTGATCAATGGCTTAAAATGTGAGATCTTCGAAATAAAGCATCACATGGTTTAAGAATGTGTCTTAAATAGGATCCAACCATAAAACTTGAAATCACATGGCTAAAAATCAATAAAACATAGATCTAACCCAAACAATCAAATCTTAGGCCTAACCGGAATCCTCTTGCATAGAAAAATCATATCTTTGAAACTAATACTAAATATCTTCAAATTAACATCCTAACATGAAAATAAGAGACTTAGGATCATCATATAAAAATATCAAAGCCTTTAGAGTAAGATCAAACCACGAAATATTTAAACTTTCTCCAAATAAAAACTGTTTTTCCACTTCCAGTTTTCAAGTTTCTAGATCTAAGAAAACCTATCACCAAAAGCTTTATTCATCCATTAGCTTTTGCCCAAGATATGTCCATTAGCTTGGTCAAAAACCACAAAACATAACATACTCTCCAGATTCACGCCCAGAATGACCTTTCCATGGTTAAAAATACTTTTGATCGACCAAATGACCATGGAATGATACGAATAATATATCTACAGAAACTATACTCAAAGAGGAACAACTTTTATGAAGGAGTCATCGTGTGAAAATACTTACAAAGGGCCAAAAAGCTCCACGCAAAAAGACCCCGAAATCTGCCCGAGAGAGCTCTTTTGGGTTTCTCTCTAAGAACGGGGTGAAGATGTGATGAAAGGGGAGTAAGTGTGACTTGCACGACTCAAGACTTCTGTAGGGGAAAGATATGGACCTGAATGACCATTGATTGGAGGTAGATATGTGACATAAAGTGGAGAATAGAGAGGGGAAAGGACAGCCTGCAGAAGTGTGAGTTATGGAGGTTGATGGGGTGGATTTCTCCATCTCATCAAGGCACTATTGGGTGCAGCCAAGGGCAGTGAATGGTCTGCCATGTGGGGGAGGAAACTTTTCCAAGAAGCCTTGCCAAGGTGGCCAAATTCGTGGGCCTTGGTGAGCCTCAACCAAGTGGGCTTCAATTTGGGGTTTAAAGAGGGTTTGGTTAGGGTTTGAGATGTTATCAAGCCCAAATCCAATGACCTTCAATATTCTTCCTCGTATTACAAAAAGGCATTCTATACCTACACCGATATGAACAATAATACTCCTAGTGAGAATTGTTACCCTTACCACCTGGGTAACAATTAGGCTTCCAAACTTAATTTTGTGCAAAACCAAAATCACTAGAAACAGGGACTCACTTGAATCAAAAGCATACAAGTTACAAACCTCAATGACTTGACATTTCCCAAAATAACAATAATGAACAATACAATTAATTGATCAAATCAACCTTAACTAAGCTTAACAATACATAGGTCTTAGAAAATAAGAAATGGCGTTTGCTCTATATGTTCTGGGGCATCAGTATCTGCCTCCCCAAGAGTGGCTGTAAACACTCGAGCTGGCACAGGAGGTCGTGGCTTTGGTTTGGAATCTCCGTTGGGAACAGTCCCCTTCCTCTGAGCTCTCTTGGGACAATTTTTGATCAAGTGGTCAGGTTGGCCACATCTGAAACAAAGTCCTAAGGTAAGCTTGCACTTGCCTCCATGGTTCTTTCCGCACATCCCACATATTGGATATGTGGTCAGCATTGAGCTTCTAGTCTTGATGCCTTTTCCTTTATCTAATTCAGTAAACATCTTCTTCCTTTCTAGACTTTCTTCAATAGCATACGGTGAAGTCCTCTTTCTTTCCAAAATGATCTGGGTGGTCAAACCCTTATGCTCTGCCTCTGCTATTGCTACCACATTTACCAATTCTTGGTAAGTCTGTATTCTAAGGCAATCTACTTGACTGCGGATCCTAGGCTGAAGTCCTGCTTGAAACTTCGTCACCTGCATCCTTTGAGTAGAGATAAGGTGTGGTGCAAACCTTCCTAACGCCATAAACTTAGTGGCGTACTGTTCTACGGTTAAACTGCCTTGAGTTAAAGTTGCAAACTCCTACGCCTTCAGCTGTTTGACAGAATCTAGGAAGAATCTGTTGTCGAACTCTTCCTTGAATCTCTCCCATGATAGTGCAGTGAGATTTCCTAGTTCCCTAACTAGGAGTTCCCTGCGGGTGTCCCACCATATTCCAGCTTCTCCTTGGAATAGATATCCAGCATATAGAACCTTCTGGTCTTCAGTACATCCACAGATCTCGTATGTCCTTTTGAGACCCAGAATCCATTTCTCGGCTCTCAAAGGGCCTTCATTACCAAAAAAGTTTGGGTATCTATGGATCAAAAACTTCTCATAAGAACAACCCTAACTACAGGTTGAGGTGCTTGCACTTGTTGTTGTTGCTAATGTCTAAGCACGTCAATCAGCAGACGTATAGCCTCAACAAACCCTTGCCCTCCATCCACTTGGCGATTCTGATTCTCTTGATTGATGTCTCCCTCAGGGTTCCGAGGTATCCTACCACGAGTCATGTGTCACTTCCTGAAACACATGAGTACACGTATCACAACCACGTACTATCTCCTATACTTCAAGAAATTCAAGCCTAACAAAGACTAAAATTTCAAGCTAATATTTGGTGCATTTCCTAAGGACAAGTGGATTTATAGCCCAGAGACGTATTGCTCTGATACCACCCTGTGACGCCCCAGATATTTCGCTTGGGATCGAAGACATCTGAAGCGTCGGGACATGCAACACAAGGTTACCTTCCCCTTCATGACAATAAGATGCAATGTTCCTAACATGCATCTAGCATTATGTAATATTAGAACGGATAATTTTAGTTTTCTTTAGCAATACTATGCACCAAACTAAAAATATCCCAAATACTTGAAACATACTTCATACATAAAGGCATACTAAATAGCCATGATCACCACACTAGTCCAAAATGGTTGTGATCAAAAGAGTACTTGAGATACAACTCCAAAAGTACAAGTAGTAACCTAAGTTAAATACTATGCCATCATCGACATCGCACCGTAGCCTAGTCGACCGTGTTCAGTTGGTCGGATTCCAATTCTCCTTCGGGTCCTGTAACAAGATCTACCATTCGGGGGGGAATGATAGTTGAGACTACCACAGTGAGATTTGATTACAAATCTCAGCAAGTTAACATAAAACCTCCACACAGGTTAATGATGCATGCATGGAAGTAAAAGCATGAATGCATAGTTAAAGTCGTAAGTAAGCATAGCATAACTTGACATATAGCATGACATAATTGACATAACCTGAACTTAAACGTGAACTGAACTTGACTTAAACATGACATGAACTTGAGCTTAAAACATAACATGGACTAGCAACATAACATGAACGTGAACTTGAAACATAACATGGACTTGAAACATAGCAGGAACGTGAACATACATAACATAAATATGAGCTTGAACTTAACATAAACCTGAGCATAACATGACATAAATGTGAACTTGAGACATAATGTGAACGTGAACATAACATAACATGAACGTGGACTTGAAAATAACATGTACGTGAACATAACATGACAGAAACGTGAATTTGAAACATAACATGAACATGAACATAACATAACATGAACGTGAGCTTGAACATATCATAAACGTGAACATAACATGATATGAACATGAACTTGAAACTTAATGTGAACATGAACATAACATGTACGTGAGCATAACATAACATAACATGAACTTGATCTGAAACTTGACTCAACGTGGATTTGATCTGAAACTTATTCTTATCTCATGGGGTCACCATGATTGCTTATTCTTAACTTCTTGTCATTTGACATAAACTTGGACTTGAATTCTGACAATCATAATGATTCTGCTAGAAGTATCTGCATAGCTGAACATGAACGACATTCTGACAATCAAAATGCTTTCGCCAAAAGTACCTCATGTGAATTACAAGTTGAGATGCTCGGACAATCATAATGATTACATCACAAGTATGCTAGACATAACTGACTTAAACGTAACTCGAAAGACATGACTTACTTGAGATGGAAACACTTTGTAACATGACCGAACATGTAACAGATATCATACTTGACATGACATACTTGCAACAGTGAATATTATATGTTATGACATACATGTAACATATGGCATACTTAACTTGGCATACTTATAACATACAGTAATACATGGCAGAACAGATTGTGTAACAGATAAATATTCATGACAAAATAAATCATGCGTAACAGATAAATATGTAATGACGTGGCATGACATGACATATATGATAACATACATACATAAATTGTAGTTCCCTTACCCATCATACATACATAGTAAACTGATAGTAAGTTAAAAACTAACTTACCTCGATCGTCGCATTCTACGAGAATAAAGTGCAAAACACGAGGAAAAAGAGTCGAAAATCTCCACGCAAAAAGACTAAGAAATCTGCCCGAAAGAGCTCTTTTGGGTTTCTCTCTAAGAATGGGGTGAAGAAGTGATTAAAGGGAAAGAAGTGTGTCTTGCACGACTCAAGACTTCTGGAGGGGGAAGATATGGACTTGAATGACCATTGATTGGAGGTGGCTATGTGACATAAAGTGGAGAATAGTGGGGGGCAAAGGACTGCCTGCAGAAGCTGTGAGGTATGGAGGTTGATGGGGTGGGTTTCTCCATCTCATCAAGGCACTATTGGGTGCAGCCAAGGGCAGTGGATGGTCTGCCATGTGGGGGAGGAAACTTCTTCAAGAAGCTTTGCCAAGGTGGCCAAATTCGTGGATCTTGGTGGGCCTCAACCAAGTGGGCTTCAATTTGGGGTTTAAAGGGGGTTTGGTTAGGGTTTGAGATGCTATCAAGCCCAAATCCAATTTTTCTTAGCCCAATCAAATTTCCAAAATTTAAACGGTTGGATAATGATGTCATAACAAGGATTTGAGAAATTAATAGCATGTGGAAGTGATTTAATCAAGTGATTAAACACTGTTGCCAGATGACTAACACAAGAAGGGGTGAATTGAGTTGTATTTAAAAAAATAACAATTATAAATCAAATATACAATATAAAATATAAACAAAATATGAAACAACAATAAATATAAAGAGTAAGGGTAAGAGAGAAGCAAACTCAGTATGTTAACGAGGTTCGGCCCCACTGCCTACGTCCTCGCCTCAAGCTACCCCTTGAGGATCCCCGAATTCACTATTCAACTCCTTCAGGTGGAGATAGAAACCTATTACACCTTTGAACAACACCGCTACAAAGGATCCGTGTAGAACACCCTCTACACTTGCAATCACCTTACACGTGGTGATTCAACTATTCCCTGTGTAGAACACTTTCTACACGCACAAGGGTTATACACACCCTTTTACTGATACAAGAATTGATAGTGGGTAGATATCAGAAAACACTCCTCAATGAGTGAAATAAGAACAATACAGCCAAACTATATCTCTCAAAATGAACAAGGGTTAAGGCTCAATGCTTAGAGAAGAGAGAATGAAAGCTTTGAATGAATTTGTATGCTCTGGTGTTGTGAATGTGAAGCTCTCAAATGATCTATTTATAGGCATATGAGACTTCATATTCAAATTTAAAAAGATTCACATGTCAAAGACACATATTCACTTTTCAAAAATTTCAAACCTAATCTTTTTACTTTTTGCATATGACAAAAGGAGCACACTTTACTTTTCAAAAATTTCAAACCTAATCTTTTACTTTTTGCATATGACAAAAGGAGCACACTTTACTTTTCAAATTTTTCAAACAAAGACATCTACCTTTTGCATAAGTCAAGAAAAGCATCAATCACTTTTGAAAATATTCAAATAAAACATGCACATGTGAAAGATGACAATCAATCATCTTTAATATTTTCAAAGTTCAAACCTTTAATCATGTCATGCACATGTGAAAGATGACAATCAATCATCTTTCAAAATTTTCAAATTTAATTTTCAAAATATTCATGCACATGTGGAAAATGTATTTTAATGCTTTATGATAAAATATTAATTTTGAGCCTTAATCCTAATTTTGAATTTTTAAGAGATTTACAACATTACTCTATGACTTTAATGTGAACTTGTTCCCTTCTTGCTCATGCTTGGTTCCTTGATGTGCTTGACTCCATTGTGTGGACAACTTGAGCTTGAAACTCCTTTATTCTTTGAATTCATTTGTTATCATCAAAATCCATGTGTAGATTTATAATTACATGAAACTTGAAACCTTGGGTTCAACAATCTCCCCCTTTTTGATGATGACAAATACTTGATAGAACCTGAAACCTGTATTAATACTTAAGCTCCCCCTGAGAATATGCGTTAGTTTTTCAAGCAAAAATATAAATTAATTCCAACATATATAACAAGTTTACAATTTAAATAATTTAATTTCTAAAACTTCTCCCCTTTTGCATCATTAAAAAGATCCGCAACAAGTAAATGGACAAAGAAAACGTGTGTTAGTAGACACTGTAGATAGTTGAAAAATTGGAGCCGTCCGTGACCCGACAAGTGCTGCAAAGGCTTGAGGCCTAACTCTATGAATTTAGTGCGGCTAGAGATTTAAACAATCGCCTGATGTTGTTGACAAACGAGATTGAAGGCTCTAAGTTTCTATAAAAAATGATCATTTTCACCCATCGGACAAAAAAAAATCACATTGCTCTTTGACCTGAGTTCTGTTTTTCCATAACGATAGAATGGTCGAGCAATTCTCTTCCATTAATGTTCCAGACTTGGATCAGGAACTGTTGACGCATCAACCATCAATCTTCTCTCCTGAGGCCATCAATACCATGATAGGAGCAGAGATCCGTTTTTCTAATAGGGTTGATTATGAGATTGTTGCAGAATCAAGAATGCTCAGTAGTCAATATGCTGCCTTTGTTACGACCATGTCTCGGAGGTTATGGCGAGGGTGAGTGAGATTGATCATCTTAACATTCAAATATCTGAGTTACGACAGAAGCTTGCTAATAAGGATAGAGAGAATAAAAGGTAAAGCAAGAAAACAAAGAGTTGAAAAAATTTGCAGATTGGTATGCTCATGATCTGCAACCACGAATAGAGGAGCTGGAACGAGAAAGGGTTCAGATACAAGGTCAACATCGGCAGATAACAGCAGAGGTTCATCGTTTACTAGAAAAATAGGGACAACCTACTGTTAATCTCGCTGGCTTAGTAAGAAAACTTTTGACAATATGTGTCCAGCATATCTTGTATTTTTTTTTACTAAATAAGATTTGAAGAGAAATAGTTTGTCTTTTCTTTATGCTATCTCTATAAAATCAGTCTTAAAGTTCATTCAATTTGCATCAAATCTTATTCTCATCTCTATAACTCATCTGCATTCTTCAACATTCTCGCTTTAAGTTTTCAATTCTTTTCTCAATGGCTCATTCTTCTAACATTCCTCTAATTCATCCATGAGATATTCAGCACCTCAGCCTCCTGTCCTTTCTGCAGTTGCCATTGATGCCATGTTGCAGCAAAAAATAATAGTTTGGCTAATAAGTCAGACTCCGATGCTATCCATGACTTGGTGAGTCTCGGGATTCGCTATTCATCTTCTATTGTTGCTTTTTCCCAACGGCTACAAGCCAAAAACCATGAGGTTGAAAAGCTTAAAGAACAAATTATTGTACTTGAGCGAATTGTTTAAGAGTCTCACACAAGGGAAGGAATCCTTCGGCAGAAGAATAAACAGTTGAAATCTCTATTGGATTCTTCATTCCGCTTGCCAGTTCCCATGGATAGGGATGACATGATATTGTATGAAGAGAATGAGCATCTCAAACATGAGGCTAAGAACCTCAAGTTTATGTAAAAGTATTTAAAAAAAATATCTCTCTATTTTTATGAACTCTGTCTATCTTTTAAGAGATATTCATAACATGCATCATACCTATTTCTCTTCTAATCATACATAATCTATCTTCTGGTAAAGGTTTTGTGAATATATCTGCTAACTGATCGAGCCTTATTTCTAATAATGACTCCGGACTCATCTTTCTTGTTTCTAAAAACCCATTTTGTTCCAATAATAGTATGATTTTTGGGTCTAGGAACAAGTGTCCAAACATCATTTCTTTCAAATTGATTAAGCTCTTCTTGCATAGCTATAATCCAAGATTCATCAAGAAGTGCTTCATCAATATTTTTAGGTTCAATCTGAGATAGAAAAGCAGTATGATTGCAAATATTTCTAAGAGATGATCGAGTACTTACACCTCGAGAAGGTTCTCCCAGAATTTGTTCCACTGGATGATCTTTCACAAATTTCCACTGTTTGGTTACATCTTGTATTAAATTTTGATGATCTTTCACAAATTTTCACTATTTGGTTGCATCTTGTATTAAATTTTGATTATCTTTCCTGATGTCTCAATGTTGGACTTCCTCTATTGTGTTCTCTTTGTTGAGATTGAGACTCTCCATATTATTTATACCTCCTGTTTCTTCATCAATGGATTTCTTGGAGAATAGTGAATTAGATTCATCAAATACTACATGCATAGATTCTTGTACAGTCAAAGTCTTTTTATTAAATACTCTATAAGATTTACTATTAGTAGAATATCCGAGAAAGATACCTTCATCAGATTTTGCATCAAATTTACCTAAATTATCCCTGTCATTCAAAATAAAACATTTGCATCCAAATACATGAAAGTAACCAATGTTGGGGTTTTTCTCATTCCAAAGCTCATAGGGGTTTTATCTAATTTAGACCTTAGCATAACTCTATTTATAACATAACATGCAGTACTTGTGATGACCCGTTTTTACGTGTATTTTCACTGAAGGAATATTTTAATTTAATTATTATTATAGTGCTTTTATTTTAAATTATCGGATTTTAATTGGATTTTATTGGCTGTTGAATTTAAATTGCTGTTTAATTGTTTTAGCTCGTTTTTGGTTTTAAAAATTTAACAGTTGGTTTTTGCTAGTTATTTATTTTATTTTAGCTTATCGATGTGTTTAAAATATTTTCTTGGTGTTTATTTATTTATTTGATGTAGTGTTTAATTTATTTTAGTCGTTTTATGTTTTTATATCGTTTTCGGCGGATCAGTTTCTGGATCCCGGAAGTGAAGTTTGGACTTCATTTCTTTTCCCTTCTTTTCTTTTTCTCTTTTTCTTTTTCCTTCTTTTCCTTTTCTTTTCTTCTTTTCCTTCTTTCTTTCTTTTCTTTTCTTCTTCCCCGTGCCCGTGCGTCGTCCAGCTCCCTCTCCCCTGCACTTTGCCTTCCCGCGCAGCCACCTTTGGCCAGCCGTATCTCCGCCGTCCGGTGGAGGTGTCATACACCACCCCCGCCATTCTCTTCCTCTCACGGCAGACTACAACCCCTCCAATTTTCAGAGTCATCGGAGCCACCGTTAGCCGCCACGAGCCGCTCAAAGTAGCGGCACCAACCCAGAATTTTCCCCTGTTTCCGAAAATTTCCTCCGCCCAGAACCGCCACTTGCCGGCGGCGTGGCCTCCACCACCCACCCAGAAAACTTCCCCTCCCTCCGGTGTACCACCCCTCCGAAGATCTCCCCCAACCGGCCGGCCGTTTGGCCGGAAAAGCGCATCTAAGCCGCACGGTTTGTCACCGTTTCCGGCGCCGTCGCACCACCTCCGGCCACCATCTTTTCACCACTTCTTCCCCTACCTCTTGCCGACCTAACCCACCCATTTCCGGCCTAGATCGGCCACCGGAGCAGCTCCCACGAGCTCAACTCCGATTTGCTCGTTTTTCGCTTCTACCGGCGTTTTCGCCGCCACCCACGGCCAAAACTCACTTCCACTAGCTTCATAAACATCCCTAGACCATTCCCTATCAATTTGGTGTCTTGGTTTGTCCCCGGTCAAAAGTGGGTATTTTGCGACCCACGGCTACAGTGCATTTGCACTGTTACGTTGCTTTCCGCCCATCATTTGCCGCACGCCGAACCTTCAAAAAATCCTATATAGCTTTGTAAGTATTATCCAAACTCTACTTTTAGATTTAAATATATTTTGCTCTTACAATAATTTATTTGGTTGGTTTTTGGTACCGTAGATTTTGGTGCAGAGTTCGAGGAGGAGGAGGAGGCTGAGCCCGAGGATGCGGCTCCGCCGGAGATCTGAGTTGGAGTTCATGCTTTGTATTTGGTTTTGAAACAATATTTATGTCTTGTAATATTTTATTATGTACCTTTGAACCGCTTTGTATTTTATTTAAGAAAAAAATTCTGGTACTTAATTTTATGACTTTGCTATCCGCTGCGTATTTCCTTGTGCACACGTGCCGCTTGCACACACTTAGCACTCGTCGATAGGATGGTGACCCAGGTTGTCACCATCCGGACGTCTCGAATTCCCCGTGTTGGTACATGGGGATTTGGGGGCGTCACAGGTGGTATCAGAGCGATTTGGATTTGGGTAAAACCACATGTCCTATAGGAGAGGTACCATAATGTTTTTTTAAGTTGTGTTTTAAAAAAAAATTTATTTTAAGTGTATTTGCTTTTCGAAGTATTTTAATTGTTTGAAATTTATTTGAGCTAGTTTACTTGTATTTGCTTAATTAGCTATGTTATTGTATGTTGGTTTCTTTTTGTTTCTTGTGATGTGGATGGGTTTTGGTTTGGTTTTATGTTTTTGGTTTTATTCATTTTCTTGAAAATGGGTCAAAGGTTGTGGTGGCAGGAAAAATGGTGAGACTAAGGAAATCTACACAAGGAGGGCCTTGCCCACAACCTGGAGGTCCTTGGCCACAGCAAGGAGGGCCTTGGCAACAAGGAGGGCCTTGGCAACAAGGAGGGCCATGGCTACTACCGGGAGGGCCTAGTGGAGGAGTGCAAGCGGGGTGCACGTATGAGCGCTTTCTGGCGCATAGGACTCCACACTTCACTTGAGACGAGGATCCACTACAAGCTGGAAAGTGGATCAAGGACTTGGAGAGGACTTTTGAGGTATGTGGTTGCACCGAGGCGCAACAAGTTCTCTACGCCAGCTATCTGTTGCAAGGCACTGCTTTTGATTGGTGGGATACCAAAAGAATAATGCTGGAGTCAGAATTGGGGTCTTTTGCCGCTGTGACTTGGCAGCGCTTCAAGAAAGAATTTAATAACCGTTTCTTTCCCGCTTCTGTAAGGCGGCAAAAAGCAAGAGAGTTCTCACACTTGGTCCAAGGGAGCATGACCGTGGAACAGTACTCCCGAAGGTTTGTAGAACTTGGGAAATTTGCCCCCCACCTCATCGCCACAGAGGAAATGCAAGCTGAGCGTTTCCAGGAGGGTCTACGCCCCGATATACGCCGGTTGGTAGTCAGCCACCGGATATCCACTTTTTAGGATTTGGTGGATGTGGCCACTCTCGTGGAGCGAGAGAATAATTTGAGTATGGGTTCCCCTCCAGGTCATAAAAGGCGGAGTTATACTGGAGAAAGAAGTAGCTCTGGATCGCCTCAGAAAATTGTTCAGCGGTCTGGAACTCGACCACAAGTTGCCTCAGGAGTGCATATAGGAGGTCAGATGCCTGTTTGCATGAGGTGTAATAGAGCTCATGCGGGTGAGTGCACTTTGGGTGGAGCTCGATGCTATAATTGTGGCCAGCAGGGACACTTTGCCCGTGAGTGTCCTAATACAGTTCAAGGAAGCCGTGGAGGTCGAGGTGGTGGAAGAACTAATCAGAGGCAAGTAGCGCAGTCCCGAGTGTATGCTGTTACCCCTGGAGAGGTGGATGATGAGGCACCAGCGACCCACGATGCTGGAGTGATTACAGGTATGGTTCTAAATTAATTTTTTTTGGATTTGATGTTTGGTGTGGTTTGATGTTTCTTTATTTCGGATTTTGTGGATATATTTGTTTGGTTTAGGAAGAGTCCGGTTGTATGACTTTTATGCTTGCACATTGTTTGATTCGGGTGCATCTCAATCATTTGTGTCTTCTACGTTCGCACGGATATGTAATTTGGTTACGGGACCCCTACCAGAATCATTAGTGGTGAGTCTTCCAAATGGTGAAATGGTTTGTTGTTCTAGAGTTGCGTTGGG
Organism: Carya cathayensis; assembly: GCA_011037825.1. NCBI lineage: Eukaryota > Viridiplantae > Streptophyta > Magnoliopsida > Fagales > Juglandaceae > Carya > Carya cathayensis. The sequence continues at coordinate 97,110 of QGSO01000476.1, forward strand.
TTGTCCCTTGGATTTTGGTGGTAGGACACTTGATGCCGACTTGGTGGTATTCAAGTTGTTGGGATTTGATATTATTCTCGGCATGGATTGGTTATATCGGTATTGTGCAAGTATAAATTGCAGGAGTCGTGTAATCAGTTTTCAACTCCCAGATGGTGATTGTCTAGAGTTTATGGGGGAGTAAATTAAAAGAAAAGCCGATGGTTATATCGGCAATTCAAGCGAAGAAAGANTATTCATGCATATGTGGAAAATGTATTTTAATGCTTTATGATAAAATATTAATTTTTGAGCCTTAATCCTAATTTCAAATTTTAAGAGATTTACAACATTTCTCTATGACTTTAATGCGAATTTGTTTCCTTCTTGCTCATGCTTGGTTTCTTGATGTGCTTGACTCCATTGTGTAGATAACTTGAGCTTGAGACTCCTTTATTCTTTGAATTCATTTGTTATCATCAAAATCCATGTGTAAATATATAATTACACAAAACTTGAAATCTTAGGTTCAACACTATCCAAATAGGGCCTAAATAAGAAAATTAAAAATTTATTTCCAAGTTTGATAATGATACACCCAACATTTTATTAAGAGATATTTTATTATTAAGTTTGAGTGTAGATCACACTATTTATATTATTTAAATAATAAAATCTGATTCATAAAATTGATCAACTTTTAAAATTTATTTTACAAATTAAATTATGTTATATAAATAATATGTGAGGTAGAGATCTTAAAATAAATAACCGTACACACATAGTACTCATGTATTTATAAATTGGATTTTATATTAATAATGAAAAGTATTATTATCATCATGAGTCACACGTACAAGTGATGTTTTGACTGAGTACATGAAGTCGACACGTGAGCTTTTAAAACCGCAAGATCAAACCTTCGAGCTTTATCCTCAAATATGGATCACCACGCATATATGGTTATTTGGTCCTTTTATTTACCCAAAAGAAAAATCTTCTTTTTTTTTTAATTATTATTATTCACCTCGATCTTAATTTCTCGAAGGAGTGCCTGAATTATTTTCTTGTTCTAATTAGTCATGAAAATATGTCCCAATCTTAATAGTCTTGGTCTATTAATTGTTAAACAAGTTAATTTGTTTGGACTATTTGGTGTTGAATGATGTAACATGTTAACTGCATGCATAAAATATGCCATCATCACCACAACATGATCACCTCTTTACAGTTAACTGATCGAAATCACGCCACAAATATTGCTAGCGTTCCCAATAATTGTGGTTGCATTATTGTATCACCACAAGAGATTGGGTTTTTTTAGACAAATCATTTTGTTTCAAAAAACCAAATTTTGCCTCAAATTGTTTTTAGAAATAAAAGAATTCCGTCTCTATTTTGTCTCGAAACTACTGTCTCAAATGGATTTTCGTCTCAAAAAAAATTTTTAGGGACGAAATTGGGTTGAACTTTTTTTTTTTTTTTATAACAACTGACATTCATTAATTAGAGTCATCTAGAGAATTACAAACTAGCCTCATGCCAAACAATTTGGGAAATACACTCGGGAATTGATTCCCACCAAACTGTTAAATCCTCTACAAATCATGCTAGTTTAGCCAGACCATCAGCTGCTGCATTGTGTTCTCTACCAACATGTTGGAAGCTTACTTTAGGTAGCTGTTCTGAAAGGCTGAGGATGGAGTAGATCAGGTTACCATGGGGAGACATGGACTCCCCTTCTGTTGTTAAGGCCCTAACATTGAGCATTGAGTCGGTTTCCACAATCAATTCATTGATACCCAACGGGATACACACAGCTGTAGCCCCCTCAAAATGGCAAGAAGCTCCACTTCCATAGGATCAGAGAACTCTGGTTCTTTGTGACACGCAGCCAGTATTACTTTTCCCTTCTCATCTCTCAATATAACTCCCACACCTGTACTGCAACATCCTTGAAACAAAGCCCCATCTGTATTGATTTTTAGGACTCCTGTAGGGGGGGTTTCCACTTCATATCCCTTACCATGTTCTGTTTATTACTGACTTGGGCTTCTCGAGACTCCTTAAGCATGGACAGGGCATGATCTATAGACTGTTGTGGATGCTGAACATGATCTTCAAAGTAGAACTGGTTCCTTCTATACCAGAAAGACCAGGCCATGAGAAAGAATTTCTCTAGGTCCCTTGACTGCCCTTCCTTTTTTACTCTCATAGCTATCTCCATAGACCCCTGCTGGTTACCTTCCTGAAACAAATAACCAAAGAAAGTCTTCCATAGGGGTAGTATGGAAGGACAATAGATTAGAGCATGGCTTGTATCTTCCCTTCCCTCATGGCAGAACTTGCAGGTATCCTCAGAAACAACCTTCCTAACCCTTAGGTTTTGCAAAGTGGGCAGCCCGTGCTTGCATGCTCTCCATGAGAAGACTCTAACCCTGTGTGGTATTGGCATTGTCCATAGCTGCTTCCAAAAACCCCGATGTGCCTGATAGTTTGAGCAACTCCCTTCTGCCATGTGGTTCTTTATAGACCAGAACAGCTTATAAGCACTCCTCACTGTGTATTCTCCTCAGCTTTCATAGTTCCATATGAGCTTATCCTCTCTAGGTGAAGGACCTAGGGACATCCTCAGAACTTCAGAAGCTTCTCTTGGAGTAAGAGTTCTCCTAACTATCTCAACATCCCACCAACCTGTCTCCCCATCAATCATCTGTGCAACTTGTTGGCAACTGTGCCTGCTGTCTTGACCTTGGCTTAGGGGGATTTGGTTCCGCCCTGGCAGCCAGATATCAGTCCAGATGTTTATGGACTCTCCATCACCCACTCGCCACCTGCACCCCTTTACTAATAGTCTTGTAGATTCCCATATCTCTCTCCATGCATATGATGGGGCATTCCCCAACTGTGCTTGCTGAATGCTCGAATTGGGGAAGTACTTGGACTTGTAAATTCTATGGAGAAGAGAAGACTTTTCATTCATAATCCTCCATGCTTGTTTTGCTAATAGGGCCATATTGAAGCTGTGCAGGTCCTTAAAACCCATTCCCCCATCTTGCTTGGAAGCACACATTTTTGACCAGCTCACCCACCTGATTTTGTTTTCCTCCCTCCTTTGGCCCCACCAGAACTTTACCATCATATTCTCTAGCTCTTTGCACAGGCTTTCAGGTAGTTTGAAGCAACTCATGGAGTATGAAGGGATTGATAAGGCTACTATTTTAATCAATACTTCCTTCCCCCCTTGTGAAAGTAGCCTCTCCTTCCATCCTTGAAGCTTCTTCCAAACCCTACTTTTGATGCTTGCGAAGGCCCTTTTCTTAGATCTTCCTACCACTGATGGGAGGCCAAGATACTTATCGTACTTCTGAGCCTACTGTATCCCCCAAGAGGCCATAATTTCCTGCTGTAATTGAGGGTTAACATTAGTGCTGAAAACCATTGCTGTCTTCTCTTTATTGACTTTCTGACCCGATGCCAGTTCATACTCCTTTAGAAGTTGATGGATGTGTGCATTAGTTTGCAAAGAGGCCCTGCAAAGAACAAACTATCATCTGCAAAGAGGAGGTTGTTGATCCTTGGGTTGCCTCTACAGATTTTTACACCTTCCACCAACTTGTTCTCCTCAGCTTGTTTTAGCATGGCTATCAACCCTTCAGTACAAAGAAGGAAGAGATAAGGGAAGAGAGGGTCCCCTTGTCTCAATCCTCTCGTGGGCTTGATAGGACCCATTGGACTACCATTCACAATAATTGAGTATGAAACAGTTTGCACACAGCACCTTACAAGCTTTCTCCACCTTTCATTGAAACCCATCTTACTCATTATAGTATCTAGGAAGCCCCACTCCACCCTATCATACGCTTGGCTCATATCTAATTTGAGTGACATATACCCTTTTTTCCCTTTCCTCTTCTGCCTTAAGTAATGGACCAGCTCATAAGCAACTAAGACATTATCTGTAATTAGCCTTCCGGGTACAAAAGCTGATTGAGACAAGGATATAATCTGAGGCAGGACTTGTTTTAGTCTATTGGAGAGGACTTTGGATATCAACTTGTAAACTACATTACACAGACTGATTGGTCTGTATTCTGCTACTGTTTCTGGTTTATCCCTCTTAGGAATTAAAGCAATGTATGTGTGGTTGAGTTCAGCTGGGAAGACCCCTTCATTTNTCCCTATTCCTGAATGGAAATGGGATGACGTCTCTATGGATTTTGTAGTGGGTTTGCCGAGGACTCCCAGTGGAAAGAATTCAGTTTGGGTGATTGTTGATCGACTGACTAAGTGTGCTCATTTCCTACCGGTCAATAATGCGGATTCTCTGGGAAAATTGACTCGCATGTATGTAAAGGAAATAGTGAGACTACATGGGATACCCAAGAGCATAGTGTCGGATAGAGATCCAAGGTTCACCTCCCATTTTTGGAAGAGTTTGCAGGCGGCTTTGGGTACTAAATTGAAGTTCAGTACTGCTTATCACCCCCAAACAGACGGCCAATCAGAGCGCACGATTCAAACTCTTGAAGATATGTTGCGAGCGTGTGCAATAGAATTTCAAGGAAGTTGGGAGAATCACGTGCCACTCCTAGAATTCGCTTATAATAACAGCTTCCATGCATCCATCCAAATGGCTCCTTTTGAAGCTCTGTATGGTAGAAAATGTAGATCACCCTTATGTTGGGATGAAGTCGGGGAGAAGAAAATAATTGGACCCGAGATAATACAGGAAATGCAAAATCAGATTCAGATTATAAGAGATAACATGGCTGCAGCGCAAAGTCGTCAAAAGAGTTACGCGGATACCAGGAGGAGAGAATTGTCTTTCGAACAAGGCGATTGGGTTTANCGGGTGTGTACCATAGGATCCAAAATGTCCTATTCATACTCTAGAGGAGGAAAGAACTGAGCATATCTTATGGGAGAGTGTCATTTAGCAAGAAATGTTTGGGGAACATGTGGAAAAATAATTCAAAAGTGTAGAATAGGTGGGTACTGTGACACCCCGTTTTTACGTGTATTTTCACTGAAGGAGTGGTTTTAATTTAATTAATATTATAGTGCTTTTATTTTAATTATCAGATTTTAATTGGATTTTATTTGCTGTTGAGTTTAAAATTTGCTGTTTAATTTATTTTAGCTTGTTTTTGGATTTAAAATTTAATAGTTGGTTTTTACTAGTTACTTAATATATTTTAGCTTGACGTTGTGTTTAAAATATTTTCTTGGTTTTTATTTATTTATTTGATGTAGTGTCTAACTTATTTTAGTCGTTTTATGTTTTTATATTGTTTTCGGCGGAGCAGTTTTTGGATCCCGGAAGTGAGGTTTGGATCTCATTTCTTTTCTCTTCTCTTTTTCCTTTTCCTTTTTCTCCTTTTCTTCCTTTTTCTTCTTCTTTCTTCCCGTTTTCTCTCTCCCCGCACGCTCCTCTCCATTTCTCCTTACCGCGCAGCCACCTTTGGCCGGCCATATCTCCGCCGTCAGGTGGAGGTGTCGTACACCACCCCCGCCATTCTCTTCCTCTCACGGCAGACTACAACCCCTCCAATTTTCAGAGCCATCGGACCCACCGTTAGCCGCCACGAGCCCTTCGAAGTCGCGGCACCAACCCAGTTTTTCCTCTGTTTTTCCTTTCCGCGCAGCCTCCTTCGACCGCCCATATCTCCGCCGTCCGGTGGAGGTGCCATACACCACCCCCACCATTCTCTTCCCCTCACATCAGGCTACAACCCCTCCAATTTTCAGGACCATCGGAGCCACCGTTAGCCGCCACGAGCCGCTCAAAGTCGCGGCACCAACCCAGATTTTTCCCCTGTAGCCGAAAACTTCCTCCGCCCAGAACCGCCACTTGCCGGCGGCGTGGCCTCCACCACCCACCCAGAAAACTTCCCCTCCCTCCGGTGCACCACCCCTCCGAAGATCTCCCCCAACCGGCCGGCCGTTTGGCCGGAAAAGCGCATCTAAGCCGCACGGTTTGTCACCGTTTCCGGCGCCGTCGCACCACCTCCGGCCACCATCTTTTCACCACTTCTTCCCCTACCTCTTGCCGACCTAACCCACCCATTTCCGGCCTAGATCGGCCACCGGAGCAGCTCCCACGAGCTCAACTCCGATTTGCTCGTTTTTCGCTTCTACCGGCGTTTTCGCCGCCACCCACGGCCAAAACTCACTTCCACTAGCTTCATAAACATCCCTAGACCATTCCCTATCAATTTGGTGTCTTGGTTTGTCCCCGTTCAAAAGTGGGTATTTTGCGACCCACGGCTACAGTGCATTTGCACTGTTACGTTGCTTTCTGCCCATCGTTTTCCGCGCGCCGAACCTACTAAAAATCTTATATAGCTTTGTAAGTATTTTCCAAACTCTACTTTTAGATTTAAATATATTTTGCTCTTACAATAATTTATTTGGTTGGCTTTCTGATTCCGGACTGAGTCCGAGGAGTTCGGGGGTCGGATGGATGGAGGACGGAGTTGCTTGAATTGTTGTTTTATGGTTGGTTGTATTTTTCGAGCATTGATATTGCATTTACATGGTGCATGCACGTGTATTTTATTTTAATTGAGAAAATCCTATTTTATTGGCGTAAATGGATTTTCGAGTGCGTGCGTATCACAAGCCCAAGCCGGGATGGGTTATTATCTCGGTGGCGCTCTTCTGGTCACTCGTGAGTGGATAATACTGAGTGACATCCCCTGGGTTGTCGCTGGGCGACGACCGGATCGCACGATACGGTAACGCTGTCGTGTCGACTCCGTGGTCCCTAGAGTGGCGGGGACTAGAGGATGGCCTGGCCAGGTATGCGCGAGGCGGAGGCGCGAGTCTGGGCATCACTCGTGTAGGTGTCACAAGCGTAGACGTTACCTGCAGTGTGGCACAGAGCCAGAGTGTGCGGATGATCCCTAGGGGAGATCATGGTGCATGCATAATTGGTTGGTTTTTTATGGTTTTCGGATATGGGCCATTTTCTGGGAAAATGGTGAAGGACTTGTGATCCATTTTCTGGGAAAATGGTGGTTTGGGCGATTATCTGGGATAATGGCGAGGCTTGGTTTTAAACGGTATGTGTGGGCCGTTACCGGGGATAACAGCGAGATTTGTTTAAAGGATATGTTTTTGAGCCAAATGGGTTTTTGGCGTGCGTGGAAAAAATATGGTTTGTGAGTTTTGTGCATTGGCATTTATTCATGCATATTGTTTGAGTTTAATATGCTTTTATCTAGTGGTGTTTGGATTTTACTTACCTGCGGCACCATTTTTGGTACCGTAGATTTTGGTGCAGAGTTCGAGGAGGAGGAGGAGGCTGAGCCCGAGGATGCGGCTCCGCCGGAGTTCTGAGTTGGAGTTCATGCTTTGTATTTGGTTTTGAAACAATATTTATGACTTGTAATATTTTATTATGTACCTTTGAACCGCTTTGTATTTTATTTAAGAAAAAAATTCTGGTACTTAATTTTATGATTTTGCTATCCGCTGCGTATTTCCTTGTGCACACGTGCCGCTTGCACACACTTAGCACTCATCGATAGGATGGTGACCCGGGTTGTCACCATCCGGACGTCTCGAATTCCCCGTGTTGGTACGTGGGGATTTGGGGGCGTCACAGTACTTACCGCTTCGGCCCAAAAATAACTAGGCAAGTTGTTCTCATTAAGCATTGTTCTTGTCATCTCTTGAAGAGATCTATTTTTCCTCTCTACTACCCCATTTTGTTGAGGAGTTCGAGGAGCAGAAAAATTATGCACAAAACCATTTTCATCACAAAATGTTTCAATATTTTTATTAACAAACTCTTTTCCCCTATCACTTCGGATACTTGAAATAGTATAACCCTTTTCATTTTGAATTCTCTTGCATAACTTGGTAAAGGCATTATGTGCCTCATCTTTATGAGCAAGAAAGATGACCCAAGTATATCTAGAGAAATCATCAACAATAACAAATGCATAATATTTTCCTCCTAGACTTGCAACTCTATTTGGTTCAAAAAGATCCATGTGTATCAGTTGCAGTGATCTAGTAGTGGAAATATGTTTCTTGGTTTTAAAAGAAGTTTTTATTTGTTTACCAAATTGGCATGCATCACAAATTTTATCTTTAAGAAAATTTTCCATTTGGTAAACCTCTTACAAGATCATTTTTTGAAAGTTTAGAAATAAGTTCCATGTTGGCATGACCTAGTCTTCTATGCCATAGCCAACTAGTTTCATTTTGAGCTGAAAAACAAATAGCTACTTGTGAGGTAATTTCTTCAAAATCGATTGTATAAACATTGTTAGCTTCTAAAAGTAGTAAAACAAATATTACAATTATGATCATTCAAAATAATGCACTTATCCATTTTGAAAGTAACTGTAAATCCTTTATCATCATAATTGACTTATCTCAAAAGATTATATTTTAGACCTTCAACAAGTAGAACATCTTCAATTATGAGAAAAGATTTATTACCAATTTTACCTATTCCCATGATCTTCCCTTTCGAGTTGTCTCCAAATGTCACGTGTCCTTCTTCTTTAGATCTAAGATCAAAGAACTTAGTTCTTGTCTCCCGTCATGTGTCTTGAACATCCACTATCTAAAAACCATTTGTTTTTGCTTGTGAGAGGACTTCATGCATACCTATAAAAACAATTAAAATGATTTTTCTTGGTACCCAAGTTCTTTGGGTCCTTTATTTATTAGTATTAGAAAAAAACAAGATTTTTAGGTACCCATATGGCCCTAATAGTCATTGTATGCTTTCTTCTAATAGGACAAGCATAATAATTATGACCATTTCTATTACAAAAATTGCAAATAGCATGTGGCATATATGAAGAACTCGAGTGATTATAATAGTATCCTTTTTTGACAAAATTATTATGAAAATTGGACTTTGATGTAGAAAGATTATCAAAGAAGTTTTTATAAGGTTTGTATTTTTGTTTTGGCATATATCCCAAGTCTGTCTTGTCAAAAACACATCTTTGACTACCAAGAAGTTTTTCAAAATTTCTTTTTCCATTCGTAAAGTTTTCAACAATATTTTCTAAATCAGTTTTCTTCTTCTTCAACTCAAGATTTTCATCTTTCAAAACAATATTTTCTTTTCTTAAAATATCAATTTCGTTTGTTAAAGAAGAATTTTTCTTTTTCAAAGCAGTATACTTGATACCCAATTTTTCAAATTCCTCATATACCTCTTCTAAAATATTTTACAATTCTTCATATGAAAGATCTTCAATATTATCAAGATTTGTTACCTCAATGTCATCTTTAGCCATAAGACAAAGATTTGCTGATTCTCCATTGCTTGCTTCACTATCTGAGCTACTTGAATCATCATCCCATGTAGCTTTCATTGCTTTCTTGCCTTTGTTTCGATCTTTCTTTAGCAGAGGACAATCTGGCTTGATATGACCAGGCTTATTGCATTTATAACAAATTAAAGTGTCATTTTTACCTGAATCTTTCTTGGAAAACTTTTTGAAAGGATTTCCTCGAGGAGTTTTATTTTTCTTTAAGAACCTCTGAATTCTTCTTGTTATCATCGCAACTTCTTCATCTTTGTCGTCATTTTCCTCATCTTCATCACTTTCACTTTCATGAGGAACAACTTTAAGTGCCAAGCTCTTCTTTGGCTTTCCTTCTTCTTCTCCTCTTTTCAATGTGTACTCATGGGTGATAAGTGACCCGATGAGTTCATTCACTTCGAGCTTCTTGAGGTCTCTAGCTTCAAGAATCGCTGTCACTTTTGATTCCCAACGTTTTGGTAGAGAGTTGAGAATTTTTCTTACTATCTCCACTTTGGAATAAACTTTGCCAAGAGCTGTCAAGCTGTTTATGATGTTAGTAAAACGAGTGTCATACTAGAAATAGATTCATCATCATTCATCTTAAACATTTCATATTCATGAGTAAGAATATAAATTTTTGATTCCTTGACTTGAGAAGTTCCTTCATAAGTAACTTCCAAGTTATCCCAAATTTCCTTTGCCGTAGCGCAAGTCATTACTCTATTAAACTCATTACCATTGAGAGCATTATATAATAAATTCATAGCAGTTAAATTCAAAGTATAAAGTCTATCGTCTTCACGATCAAACTCTTCTTCTTCCTTTTTGACCTTTACTCCATCAACCACTTTTGTTGGAATATAAGGTCCATTTACAATGCATTTCCAGATTTCTCGACCTTGAGCCTGAAGGAATATTCTCATTCTAACTTTCCAGAATGAGTAATTGTCTCCACAAAAGAGTGGAGGCCGACTGCTAGATTGACCTTCACCAAATGAAGCTGCAATGTTAGCCATAAGATCTTAACTCAAAAGATAGTTAATCTTATAACAGAGCTTTAGCTCTGATACCAATTGTTGCCCAGATGACTAACACAAGAGGGGGGGTGAATTGAGTTGTATTTAAAAAAATAACAATTATAAATCAAATATACAATATAAAATATAAACAAAATATGAAACAACAATAAATATAAAGAGTAAGGGTAAGAGAGAAGCAAACTCAGTATGTTAACGAGGTTCGGCCCCACTGCCTACGTCCTCGCCTCAAGCTACCCCTTGAGGATCCCCGAATTCACTATTCAATCTCCTTCAGGTGGAGATAGAAACCTATTACACCTTTGAACAACACCGCTACAAAGGATCCGTGTAGAACACCCTCTACACTTGCAATCACCTTACACGTGGTGATTCAACTATTCCCTGTGTAGAACACTTTCTACACCACAAGGGTTATACACACCCTTTTACTGATACAAGAATTGATAGTGGGTAGATTATCAGAAAACACTCCTCAATGAGTGAAATAAGAACAATACAGCGCAAACTATATCTCTCAAAATGAACAAGGGTTAAGGCTCAATGCTTAGAGAAGAGAGAATGAAAGCTTTGAATGAATATTGTATGCTCTTGGTGTTGTGAATGTGAAGCTCTCAAATGATCTATTTATAGGCATATGAGACTTCATATTCAAATTTAAAAAGATTCACATGTCAAAGACAACATCATTCACTTTTCAAAAATTTCAAACCTAATCTTTTTACTTTTTGCATATGACAAAAGGAGCACACTTTACTTTTCAAAAATTTCAAACCTAATCTTTTACTTTTTGCATATGACAAAAAGAGCACACTTTACTTTTCAAAAATTTCAAACCTAATCTTTTACTTTTTGCATATGACAAAAGGAGCACACTTTACTTTTCAAAATTTTCAAACAAAGACATCTACCTTTTGCATAAGTCAAGAAAAGCATCCATCACTTTTGAAAATATTCAAATAAAACATGCACATGTGAAAGATGACAATCAATCATCTTAATATTTTCAAAGTTCAAACCTTTAATCATGTCATGCACATGTGAAAGATGACAATCAATCATCTTTCAAAATTTTCAAATTTAATTTTCAAAATATTCATGCAATGTGGAAAATGTATTTTAATGCTTTATGATAAAATATTAATTTTGAGCCTTAATCCTAATTTCAAATTTTTAAGAGATTTACAACATTATCTATGACTTTAATGTGAACTTGTTCCCTTCTTGCTCATGCTTGGTTCTTGATGTGCTTGACTCCATTGTGTGGACAACTTGAGCTTGAGACTCCTTTATTCTTTGAATTCATTTGTTATCATCAAAATCATTTGTTACACGAAACTTGAAACATTGGGTTCAACAAACACAATGCTAGAAATTGAATCAAAAAGGGTTTGAAGGCCAATTTAGGGTTTGGGGAAACCGTTTAGGGTTTCGGTTTCAACCAAGATTTTGGGGTTTCAATTGGATTCCAACCATTTAGGGTTTCACTAGGGTTGAAACCCTCTTTGATCTGGCTCAATATGGTTGATCAGATGAAAAAGGTTTTGCTTAGGTGGCATGATCTCATACCCTGATTTCCTTCACAAATCCATCTAATGGTTCCTCTTTATGCCAAGTGTCTAATACTATTCACTATATGTGGCTAAGATCTTGCCAAGTGTCCAAATAAAACTTCTCTAACCTAATTTGGACATTCCGCACTGTGATTTTGAAAACACTGCACTTAGTACGCTTATCGAGGTTACTATTCACTCCAAAAAAAATATAATAAACTCAGTACTCAAAAATTCTAAATATTCATATTAACCTACAGTGAAAATCGTTTACCAAGACTTAACCTCGAAGTGCCCCTAAAAATAAATTCACAGCTTCGAACAGCCATTTCATCCGAAATTATGAAAATGAGTTATTGTGCTATAAAATCTTAAATATTCGACTGAGTCTAGTGGCGTAAACTATAACGTAATCTGACACTTCTAACTACTTCAAACAATTAAAATCGCAATTTTGTTGCCATAGTGAGTGATAATGCTGACTATGTTGACAGACTAAAACCTGTGAGATTGGTCGATTCGTGCAAACTTATGGAATTTCTAAAGTCTATAGAAATTTCATCATTGAATTTCTAGCGGGCTGTTACAATGACTCCATGAGGGAAGTAATGGACCTGTCAAATCGGCCAGTGCCAAGACTGCCACTCCATAACGTGCCGCTCGGCCTCTCTTGCTAGACGTAATGGTCAACTAGGTGTGTCCAGCCTTAACATGATGCTTGACCCTCCACTGAAAAATCAGGGCAAGCTCATCCTTAATGAGTTGCTCTTGACCCTCACTAGGGGCTTATGCTGAACCTAGGCCTCACGACAAGGATGATAGTTAGGAAGGGTTAGGGAATTCCAGATCGACAAGGCACCCGAAGGGCCAGCTCGACAATGCCCTAGTGCATTCCACGTGGCTTTGCTCCTGGGCGCACCACGTAGGGTAAAGGGCCACCCAAGGTTGCCCAAGCCTCCCTCCTTCCTTGCCGAGTGGAAACCTAGCCTCCCCTTGACACAGTTGGAACTGCTAAAGGCATATAGCATATATGCACGAAGGGCAAGTGGGTGATAATAAAAGGAAGGTAGTAAAGTAAGGAAGATTACAACGATGAGAATGCTTGTTCATTAATGATCGAAGTCTTTTCAATGAGGAAGATTACAACGTCTTTACAAAGGACCTTACAAGAAATAAAAGGAGAAAACAGGTGCATACATTAGAAAAAGGAAAACACTCAGCCGACAACGCTCGGAGTCAGCGAGGTCACTTGAAAGCGCAGAACCCCTCACCCAATCCAAGCATCGTCGCAAATCAAAATGACAAAAGACAAGGTCTGGCGGACTGCTGCAATTGAAGCACCTCGGTACCGTTGATTCACAGGATAATCATCCAAGAGGCCGTTGTTAAAACAAATCAATTTTTGGTGGAAGTAGTGGACGAAGGCTCCTGAAGCATGATCATTATCGCTATCAAGGATGCTCTTGGAGCATGATCAAAATCACTATCAAGGATGATCAAGGGGAGTAACAGCTGAGCCAGTCTTGGAAGGGGCCATCCCCCTTGGCATTTTTCCCTCCTCATTGGCTGGAGAGCATTCACTCGAACCCAAACAGTTCCACCACAAGGGGAGCCCCTGGCCCCAGCCAAGCACAAGGGGGAAATGCTGGTCCGACCACTTCAGCCCAATGAGCCAATGGCGTTTGGATAAAACTTGAATTGCGCAGAAAGTCATCAGAAAGGAAAAATTGGCGACCAATGTGGCCAAGGAGCTCAAGCGCCATGACCAATATCCAACTCACCAAGAAGGCTCGGTGCAGACCTAAAGCAAGCCCGTACCTGAAGGGTCTTGAAGAAAGCTAGGAGGCTCATCAGGCTTGAAGTCTCCAAAACAGAACCCATGCAAGAAAATCAGAAGGGCCCTAGGGGCTTGAAGGGAAGGAAAAGAGATACAAAGACCACCAAGTGAAAAGGAGGGACTTATATAGGCACTCGTGGCGGTTCATACCCCGAGGTTTTGGGAACATGCATAACCCATGACGCCAGGAAATTTGACATGTATCTCGTGGCACACTTTGCACGAATCTCACAACTCGCACCACAAAGGCCACCTGAAACCATTAATTTGAGAAGGGCATCATAACGGGCATATATTAACATTTAACTACCCAAAGTGCATGGGAACCCACGCGTGTCACATCAATTGGTAGACAGGCCCAATAGGGGAGCCCTGGGATCTAACACGTGGCCAGGGCATGAAGCGCAAGGGCCGCCCTTTTCCAAGAAGGGGGATCCTCAGACCATAACGGCCAGATTAACGATGTGAAGACCGAGGCAAGTGGAAAGTCCAATCAAAATCAATCCAAAAAATAGAAAAAAAGAGAGAGAGAAGAATGAAGAAATCACCACAAAGCAAAGCATGCGGCAATGTGACCAAAACAAAAGAAGAATAAAAGTATAATGATCCATTAATAATCAGGGTCTGTACAAAGGGAATGAATGAAATAGGAAAATTAACATCAAGTCGATAGTGGAGGAAATACAAGATCAAGCAATGAAGGCGTCAGGGTCCTCCTCCAACTCAACAGAGCCTACCTCTAGAGAATCCAAGTCTGCTATGCGCCCAGTACGGTCAGCCTCAGCACCCTCAAGATCGTCCCCCTTAGAGCCCTCTGGAAGCTGGACTGTAGGGGCTTTGTCTTCTAGAGGAAAGGTGTACAAGATCATCTCTCAACCTATTTTGCCACCATGTTTGAGGGCAGCAGGATCGGGCTCAAGTTTATAGAGATTGACAACCCTCAAATGTGTCTCGAGAGCTTGTGAGCTCACTTGATGATTCAAAATAACATGATATCACACTTTCTTAAGGCCTTCAACATACTCGTACAACCAAGCGTCATCGCGGACGTAAAAGGCTTTCCCTAACTGATCACCCAGGCAGGTAGTGACATCCTACACCTGGGACAAGTGACCCTGCAGGTCCTTGATAACACGTCCTGGGCGGCTATCCTTTGTTACGCCACTCCAACTCTTTCAATGCCCCATCTTCCCTCATCTTCCCTCAGTCGGGACAAACACTCCCTCTTCTGCAGCTTGAGTTGTTATGCATCTGAGTCCCTACGACTCCTTAATTCCTCATTCTCTACCTGAAGCTGGCCCAACAACTTCTCTAACACTACCATCAAAGCTGTCAACTTGTTAGCTGACTCCTGGGCCGAGGCAACCTGCCCCTTTGCCATCACTAGCTTTGCCTCCAAGCAATTTCTCTCCTCCCTCTCCCCGCTCGCATAGCGGAGAGCCGTCTTTACCATGTAACAAAGTTCCCAATTCTACACCTCGATTGTCTCCTGGCCATGCATAATGAAGTCATCCAATATGTTGGCTCCCTACAACCCACCACAGTAGGTGACATAATAGTCAAGAAGGGGAAAAACAAGAAAGCAGGAAAAATGTGAGTCAGAGTGAAAAGGACCTTGGAGAAGAAGTCCTGGAAAGATCTATCCACCTGCTCCAGAGTCTCCACCCTTGCTCCCTCAACGTCAAGATGGAGATGATTGCTGGGCTGCCCTCGCATTCTCGACTTCACCTGCGACCTCCTCGACTGGTTCGATGGCTGAAAGATTGGGAGAACCCCCCCCCCCAAAACATGGGTGATCGATTCCCCCAGGGAAAGGGATCTTTCCTTCTCCTCACCTGAAGCACATGGGCTGCCCTCCTCAAACCAGATGATAGTGGTTGCAACCTCCCCGTCGGTTGGCAAGATGAATGCAGGGGACTTAGCTTCCCATTGAGGAGCCTTCTCAACCGACTCTATGGCTGACGCCATTGGAAAATTAACAACAGTGATAGTGGGCACGACACTGCCAACAGGAGCTTTGCCGTAGGGAGACCCTTGCAAAGGCATACTCCCCTCGGAAGAAACGGACTCCTCTGCGAAGTCCCTAGAAGCACCCCCGAAGACTTTATCCCTAGCCATGGAATGAGCAGTGGAGGTCGAAGAATGAGTCTTTAACACATTAGCCTCGGGAGGCAGCTAGAGCCACAGATGACCGACGAGGAATCTCATCTAGAAGGGCTCCCTATAAGTGCATTTGAAGCAAGTTGGCCCTTTGAGACATGCAATGTGGCCCCATGGGTGTAACGGGCACCTCTGAATCAGCGACAGACACAGACTCGACAATTAAAGCAATGACTGGAGAAGGAGTAGCTAGCATACTAAGGCCGGCGGGGTTTTCCTCCACTGGCCCACGTGTAGGACTCACTGGAGACACTTGAGAGATTGGACTCCAGGCAGGCGTCATGGACCCCAACCACTGAACATCAACTGCCCTCGATGATTAAACTGTAGGGGTCTGTGAAGAAGGCTCAGGGTCACTGTCAACCTTGTTTTTCTCTACACAAGGTTTCTTCCCCTTACCTTTGAGGTGAAGGCTCAGGGAACGCTTCCTTGGCAAGGCTGCTGCAGGCTGAATGGAAATGTCACGGTTTGTGTGAAAGGTGTGACCAATGGGGAGGAGATGCACCGTAATGTTCTCCTCCCCCAAGAGGACCTCCTAGTGAGTAGCGAGGGGGTAATCATCCACCCACTTCTTAACAATGGCTAATCTGGGCCTTGATAGGGAATCCAGCATGGCTAATCTACCCGATGGGAAACTCCCACCCCTGACTAGACATAAAGAAGGACTTGCCAGTCCAGTCTTTAATTTTATGATATCGTGGCGCCAATATGACGAGGGCATTTATTGCCCTAAAGCTGTAAACATCCCCGGCGCTCCTTTTAAAATTGTGGTTTAAGAAGAATTCACGTTAAGTCAATTGGACATGCTCCGGGTCAGATTTCAACAGCGCGCCACCACATGATATAGCAACATATCAGAATTCACTAAGTTTTCAGATGAAGTTGGGAAGGAGCCAGTCTGAGACGGCCCAAAACTTCACGGACAGGGTGAGGGAAGGGCAACCTTAGCCTATAGGAAAACGTGTTGGGAAAGAGGGCAACGCGTGATGCGGAACCTTCAGCGTTGACGGCCCCCTCCCGTGGCCCCAGAATCTTGAAAGGCACTGTGTCTGGAACACAGTAGGTAGAGATCAGTGACAACAAGAATTCGCGAGAAGCTTCTGAGAGCCAGTGGTGACTAGAGTATCCCAGCTTTGGGGTACTAACCTCGGGCAAGTCTTGCTCACCTAAGACCATGGGCTCATTGGACTTCTTGGCAGCCATTGGAAGTAGGGACAAAGAAGGAGACGAAGGACCAAATAGAGATGCAAGGAAAGGGCAAATGAAGTGAGGGGAGGTCAGCAAGGACGAGACTGATTAATCATCTCTAAACCATGTTTTGAGCTTAATTTCTTTTTTAATTCTTTCTAACCTTTTTTATATGAATCTTATTACTTTTATTGTTGTTTTTCATCATTCTTAGATTGAACTAGAAGATTAGTCTTGATCCAACACATGTCAATAGAAGCAAAGCCATGTCTATGCCTAAGCACCTCCAATCATCACCTAGGTACACCTTCATGTGCATTATAACAAATTGGCTCCTAGTCCAAGCCTTTTACACCATTTTCTAAAGGCAAATTTCATCACTTACACCCCACCTTAACCCTCCTAGTTTAGTCCTACTATTGGAAGAATTGGCAACAAGAAACTCGTCTTTTATTTCATTCTTCCAAGTGAAGCCCACATATACCATACCATTGGTTTCCCTCAAGCCCAAGAAGTGCCACACACCCCTAAGGTTCTCCATCTAGCCATGGTTAAGCTTTTAGCTTGAGTTAAGGGAATTAATCGACTTGCACATGATTTCTAAACCATGTTTTGAGCTTAATTTCCTTTTTGATTCTTTCTAACCTTTTTGATATGGACCTTATTACTTTTATTATTGTTTTTCATCATTCTTAGACTGAATTAGAATATTAGTCCTGATCCAACACATGTTAATAGAAGCAAAGTCATGTCAAAGCCCAAGTCACTGCCAATCGGCACCTAGGTGCACCTTCATGTGCATTGCAACAAATCGGTCCCTAGCCCATGCCTTTTACACCATTTTCTATAGGTAAATTTCATCATTTACACCCTACCTTAACCCTCCTAGTTCATTTCTAGCATTGGACGAATTGGCAACAAGAAACCTGTCTTTTATTTCATTCTTCCAATCGAAGCCCACATACACCAGACCATTGGTTTCCCTTGAGCCTAAGAAGCGCCACATGCCCCTAAGGTTCCCCATCTAGCCATGGTTAAGCTTTTTTCTTGAGTTAAGGGCATTAATCGATTTATACACAATTAGTGATCTCTAAACCATGTTTTGAGCTTAATTTCCTTTTTGATTCTTTCTAACCTTTTTGATATGGACCTTATTACTTTTATTGTTGTTTTTCATCATTCTTAGATTGAACTAGAAGATTAGTTTTGATCCAACAAATATAAATAGAAGCAAAGCCATGTCAATACCCAAGTCACTGCCAAAATTGACATGCAAAGCCTCTTGTAGGGCTTGAGATTTTGGCTGGACTGGTCAGCGCTTGCCATCCAAATAGACGAGCGCCTATCCTCCCAAGAGGACGGTCAGTCGATTCACCATTACTGCACCTACCACCAATCCACCATCCACAACATAGAGAGCTGCCACTCTATGAGCAGAGCAAGGGACTGGTCAAATCGGCCAATGCCATAATTGCCACTCCATAACATGCCACTCGGCCCCTCTTACCAAATGCAAAGGTCAACGAGGTGAGTCCGGCCTTAACATGATGCTAGACCTCCACATACAACAACATATCAGAATTCACCAAGTGTTCGGATGAAGTTAAGGTGAAACTTCTACAGGCTTTAGAAACCTCTTGAAAAACCCGTTAGTTTTCACGAATTGACTAATCGCCTATGTTTTAGTCTGTTAGCATAGTCAGTGTTATTACTCACTATGGTGATATAAGTGCGATTTTATTTATTTGAGATAGTTAGAAGTGTCAGAATGTGTTATGGTCTGTGCCAATTGACTCAGTTGATTATTTAGGATTTTATAGTGTAATAATCCCATTTTTAGTTTTCGAACGATACGCTTGTTCGAAAACACGTTTTAGTTTTTTGAGGCATTTCGGGGTTGAATTTTGATAAACGAATTGCACAGTTAGGTTTGTATGAATATTTAAGATTTTACAGTGTAAAGTTTATTTTTTACTTTCACAGAGTGAATAGTAAGCTCATAACACCTAGTGCAGTGTTTTTAAAATCACAGTATAGAATGCCCAAATTAGGTTAGGAAAGTTTTATTTGAAAACTTGGAAAGATTTTATCCATACTTGGTAAATAGTTTTGTAAAATTGGCACAAGAAGGAACCATGAGATGGATTGTGAATGAATCAAGGTGTAAGATCATGCCACCTAAGCAAAACCCTATTTTTTCATCTGATCAACCAAATTGTGCCAGACCAAAGAGGGCCTATTGAAACCCTAAATGGTTGGAACCCAATTGAAACCCCAAAATTTTGGTTGAAACCAAAATCCTAAACTGTTTTCCGAAACCCTAAAGTTGGCCTTCAAACCATTTTTTATCCGATTTCTAACATTGTGTTTAATCACTTGATTAAATCACTTCTACATGCTATTAATTCATCAAATTATTGTTATAACAACATTATCCAACATTTTAAACCTTGGAGATTTGTTTGGGTCAAGAAAAATTAGATTTGGGCTTGATAGCATCTCAATCCCTGACCAAACCCCCTTTAAATCCCAAATTGGAGCCCACTTGGTTGAGGCCCACCAAGGCCCAATAATTTGGCCACCTTGGCAAAGCTTCTTGAAGAAGTTTCCTCCTCCATGTGGAAGACCATCCACTGCCCTTGACTACACCCAATAGTGCCTTGATGTGGAGGAGAAATTCACCTTACCCTCCATACATCAACTACAGGAAACAATCATTGCCCCTCACTATTCTCCACTTTATGTGACATAGCCACCTCCAATCAAGGGACATTCAATCCCATACCTTCCTCATCCAGAGGTCTAAAGCCATGCAAGATACATTTCTATAACGCATGTCCTTGTGGTGGGTCTTTTAGAAAATGATTTTAGGAATTACCGTTCGTTTAAAACTTTTTCCTTCCATGCCAAGATACGAAGACTCATTGTTTATAAAATAAAATGTGATTTTTAATTTAAAGAGAGTTACAGTGGTAAACATTAAATTTTTTAATTAAAAGTCTTTCGCACAAAACCTTGGGCCTAGGCTTCAATGCTCTTCCCCTTGGACCTTGTCCTTCCTGACTCGTACCATTCATCTTGTCCCTGGGAGGGCACACAAAAGAAACTAAAATGAGTTGAAAACTTGTAAGCATTACTTCATACAGTTAAAATATCATAACATAGGTTTCCAGTCATGCATTCATCACTCCATACATACTTAAACTTAAGACATTCATTCGATTAGAACATTTCGAGCCAAGATTTTTCTTGAAAAAGAATTTTCTTTCGTAAAACATTTTCCCACGCCTCATGCCTTAATTTCTTAAAGAGTCTGGGCATACATGCATTCTTTCTTAACATGCATACATTCTTTCTTATCACTTTCATTAGCCGTAACACAATGTTACGCCTAGTGTGCGAGGGTTAGAGGTCTTTTGGACCTTGATTCCGCTCGTGGCCATGGGTTAGGAATCCATTTCGTCAGGGTGCAGCACTCTAGGTGCACTACTAGTACTACTTATTCAGCATTGCAATTTGCCCATTCATTCTTTTGGTACCCATTCATTCATTCATGTGGCTGTTACGTATTTTCATACATTAAAGTATTCAGTCCTTTCGTTCATTTAGTCTTTTCTTTCAATCCTTTCAGTCCTTTTCATTCATTCCTTTCAATCCATTCAGTTCTTAAGCATCATTTAAAAGCATAGGTGTTAGGGGGAGTTCGGTCCGGTCCGAAGAGCTTTTGTGGACTGAATAGGTCCCAGACCTATTCAGTCCAGGGTTTTCCCACCTTGGACTGGACCGAACTCCTTAAGGACTGGTCTGGTCCATTCGGTCCACCCTAGGCATTCTTTTTTTAATCCAAGGGCATTGTGTTTAATACTTATGTAATTATATTGTTAGATATTTAA
Organism: Carya cathayensis; assembly: GCA_011037825.1. Classification (NCBI taxonomy): domain Eukaryota; kingdom Viridiplantae; phylum Streptophyta; class Magnoliopsida; order Fagales; family Juglandaceae; genus Carya; species Carya cathayensis. The sequence goes on from QGSO01000476.1 coordinate 118,041, forward strand.
TATATATATAAATATATATTGTATACTATTATATATATTAGTAATATGCTAATACTATTAGTCTATTAGTATATAGTAAATTAGTAATAGTTATTAACTTATTTACTATGACTAGGGGTGTAACCGGTCCGGTTCAGTCCGGTTTTGGATACAATTTAGGACCGAATTGGTATGCACCGGTTTTATATTTTCTAAAACCGATTATGCACTAGTTACCCTCCTAAACTGATATTCTGGTTTTACCGGTTTTCGGTCCAATTTTTTGGTTTTAATGTACTATATTATATATTATATAATATAGTATATTATAGTGATAATATATTGTAGTATATTATAATATATATTATAATTATATTATAGACTATAATAATATATTATGATATATAATATAATGATATATTATAGTATATTATAATATATAGTGATATAGTATTAGTATAATTATTAATACAATAAACAAAATGATATAAGATTTTAAAATTTAATATTATATTAATTAGTAATTTATCATATAATACAAAATTATTTTATATATAATTATATATTATATATAAAAATTATATACAATAGAAAAAATTAAAAAATATATATATGAACCGGTCCAGTCCGGTTTTAGAAAAAGAAAAATTGAAACCGGACCAATTTTGACCGGTTTTAAGAAAAATAAAACCGGTACTAGTCCGAACCAAACTTGGGATAGACCGATCCCACCAGTCTGGTCCAATCCGGTCCGGTTTACCGGTTCATCGATTTTTTTTTACACCCCTAACTATAACTAATAATACACTAGTACTAATACTATAAATAATAACTATACGTAATAATAGCAATACTATATGTAATATACTAGTTTTACTATATCTCTTCAAACTCCACACATTGATTAATACTCAACGTAATACTATATTAAATAATAGTAATACTCCTATTACTAATACTCTATGTAGTTATAGTGATTTAATACTAACATATTACATATTAAGTTAACTATACTAATACTATTATAAATTTATACATATATGATATATTATAATTTATACTATAACTTTTATAATATGTTAGTATATTAATATATATACTAGTACTATATATTATAGTTAATAGTTATACATTAAAGAATATAATAATACATTGATACTAAATATATATAGTTATGGACTTATAATGATTTAGTTATTATGAATTTATGAGTAGTATAACTATATAATTGTATTAGTATTAGACTATTAGTAATTTATTACATCTATATTATATTAGTAATATTCGTTATGTATATATATTTGATATATATACATATAGTGTACTATTATATATGTATTAATATATATATATATATTAGTAATACGCTAATACCTTTAGTCTATTAGTAATAGTAAATTTGTGTCACAACTATATCTTTTTCAATTCTTGTGAATGGGGGGAGCCTAAGGGACCAATTTTGCCAACTCGTGGATTAAGACAAGGAGATCCCATTTCTCCCTATCTCTTCTTACTATGTACTGAGGGCCTTATAACATTGCTGGACAAGGAAAATGTACATCAACATATTGAAGGGGTTCGAGTATGTAGAGGGGCTCCTAAGCTGAATCATCTCTTGTTTGCAGATGATAGTGTTCTATTCTGTAGAGCTAATATACAATCTTGTTTAATCTTGCAACATAGACTTGATATCAATGAAAAAGCCTCTGGATAGAAGATTAATAGAGAAAAGACTTCTATGGTATTTACTCATAATGTGCCTTTAGCTCAAAGAATGGAGATCATGCAGTTTTGGGGTGTCACTCATTTCCAGCAATATGATAAATATTTAGGGTTGCCACCTATGGTTGGAAGAGGTAAATATCAAGCATTCTCTATTTTAAAACATAGAGTTTGGTCTAAATTACAAGGTTGGAAAGAAAAACTCTTATCACAAGGAGGGAAAGAAGTTTTGTTGAAAGTTGTGGCCCTTTCCATACCT